>VZTB01003976.1:56901-333202 GCA_013397245.1 Thryothorus ludovicianus | reverse complement strand
GTAGGGGGACAGGCCCAGCGGGCTCTCGGCCGTTTTGCGCGAAACGCGGCTGACGTTTCACACCCCCTTCCCCACCCCGCGGGCCGTGGGACAGCGGCTCAAAGGAGTTGCTAACAAGGTGATTAAACCTTGAGCCACGCAAATAAAGACCTTGTTCAAAAATGGAAAGGGAGTGGTGAATTATTAACTTTAAAGCCAACAGGGTTTCAGTGAACTGGAGAGCACGAGTTGAGGTCAGAGCCCCGCGCTGCTCCTGGCGGCGCCGGGCCCGGCCCGCCCGGCTCGCTCGGAGCTCGCCGCGCCCCGCAGGGCCTGAGGGGCCCGCGGAGCTCCGCCGAGAGCGGCCTGAAACGCGTGGCTGGTGAGGCGCTGGAAATGCCATTCCTTCCTGGCAGCGTGGTACTGCCAGTGATGAGGCTTGCTAGAGACCGTGTTCATGAAAAATAATTGTTCCTGCCACAGACTGATTGTAATTAATACACAAATGTGAGTGTGAGAAGCTGGCAGCTCAAGGTAACAGTGGAGCACTTGTTTGCAGGGGCATTCACATGGGCACGAGGACAAAATACCTGGCCTGAAATTCAAGTACGGGATCTCCTTCACATTCAGTTCTCATGTTCTTATCACGCATTCCCAGGCCAGATTCAGTCAGCTTAATATTTAGCCACTCACCCTGGGAAAACAAAGAATGCTTTATTCTTTCTTTGGAAGGCCATCATAGTCTTTGTCTATAAGTTAATTGTACAGTTGTCTTGAAGAGCCTTTCGGGCTTTGGAATGCGCCCATTGCCATTAGTAGTTCTAAATGCCACACATCTGGCATTTCAAGCCAAATCTTGTATTTTCAATCTAAATTTTGTATCCAATCCAATTTTGTATTCAATCCAATTTTTGTATCCAAATCCAAATCTTGCATTTTCAGGCAGTGGAGTGCTTTTTTTGGATAGTGATACTGTGTATTAAGAGTATCATAGAGGGAGCTAACAGTGATAGCTACTATGCTACACATTACCAGTCTGGAATTTCATCTTTTCTCTTTAGATGTGAAAAGCAGTTGGAAAAATAGGATGCAGAGCAAAAGCTCCAGAAAGAACTGAAAAATTCTCTCAGTTGAAGGGCTGGTGCAGCCTATGCAAAGTTACATGATGCACTGGGAGATGTTCTGCTTCTGTTCTCCTTTCAACTGTATAGAAGTTTTATCCAACTGTAAGATGCATTGCATGATATTTAAGGACAACAAATTGTCACAATGTCATTATCAGTCTTATCAAAAAGAAGGTGCTTGCAGCATCAAGCATCATCTCACATCTTGTTCAAACCCACTGAGAAGCTATCTAATGAGTTGCTGGCACCAGGTGTGACAGCACATACATTTTTGTCTTCAGGGGTTGACCCAAGACAACCTTGCTTAATTTACAAGATCTTCAGTTTTCTGCTTGAAGTAATTCAGCTGAAGGCACAATAATATTATGACTGCAATATGGCTCAGCTATGAATTCACTCTACTTTTGACACTTCAAAAGCACATTGAACAGATATCTTTGAGTTTCTACCCATGAAGTCCTGCAGGGTTTTTTTTGTTTTGTTTTGTTTTGGTTTTCTTTTGGTGTATTTACATACAGTTTATAAACATCATATTATTATGTCCTTTTTCATATGCAAATACATGTATTCCAAATATTACATGTGATATTTTGGCACGGTGGCCACTTCTGGAAGGTCAACCCAACTGCAGCAGGATCCAGTGTTTGAGTATTTGAGGCCTTGAAATAGTCAAGAGGAGAAAAGTTGCTTGGTGAGAAACGTTAGCAGTGTTCATTTAGGAAGCAGTGGTTCATTATGATATTTGCTGTTGGGAGTTATCTGGAACCATCTGCTGTTTGGGCAGGAAAAGCTGAATTTTTTTGCCTTCTATAGCTTATCTGCTTTGAGACATACTATGGAGTGACTCTGCAGAAGGTCAGAGTCTGCTTTACAGTTTCATAACTGTTCACAAATCTTTTTCCCAAGACAATTTTCTTAGAACAAGACACAGCCCTGTCAGTGTTCCTACAGCTGCAGTTCCACCTTTTTCCCCAAGAGATAATTAGGAGGTGGGGAGGAGAGGGAGGATTGTTTCAAAACAATGACTGTCTCCCAGGAGAACAGCCCAGTTTCATTCACTGAACTGCAAAAAGCACTCGCATAGTGAATACAGACTGAGATGTAAGGGCTACTTAAATTTTGTTAGGAATGTCAGCTCTTTTGACCTTTGCAGCTTCCTTTGCACAATTTTTGCCTTAAATTTTTCATACATTTAGTAGACTAATGTTTAAACTACCCAAAAAGGATGTAAAAATTATCACCACAGAGGGATTTTTACTAATTTGATATCAGAAAAGTTTTTCTGCCAATGTTAAGTATTAAATCTTTTATAGTGTATCCAGTTCAGGTGTGCTTTAGTCCCTGAGTACTCATTGCTGCAACTACTCTCTCTCTTAGTGAGGAGAGTTCTTTTACTCTGAAGAACATTTTACATGGTTTAAAACTCCTCATTTTTTATGGTGGATTTTTTTCCCCTCTCAACAAAAGATCACTAAGAAAAAGACTCAGAAAATGCACCATAATTGTTAGTGCTTTTTGCTGGCAGAACTTTGTTGTCTTTTCAGCCCTTGCCATCTATGTTGTTTATCCCCACCAACTCAGACTGCCCTCTTAAGGAAGATGATATATCAGTGATGTGTGTTAAAGAGAGGTAAACTAAGATTTTCTGTTTAGGTAGTAATAGAAACATGGAATAAAGATCTATCACCAAAACTATATTTCATATGAGAAGTAGATTGTGTACGTAGGCTAGGAAATGTGAAAGAAATCTAGAGAAACTCAGTGTACTGCCCCAAGCAGAGTTAAGTGAAACAAGAATACATTAAGTAACAATTAAAGAAGAGGCAGGTGTTAAAATGATGATAATAACAATGTGATATGGAACAGGTACAAGTAGCTGCAATACTCATAACTGTGTGAAAACATCTGGTTTCTTTCCATTGTAAGCTTTTTTCTAGTTGGGCTCAAACTTCTTTAGAATTTGCAATATCATTCAAAACAGACTAGATACTAAAAATGCATGGTTTGATTATTTAATTTCTTGAATATCCTGCAAGAATTATCATGTACTGTAATCTTGAATGCGATTTTCAATAATTTTTACTTTTTAAAAGTATCATTGGTGTGTACACTTTCTGTGAGGAGGCAAGTTAACAAAATTCATGGTGAATTCAAAGTGCAATAATGCTGATTTATTTCCACAATAAAATATTGTGGCCCCTTTTGTAATATAAGCAATTTATTTTGTGTTGGGTTTATGACTTAGTTCATTGATCTGCTTATGTCAGTGCGTATTCATTCTAAAGGCAATGCATCTCTTAGCAACAACTGATATTAACAAACTTAGTTTTAAATCTTTCAAAGTTGCAGCTGTCATATATTTTCAAGGTACAAAAGTATTGGTTGGAAATATAATCTAATTCTGTCTCAGTCAGTTGTGTTTGGTAGCTAAAGTTAAAAATATCTGTTTACGCCCACAGGGGAAAAATCCCGTAAAGACTTTTTCCTCCATTTTGTGTTCAACATCTAAGCAGTACTTTAGTTTTTCATGGGATAATCCTTACATATGAAAATTAATCAGTATAAGAAATTTTCATATGTTGTTTCACTTTTTTAAAAGATCTCAGTAGAAAGTAACAATACTAGAGTTTACCATATTCTTTTCCTTTGTTGTAAGCTAAAGATTAAATTGACTCCTAGGTAAGCTAAGGGCATTACTCAACATCAGCATGTCCTTGAATAATGAAAGTACAAATCATGTTATGCAATACTACAGTACCTGAAAGTCGAGTTTGACTTCTCACTGGTACATTTCCATTGTTTGTTTGCTTTGGATACCTCATTATATAGAACAGGAGCTACTGCACAGTTAAAAATCAATGGTGCTTTCCAGTGATATCATGATTGTCCACACCTGCCATCTTTGAAATATTTGGAGAAATAGTTCTTTTGTAATACTTTTTATGGGATTTTATCTTGGGACTATTGTTCAAGCAGGACTGAAGGGAAGAAGTACAGAAAGTTAGTTCAGTATTACGAGTTTTTAAATGCATGTTCACATTATCTTAAAAATAAAATTGATACTATTATTTGATTTTTAAGACTTCTAAGAGTTTCCTAGGGTAAAATTTTTATATTTCTCTCTCTTTAAAAATTCTTGATTTTTTTATCAAGGCAGTACTTTTTCTGTGACCATCAGTGATGGTGTTTTCCGTCCTGCCTGTGACCTGATCTCCATTTCTTCAGTGCCAAGATTTCTTCAGGTTTTATATCTTATTTAAAATACTGCAGCTAATACTTTAACTGCTGCCTCTGTTGGAGTGCAAATATCTGAACCTCTGACAGCTTTTATGTAAGAAAAGCAACAAAGTGTCTTTTCAATATCAGCATCACTGAACTCTGTGATTGGGCATTTCCCCATGAAATTCAAAGTAAAGTTTGAAAGTAGAGAAGTACCAAGATTCCTAAGTCTCTTCATTTCCAAGTTACTTTTATCACAAGCTTCACCCTGAGATGCTGGAAAAAAAGGGGTTTTGATCTCTTCTCTTTTCTTTTTCTCACATTATGTGTCTGTAGCTGCATAGCATTCAAAGATGGCTCTATACATGACAAGATAGTTTTAAGTGTTATAAAATAAAAGTGCAGCTGCCTTTGACTCCATCCTCAGCTGCTTCCTCAGGAAAGCTAGGCCAGACATGAAGTGTGAGAAGACTAGGTGGGAGTGAATCAATGGAGAAAATGCAGATGGAAAAACGGTTATGAAGAGCTCCAAAAATTCTCTCTCCAAACTGAGAAGAGGAGAACACCTGGCAAATTAGGTCTCAGCACCTAAGCATGAGTTTCCTGTACCTAAGAATGAAACCTCCAGTATCCTACAGAAATGGACTGATGTTTTGTTTAGGTGTCAGAAAATAAGTTACCTCTAAAAATGAGTTTTCTAATGTATAAGTTTCAGTCTACCATTTCTTCATATTTTTCAGGTCCAGAGAGCAGAGGTGAAATCCCAAATTTAGAGTGTCCAGGGTTTTATGGCTGAATTTACAATATGAGTTATCAGTCTTGCCAAACCCAAGTGGAGATAGAAATCTCTGTTATAAGAATCATTAGCAATCAGGTTTGCTCTAAATGGTCCTATTGATTTAAATAAGTTGAGAATCTCAATTCAGCAAGAGCATTTCTATTATGATAACATAAGAAGATGGATAGGTATAGAAATGTAGATATGTATAGATATACACATATACAGGCTTTGTGCCTAAAGTGAGGTTGTGAGATCTCTTGATCTTATGTCTCTTACTTCTGGCAAACGTCTCTATTCAGAAGAGAATTCAAATATGTTTTAGATTTGAACATAAGGGTGTTCTGTGATTTCAGAATATGTGGGTGCTCTGACTTGGGGCAGTAAAAATCACAGAATTACAGGATGGGTGAGGCTGGGATGGATCACAGTGAGTCATCTAGTCCAACCTCCCTGCTCAAGCAGGGCCATCCCAGAGCACATGGCACAGGATTGCATCCAAACAGTTTTCGAGTGTCTCCTATGAGGGAGACTCCACAACCTCTCTGGGCAACCTGTTCCAGTGTTTAGTTATTTGCACAGTACAGAAATTCTTCCTCATTCAGACAGAGCATTCTGTGCATCAGTCTCTGCCCATTGCCTCTTTTCCTATTGCTTGACAGCCCTGAGCAGAGCCTGGCTCCATCCTCTTGGCACTCTCCCTTCAGGTACTGACAGACATTGATGAGGTCCCCTCCCAATTTTCTCCTTTCTTCTCGAGGCTGAGCAGGCCCAGCTCCCTCAGCCTGTCCCTCAGAGATGCTCCAGTCCCTTCATCATCTTCATTGCCCACTGCTGGGCCTGCTCCACGAGCTCTGTGTCTCTCTGGTACTGAGAAGCCCAGAACTGGACACAGCTCTCCAATGTGGCCTCAGTAGAGCTGAGTAGAGGGGCAAGATCCCATCCTTTGAGCTGCTGGCAGTGCTCTCCATATGCACCCCAGGGTACCATTGGCCCTCTTGGCCACGAGGGCACTGCTGGCTCATGGGGAACTTGTTGTCCTCCAGGACCCCCAGAGCTGGGGCTCCTTCAGGTGGCCACAAACTCTTTTTCCAGAGAACTGGGCTTTCCAGCAGGTCAACTCCCAGCCTGTGCTGGTACCCAGGTTTATTCTTTCCCTGATTAAGGACCCTGAATTTGCTTTTGTTGGATTCCAGATGGTTCCTCTCTCCAACCTGCCAGGTTCTTCTGAAGGACTGCAGAGCACTCAGGGGGATCAGCCCAAAGCTTCTTCCACCTTTGTGTTGTCAGTGAACTTGCTGAGGAGGCATCTGGTCCTTCATCCAAGACACTGAAGAAGTTAAACAATCCTAAGACCAGTACTGAACCCTGGGGGCACCCCTAATGGCAGGCATCCAGCTAGACCCTATGCCGCTGATTACAAACATCTGGGATCTGCTGTTCAGCCAGTTCTCAATTCACCTCACTGTCCACTCATCCAGTCCACAATTCCTGACCCTATGAGGAGGCTGTAGGAGACAGTGCTGAAAACCTTGCTGAAATCAAGGTAGACAATATCCGCTGCTCTCCTCTTATTCCTCCAGGCAGTTGTTTCCCCATAAAAGGCAATCTGGTTAGCCAAGCATGATTTACCTTGAATGAATCCATGCTGACTACCACTGATCACATTCTTGTCATCCTTGGGAATAGAGATGGCGTCCAGAATGAGGCACTCCATTACTTTTCCAGGGATAGAAGTGGGGCTGTAGTTCCTTGGGTCCTTCTTCTTGTCCTTTTTGAAGACCAGGCTGATGTTTGCTTTCTTGCAGTCCTCAGCCACCTTCCTGATCTCCATGAACATTCAAAGCTGATCATGAGTGGCCTTGCAGTAGTGTCTGCCAGCTCTCAGCACTCATAGATGCATCCCACCAGGGCCCACGTGTTCTTCAAAAATGTTGTGCCTCCTGTAGGACTAACTGAATCAATTAAGAGGTTCTGAGACACTAAACTTAGATTTCTATTTGTGAAAATCATGGTTCATTTTGTAATTAAACTTGCATGTGAAAACCATGAACTATAGCATGCACAGTAGAGGAAACGTATTGCTTATAAATGTAGGACTAATGGCTTTGAGACCAAATCTTCAGTCATTGTAGGTCGAAATAAAATCATGCCCTTCACTGGACTCATGCAGTGTTCATGAGGTTGGGGCTGGTTTTGAAATATTTGAAGTTTGAAAGAACAAATGTTTTGTTGTTTAATTGTTATTTGTTATTTAAACAGTGCTAGAATAGGTACACTTAATCCACTGTGCACAATATAATGCAAGTGAGAAAGTTTATACAGAACTGGTCTTCATGAAGATATGTATTGTTTTTATATATATAGACACACAAATGTTTATTTACATATATATAACAACAAAATACTGAAATCAAGGTCAACTATAGGATTTGAAATCAAGGTCAACTTTATGTTTTTAACATAAAAATTTTCTAAAATCAGCCATTCTCTTTTAGGAAGGGGTTCACTGCTGTGTTTTTTTAATAATAATCATCCTTTTTGATAGATTTTTGCTTTATTTATTTGTTTTGTTAGTAACACTTACAATTCAGTTGTCAAAGGTGAGAACAGAATTTGGATCAAATTCAACTTTAAATTGGTTTCAGTAACACCAATATAGTCTGTATGATCTTGTACATGTTAGTGTGCAGGTGTAGAGTTTTGATGTATTTATGGACTATGTCTATCAGTATATCAAATTGTGTCTATCAAGAGCACAATTAGAGGATCAAGGGAGTCATTTCTTTTTGCCAAAGACTCTCTGTAGTAGCTTGATGAGATAAGAACACATCATCAACTGGAACTCAAAATCTCTTGTCCTTTTTTTGCTCAAGTTTTATATTTTAAGCAGGCAATTTTAATTTGGCAGGCTCTGTACAAGTCCAATTATCATTTGGAACAGCAGGAGTATTCCTGTACCTTGATGAGTACAAGATCCACTGGATTGTATTGGGATTACTCTTTCAGCCCTGCTCTTTCAGATCATAAAGAAAGGCACTTGACACTGAAAATGCTTGATATTTCTGCAGAGTAACTCTACCTGCCCTGTATTTGAATCAACTAGCACAATAGCTAAACATGTTTTTCCTTTCCAGTTCCAAATTATTATTGTTGTGAGATTCTGTAATTTTGTAAAACAATTTATATGCCCCAGAGTCACACTTTGAGTTGACAGAACTCATGGAGAGACATCAAGAATAAAACTCGAGACTCTGTTTGTCAGTTGCTGAGTTCACATTTGGAATACCAGAACATATGTATTGGGGAAACTATTAAAGGTTAAAACATCTAGCAATTTAATTGAAACAAAATGAAATATATTCATTTTTGAAAAATGAGATCACATTTTCAAACACAGGTGGATGACTAAGAAAAAGTCCCGTAAGTGATGTATCTGAACACTATTACATTTAAAGTACTGACAACATTGGAATTAGCAGGATTTACTGGGAAGTACTAGATTAGCATCTATAGCAGCTTTAAAAATGTATACTTCTTTACATTCTAATGGCTTGTTCTGGCCTAAAAAACTCACACCAATATGCATTGATGTTCTTGTTTGTTTAGAGAACCTGCACACAGAGCTGCATGTTCTCCTGACCAAGTACCCAATATCCCATGGAGCTGTTGATGAAAACAAGCCTAGACAAGCAATTATCCAACCCACTTGCACAAAGATGACTCCCATGAGTATGGATATTTTTGTGGGCATTAGTCAGTTGCTTGGTTATGATAACTTGATCCAAAGTCTGACTCTGGAGTTATTTTAGTGACCAGGGTGCACTATTTTAGTTCTGTGTTATAAATCCCTATAATATAATTGCTGACAGAACCTTTATCGCAGCATTGCTAACAGATCATTTATTATCATTATGGTCTGCTAAAAGATCATTTATTCATTCAACCGAGGAATAAAATGCTTGATACATAAATTTTAATAATTGTAGTCCTGCCCAGTCAGGATGACCCTTTCCGAATGACTGGAAATTACATGACTCATTCCCTCGTTTTTATATTCCCAACTGGTACATTCAGTTCCCTCCCAAGACTCCTATATTTCATGATCCATAACAATCATTCTCCCATTTCTTAAGTGAGATTGTTTGAAATGAAATCAGGAGATTTATAAATTGAAATAAGAACAGTTGAATGCCTGAGTTGCCCCTTGGATGAATGCAAAGCTATCATCTTAATTGAAAGCAGCATACTTTATGGTAATACACAAATTATACCTTCTGATTATCCACAGAGCACAAGTGTACATTTAAATTGGAGTTCCTGATATGGACTAAGAAAGAGATACCTTAGAATTAGCAGAAAAAAGTTAATGATGTTCACAGAATTACTGTGCCTTCTTATTTACTCTTTCCTACTCACAGCATGCTCCTGATTTCTGAGGCTGTGACTTAAGACTACTCATGATGTCAAATCACCCTTTTTTTTTCTACAATACCTCCAGGGCATGTCTTGTTTTTACCCCCTTAAACATGTTTTTCTCAGGTCTTCGTCACCCTGAACAGTATTGTGGACTTTTCAGACCTCTAGCCCAACTTGGGTGATCATATTTAATGCCTGGCTGAATCAGCCACATGATGAGCAGCAGTGTCCAGCAGGCACAGCCAGGAGCTGCATGTTTCACTCTGGAAAATAACTGGTGTCCTGGGAGAGGGGAACACCCTCCCATTTGTTTGCAATGACCGCTCAAACGCTGCTGTGCTAGAAGCCGTCTGTTCTAGGAAGTTAAGGAATGGACTGATCCTGGGCCAGCTCTTTCTGTGCAGCAAAGCCCAGTTTCTATGGGCTTTCAGGGATCATTGGGCAGATAATTCAGTGCTGAGGAAGTGAGAGCACTGTGTCCTACTGGGTTAGAGGCAGTTGGAGTTGGCAAGCAGTTTTGCAAGGGAGCTATTTGTGTTTAAAGTTTTAGATCTGCGTTGTAGAGTTTAAAAGGTTTAAAAGTTGGAATTTAAATTTAGGTGTGGGTTAAAAACTGGACTTCATCTCTTGTGGGAAATAGATTCCCAGGTTGGGAACTACTTTAACAAGGCAGTTTGCCCATTTACTGGATATAGCTATTCCTTTTAATTTGCATAAAGAATATGGATATATGAGTCCCCAATTACTTTAAAAGCAATGATATGATGAAGTAATTAGTTCAATGAGGAAATGATATTACGTAGTGGAAAGCTTGATTTGCCAAGGATCAATTTGTTGACATTTGAATCCAACTAGAAATGAAATGCATGGAACAAAAAGTAGAGTATTTTAGTAAAAAGCCATCTCATCAATTTGGATACAAATTAAAAGCTTCTCTGCTTCCCAGACAGAGGGGCTAAGTAAGGGATTTCTTTGCAGTAGAAGACTCAAAAATGACCATTTAAAATAGAAGAAAAATAGGACAGTGTATCATTAAGGCATAAGGAATGAGCATGCTTCTTTCTTTATTCCAGATGTAGAATCATTATAGCACTTTTTTCTTATAAAATGAGGATACTACTACATGTGCCACCTTTTACCAGAACTGTGGTGCTTGATCCTGGAATATAGAATCATAGAACAATTTGGGTTAGAAGGGATCTTAAAGACCATCTAGTTCCACTCCTGCTGCCATGGGGTGGGGGGTGTGTGTTTGTGATGTGCATAATGAGTGTTATATCTGTGAAATCTCTGAAATCCTCAAATAGGAAATAAAACAGGCAGGGAAATGCCCTTGGTTTACATCTGGGTTTCCTTTGCATGATGGCTACAGTTGTGTATGTGGTCATATAAATTCATTGCGTCATCCCTACAAATAAAGCACAACAAAATTTTGTTTCAAGAATTTTCCTGTCTGAACAGGAGAGTATAATAAATACAAATCAAGTGATAACAATCAAAAGTGAGTGAACTATGAGGAAATGAAGAATAAAGCTGTAAGAGGTAAAAAAGCAGTTACTATGTTATACACCTTTTTTTAGTTTGTCCAAGAAACAAAAGGGAAGGACAAGGTGCTTTTTATAAGCTAGGAGATTTTCTTCCTGAGTATAAGATAGGTGTGAAGGTTGCAGATGTAATAGGCAAATGGAGGGCTACATGAATTTTCCAAAATATAATGACTTTTAGTTATTTGTGAAAATAATAGCAGTTTTAAATCTTTTAATTAACTTAATTTTGGATTTAAAATATATAGCTCCCACAAAATTTTCCACTTGTGTTATTCCTAGAGTCATATAGCTACAATAAATTAACAAAAGATAATATCTAAGATCATTCATGTCAGTGTTGGATAAACACTCAGCAGAAGGCTGGCAAGGGTTCACTTTGTCATCCAGAGATTGTGTAATCATACCTGTCAGAAATAAATACATATATATATATATACATGTATAAACCCCCACTCTGCTAAAAGCATTCAGACTGTCTTCCCAGATGAAATTGAATCAAAATAGGGATAAAGAAAAGCTCCTTTAACAGCATATAGGTATGCTGCACAACAGCTTCAAACAGGAAATGAAGCTATAATATCCAGAATTGAGTTGGCAAAGATTCAGTTCTGTCGTAAGAATTAATTTTCATTTTTTTTGGACATGAATCAAATTTTAACTGATGAGAGTTAGAAAAATCTGCCTGTATGACCACTTTTTATTCTAGCCTGGTATGCTTCAGGATTTCTTGCTCTTTCCTCAGAAGAAAACAACTGGGATTAAAGATAGGCTGCTGGGGACAGGATACTGCCTCATAGTAAGGAGAAATCTGTGGTCATGCTTATCTGTTTATCCAAAACATGTGTGGATTTTGTGCATTCCAGTATGATAGGTGTTTTTAGGACTACCCAATGAGCAATTACCAGTAGCAGAAAAGAATTCACTTAAAACCAAAAGAGGCCCCCAAGTTACTGAGTGCTGCCTTTCTGTGGTTGCACTCCTGTGGATGAGCTAGGTCAAGTAGTGGACTAGCTCTGGCACACCTCGTGCTTCTGCTATATTCTTGCTTTCACCTCCTTATGCAGCTTTGACAAAACTGGCTCAGAAGTATTTCAGGCTGACTGAGATCATTCTTGTCTCGCTGGTTGGTGGATACTGGTCTCTCCCTCACACTGCTGCTGTAACCTGGACCACTCTGGGGGCAGGACCAGGGCATCAGGCTCTGCCTGGGCTTCTGCTTCCTTGTGATCCCAGTGGCTTTCTTTCAGCAGTCAGAAAGGGAAGATTGCTTCTGGATGATTCACGTGTTCCTAATTTGTCAGTTGTGAGCTTATGCCATTTTGAAGGTGAAGGTGAAAAACATACAGAGGCTGATCATGTATGTGATGATGGAGTTCCATTGAGTCTGAGTATGTGTGGATTATATGGGTATTTTGGAAACATTAGTGGCATAGCCTATTGAATCTACATACCTGTAATAATAGTAACAAGCCCACAATCTTTGTCGACATTAAGTGATTAACACTTTAAGTAATAATACAAAGCATTGTGAACTGTGGAAACAATCAGCAATTAATTATGTTTTGTATTCCAGAGACTTGCTACCGCTAGGTTAACAAGGAATGACTGCACGGCCAAACCAAAAGGCTCCACAGCACACCTGTGTGCAGCTGGTGGTACTGACACAGCGCTTGCAGAACCACTCCGAGATGTGTCAGAGATGCCTCGGGGGAATATTTGAAGTAGGAGACGAATATGCCCTGCGTAGTCTCTCATTCCACCTGTGGCTTGGCTCTTGTAAGTTCTGGGGGGAAAAAATAAGCAGACAGCACAAATTACGGGAGACATTTACATTAGGCAAGTGTACTCCAGGAGCTGCAAACACCTGAGGTAGCATATATCCTTTTTAATTATGACTTTTCTTGGCTCTCTGTTGATCTTAGAGACCTTCAACTCAGAACTCTGTTCACTACTCTGTCTTACTGATGTGTCCAGTTATTTATGAGTAACTCCTTGAGTTGTAAAATTGCATCTTTCACTGTAATGAATTTTTTATTTTCAGTGTAGACTTAGATCTACATAATTGCTAGTGAAGAGTTCTTGCCAGGAGTTGAATTATCACTAATTCTCTAATTCTGACATGGATATAAATTTTGTGTGCTTGTTTGCTTATAAGAACAATTTCTCTTTGAGAGAGTCACTATGGAGAAAATGAAAAAGTAAGCAGATTTTAAAAGAAAGGCCTGAAATTGTTTAGGAAAATGTAGACTAAATATTTAATTAGGCTTCTATAAAATATTTAATAAATTTAGCACCAAAGTGAAGTGTTTTTGGACACTAATAAAAAAATCACACTGATTTTAGTATAAATCAACGTTAACTAAATCACACAAACCCAAAATGAAGGTATCAGGTATCTTTAATTCTCTGCTGCCATCTTGTGACTGCTCCTGTGACCTGCTGGTGTATAACAAAACGAGCTATTTTTTTCCCAGGGAAGCGCACCTGCAGGGAGATGGAGGAACTTCTGTTGGAAGAATTTGTAGGGGGTAGCTCCAGTTTGGAAGATTGCATAGGGAAGAGTGAGAAGTTCAGTTAACACCATGATATTTAATTGTTTTAAGTATTTTCTACTTTCTTTGTTCACCTTCAGTTTTGATCAAATAGTAATGATTACGGTGAATTAAGAAATAAGGTTTTTGTAGAAAGTAGGTGGAGCTGGCATTTTAGCACATGCAGCAGGTCTGGTATGTTGCACTCTGTGCACAGGATAATGGACATGTTTTATGTAAAAAGATGATGCAAGCATTACCCATATTTCATGGCACACATTTGCTAAACTTCAGTGAATGCAGTGGTGCATTTCATGATGTATCTGAGCTGAGCACATTGTGTACATGGGCAGAGTGGCAGTTCTTTTTCTGTTGAAAGGTATTTTCAGACAGCTTGAAGAAGGCAGTGGGAGCTAGTTAAGTGAGTGGCAGAGATGGAGACTGCATTGAAGATGGACTGTTGAGGAAAGTTGTAGAGGGAGCCAGATGTTGCTATAACAGATATTTTGAAATTATTGAGTTATATCACAGCAATATGTAAGATTGTGTAGGAGAGAAGTGGCGTTTCATCCATCTTTTGAATATTCCACTGGATGTAGCAAAGTAAAAAGAAATACACTTTAATTTGCAGGTGCTGGAGATTGATGAGGGGTGTCAGACAGGAAATTAGGCTTTTGAACCTGTATGTGCTGTGATGTTCCTGCTTTCTCATGGTTTGCTTTGACAAATTCTAAGAGAATAACCTGCTCTCTCTGAACTGCAGTGAGCTAGTGGTGAGATACATAGCTCAAATACCAACTATAGCTACATCCTCTTCTGAACCTACTCTGTTGTTGGGAGGCAAAGCCATGTGGGAATAAAAATGGGTTGGGTACTATTTATTAAGTCCTCATGGCTGTAAAACCTTTCCTCCACCCTCTGCTATTCCCCAGGGAGCTCTGCACAGCTCCTGCATTCTGTACCTTAGAGATACCTCAATAATCCAGCTGAAAGGTGCCAGGCAAGTTTCAGCCATCTCCAGAATCCAAACTTCTCTGCATGTGCCCCTGCCATTCCCTGCATCTTTGAACAAAGCTGTGCTGTGTCTGGATGTGCTGCACCTTGAAAGAACTGAGAAGCTTCTACCTTTGCTGCTTCCCTAACAGCTTGAACTTGCAGTAGGAGAGATGGCATGTGTTTGACTTAGTGGAACTGCTGGCTTTAGAAAAATAAATAAAATCACATATGGATGATTTCTAGCTGTGGGCCTTCCTGACTAATTCAGTCACCAAAACAGGGCAACCTTGGTTAAAACAATTACTTGTTAAAGTAATTTATCTTTTTTCAGACATAAGGTTTCAAATAAATTGATAGTTTTCTAATTTTGATATGTTGTTTTACATGTAAAGGTTAGGTTTATTTCGGTTTTTGAGGATCACAGACATTAATGATGCTGCTTAAGAGCTGGCTAGATGCTCATAGTTGTTTGACAACATTCAGGAAAAAGACTTTGTCTGAGGTCATGCAGTTATTTCAGTATCACTGTTTCCATTCTTTTGACTTTGCAAAATAAATGTCTTTTTTAAAAAATTATGTTTTCTCTCGAGTTTTCTGGAAGTTTTCAATACTTGCAATACTGACCTGGGACTCATTTAACAGAGGAGGTTGCTCTGCTTTTACCACTCTCTCAAGTTAAAAATTTGTCAAGATTTGTCTCCTATTTCTGCTTATGCCTTTCCATAAAAGTTATTTTCATAACCTGAAATTTTCCTAAAGCCTTCTATTGCTGTTTACTCCAGCTGTCTCCTTCATATTCAGGCTGTCTATGTACTTTTCCCCTTTCTAAAGTCACCTTCTAAAGCCAGTTACCACTTTCCTTTCTCTTTTACTGCCTTACTCCTGCTTCATTTATGTTCCCTTTGCTATATCAGTTTGCAGGAGGCAAACACTGTTATTTTGTCCTACTCTGTACAATCCATCAAACACTATCTCCTCTGCCCAGATTCAGAGGGGTCAGCAAATAAATTCTTTTTGTGAGATTTCAATCTTCTGCTCAATGCTAGTTAAAATGAAAGAGGTGATGACCTCAACATTAGGGTTAGGAAAAAGAATATGTGAACATGCATGAAATCCAGCAACTTTTCTCTGATGAGAAAATTTCCAAATACAAATGCTCATATAGTGAACATGTAGATACAGGAATGCCCTGTAAACATGTTCTTCCCTGGTTTGGGTTATGTAGCCTAACTACAGCAAAGGTGGATCATAGGTAATGCAACAATGTTTCCATAAATTATTTCCAAGTAGTATTTGCTATCCTGCAATGTGTGTAAGAAAAAAGGCAAGACATGCTTTCAGGCACACGATGATTCTTGGGGTGTCCTGCACAGTTGGGCTTGATGGCTCCTTTCCAACATAATCTCTTCAGTGCATTCTGTGATCCTATAAGAGCAGAAACCAGGTAACATGTACGAAAATTAAGCTTTTTGTTTAGGTCCTTGAACATGCCAAACCTCAAGACTGTGGCCCAGATTTCCCAAGCCTTTGAGGGACCCAGTTTTTTTAACCTGCTTTCACTATGCTCAGTTACTGTACAGCTGTTTGTCACAGCCAGCCAGGATCAGGGTGGACATTCACTCAGCTATGCCCATTGGAAATGCTCTCTCTCCCCAGATGTGTGGCTACTTGCTTATGCTAGAGGGTACTGACCTCAGGAGGGATCTTGTCAGCATTTGCTGCTCTGCTTCAGACAACCACAAGTGGGTTAATCTAAACAGCTGATGAAACTGGTTTGCACTAGCAGGGCGAAGGTTGCCAGAAGCATTTTAGCAAATCTACCCAAGATCCCTTCCAGGGGCAGAGCCTCCAGGACAGTGCTGGCTCTGCAAACAGCTGGGGTATGTGGCTGAACAGGGATCTTGCAGAGAATGTCTGTCCTAACCTGAGACGCTGGTAAAACAAATGCTAGTCACAAGAGCAATTCCAAATAAGGATAGAGGCCCAATCAAGACTTTGTCTCTCGTTTGATTATAATGGATGGAGTTTTCAACTTGAATTCGCTGCCGATGTCCAAATGTCCTCCAACATCACAAGGAGACTTGTCCTTTGTGAAAAATTCTTTAATGCTCCTAAGATTACCTGGGTTTTGTGAATGTCCAGCATTGTAATCCAAGTACCCTCTTCTGCTTCATCATTTCAGAAGACAGAACAAAATGAGAAAAAGCAAATAAAATTGATATAGATCAGTAAAAGATCTTCTCTATTGAAGCTCACAAGTAGAGCTGTTAGGTTTCAGGCGTTATTTCAAGTAGAAAGGTCTGTCTCTTATCCTTTCCTCTCAGTAGGGCAATGAAAAATTAAACCCAACCTTTCCGTTTACCTCTTTCCACCCTCATCTCCTTAGTCAAGTATGTAACTCAATTCTTGCATGCATATTTCCAGAATTGTGGTAATCCAGCCTTCTCAATGCTCCCTTTTGCCTTTTTTCCCCAAATACACTATCTCCTATTCTGCTGTCTTCCTTCCCACCATATTCCTGGAATGTTGTATGCCTTGTGCTGGATGAGGATATTATCTGATTCCATGATTATAAATAACTGTTAACAGATTTAGATTAATACCAGATTTAATATAATACTGTTTCTACAGCTATGTTTCAAGGATGTGAACACAGAATGGCCTCATCTGGGCTAGTTTTGACTGCCATGGTGCTTTTTCCTCCTCAGTGTAAGGATCCTGTGGTCTTCATCTGAAGACAGGATCAAAGACAAAGCATCAAAGACAGGAAGATACAATCTATGAAGCAATAAAAATCAGTAAGCTTCACCATGAATCCCTCCACCCCATTGTTTACACACCTCCAGATTGCCAGGAACATCCTGCTAGATAAGATGTTTTTATGCTATCTCAAATTTGTATTGCATTAGACAGCAAAGTAATGGTCTGATGTGTTTTTACATGGTCTGATATGTTTTGCTAGGGTTACATTCACTGCTTATTAACTGGATAAAGCCTGATATTAGCTTGGCTTTGTTTGATTTCTAATGTTATTTGCTCTGCGATAACTGACTAACCTCAGTTAACAATGTGAATTGTTTGCCCTGTAATGACCAGATATTCCATTACATTATGTAAATTATTTGCATAGTGATCAGGATTTAATGTTATTGGTAATTAGAATTATTTGCCAGCTGGTAATGCTGTATAAATGATCTGTCATTAATCACAGGGAACACCTTACCAAGAGATGAGGAAAGCTGCAGTTTAATGTCATAAAACTATTGGTCTCGTCTGAGCCATTGTTTTACATCACAGGAAGTGTTTTTTGTACTTATTGACCAGTCATTGACCATTACCATAAAGACCTGGGGCTTTGAAAATCTCTTTATTCCTTGATGGAAGATATCACCAGACTTTGAGTCACAACAATTAAAGCATGTAGCTGACAAAACTTGACAGGTTTTCACACTTTCACTTTTAAACCACATGAGAAGTTCCTCCTCTTGAGAAGAAAGAAGTTCCATAATCCACACCACTCCCATTGGCACTAATAGAGCCAAAGATCCATCTTTGCCAAAGGAAAATTAAAAAGATAAAGGCTGATGAGGCCCCAGACAGAAGAGCATCATCTTATTCAGGAAAAGACACTGCCAAGGGGAAGCACTTCTTCCCCTGCAAAAAGCCAACTGAGAAAAGTTACTGCTCGCTTTTATTAGGATTTATTGTATATTCTAGTATTGATTTACTGTATATTTACTGTATAGTCTTCTTGCAACAAACTACTACTACAGACTCAGCCTCCTTCCTACCCCTATTTAGACTTTGCTATGCCTAGCAGAGAATCCCATACTCTTGGAAAGCTGAGTGTCCATTTAAAGCTGGGTGCCAGAAAGACAGAGCTCTGAACCCTGTAGTGATGAGCCAGAGTGTAAGAGCAGTATCCACATTGCAGTTACCATTCTGCATGTAGAAAACAGAACAGAACCATTAACTGCCAGGATCTCCAAGGTAGGAATCAGAGCTTAGGGCCCCAAAATCAGGATTTAAGGTACATTTCTATATCCTGGAGCTCCATGCGCCTTGGGAGACCATGAACAGGTATGTTGAGGTCATATGAAAAGTCTGAGGAAGACTTCTGTGTATCCACAGGAAGTGTAAGGCCTGAATGTTTTGTCTTCTCAGACTCTGAAGTTACTTAAAATCAGACCTATCTGATTTACTAATGTTAGATGATAGAGTTATTCCCAAATGAGACACTTTCTGAAATGAGACTCATGCCTAAGAAAGAGCCTTTCCTATGACTAAACTGCAAAGCCTTTGGTATAAATACTTTTCCTGAGTATCTGAAAGAGTTTGACCTGTAAATGAAAATGCAAATACTGGTCACAACTCTTTCTGTAATTTTTGTGGAATAAATGTTTTCTTATATAGTGATTCATTCAAATTTCAATGCCTGTTTATCATGCTAAAGGATTTGAATAGTCTGAAAGAAATATTTGTTCTGAAAAGCTTTATTTAAAATCAAAAGGAAAATAGCTGAAACCTACTGAACCAGCAAATGTATGCTAAGGAAGATCAATGTGAATAGAACATGTCTTTTAATATTTTACTAGGGGAAAAAACAGCATCAATAATGTTATTTTTAATTTTGACCTTCTGTAATGGTCTTGATTTTGTCTGGTAAAGTTAAACTAAAAACATAATCAATTGTACAAGGGAGAAATGGATAATAGAAGAATATGAAAAAGAAATTAATATATATAAAAGGCAATATATAATTGTATATAATTGAGAATTGATGCAAATAAATATAGAATATGAATGACTTTGATGAGCTTTTCTCATGATAAAAGTCAGTAAAAGATTTGGAAGACAAGCGTTCTTCCCTTTTTAATAAATAAAGACAAAAAGAAAGGAGTGAATAAATCTCAAAGTATTTGGAATCGTTTGCAGCAGTCTGTACTCTTCATAAGATATCTACTGACAGAATTAAGCAGGCAAACTGTGAGATGTGCACACAGCAATATACTGGAAATGTGGTGGGTATTCAAAATAGAGCAGCTACCTTTTTTGTGAAGAGAAAAAATATTAAGTGAACAGTTTGTCCACTAACTTTGTGCTTTTATCACATAACAACATTATGTTTCTCCAAGTTTTTTGATAGACGTGGACCAATTGCCCTATAATAAGAAGAAACTGAGGAAATATGTTCTATGAGTTCTGTGAGCATTTTGCTAAAATAGCAGCAAATTACTTTTTCTCTTAATGTAAGGATGGATATGTTTTGCATTTTAGTTCATTTCATATCACTTATTATTTCATGGACAAATAAAACCATAGAAGAGTACCTTTTTAAATTTAGAATTAGATTTTTTTTTCTTACAGTGATTCACATAAATATATTTCAATTTATGTTAGAATAGTGCCATCTATCAGACAGTACCTTCAGCTAAAAACACTGGAAACCCACAATCATGGGCTCTAGGCAGATGCAATGGGTAGCAGCAGACCTGCTGCAGATCATTTACACAAGAAAACCAAAGGCACAGGTACATTTTAAAATGTGGAAATCCACACTCAGATATTAGCTTTATCAGTGTCTGTGACTTTTTTTCCCCTCAACTTGGTGAGTTAATGAGATTGGGAAATGCCTTTGTGGAATCCTCGGAGTCTTTGCACATAGGCAGAGAAAAATAGCAGGGAGCATAAAAAGACATTGGAGAGGAGAGGTCCTTACAGTTCTTGTAGTTTCTTGAGGTTTTTCAGAATGTATTTAATGTGGGAAAACAGTCCAGCTGTATACACCCCGCTATTTATTCCCTTCCAAAAGCTGGGCTAATCAGAGTTTACCAGCAGCAGTTTCTATACAAAAAGCATATGAGAGGAAAGAGCCTTATGGTCTGGAGGGGAGGGACGAGGCAGGACAGCTGTGTGTGCTGTATCCAGCACATCCCAGACCCCTCCTGGTCCTCTTGGCAGTGGAGGACCAATCTCTGCAAACTGGGGCATGATGATTCTTCCTGCTGCAAGTCTTCAGACTCTCTTTTGCTCATTGTCCCTGAAGAATCTAGTGTGTTTCTAACCACTCCTTTCTTCTCCAGGCTGAAAAGATCAGATGATCTGTAGCTACTAGATTGATGCCACACTGCAGAGACTGAAAAATTGCCTCAGCAAAGGGAATGGAATTATATATACATACAAATAAGGAAATAAGTGCAAGAAAATACTGACAAATTTACTGCATAATAATTATTGAATTTACTAAAATAAAAAAAAGTATATTAAACTATTTGCAAGTACAGGCATGTGTGTACGTAATAGAACATATGGCACTCCATTAACAGTTTGATTCTGAGCAATATTGACCAAACTTTGCTTAGCCTTCAAATAAGAAGCAAAAAATAAAAAAGCTAACATCTTAGTATTATTTGTAATACTACCTCAGTGCCTCCCTAATCCGTAACAGAAGCATCAATCACTGTGTCTTTGTCATGGCAGCAGGGCAGTTTGCAGTCTGTCTGGGTACTTGATTTATGAACAGCTGATGGCCATTGAACTGCAGCAATCCACCTAACAGTACTTCCTCCTGCTTTGAGTATAAACGTCACAGAAAAACAACATTTTATTCTATCTAATATATACAAGGTTAAATTTGTAATCTTCTTAGTTTTTGCCTCTCTTTCCTCTGGTTTTCACGTCTTGCTTTTTCCTCCTTCGTCACAAAAGTATTCTTGACCTCAGCCCCCTAGCTCACCACCTTGCTTCAAAGACTCTGCTTTGCTGTGCTCAAGAGCAGGATCAGCACTCTTCTACCTTCCAGTATTGTCAAGGTGAGCTCCTGCCTCAGCTGAGAAAGAAATTGCATGGTCCTCCAGCCTATTGTCCTTCATCTCTCTCTAAGTTTCCACTTGTCCCATGAGTTTCATATGAAATTTGGAGTTTGAGGTCTAGTGCAGATCCTTTTGGGCATAAGTGCCCAGTATGGCCAAATTTCCTTTGGGAGGAAAAAGGAAGGGGACAGACTTGCTTTTTGTTCTTTTGCAGATTCCTAAGAGCTGGGACACTCAGCTAGAGCTACAATTACAAATCTGGCTTTCAGAGAGCACTCTCTGCTCAGCCCCCAGCTCCCATTCCTTGTGTGCAGTATGTGTCCTGCAGCCAAAACCATCCGGCTCCAGTGGCTGGAGGGAAGTGACTCCTTACCTGTGGTGGCACAGCAGCTCAGAAAACCCACACACTTCATTAATGTGCTTACTCTGTGTGTAATTTCTGTTGTGGTCTGCCCTCCAGGGAGACTTTGCCCATTTTGGATGAAATGTCTGTGAACTCCCTTTTTTGATATTGTCTCATTCCTTAGGCTTCCTCTGAGCTCTAGTATGCAATTTTTAAAAGCCAAGGCTGTCTCCAAAGTTCTATTAAAAGGCTGACAGACCAGACATTGCTGCATTTGGTGGTGCTTAGGAAGGTATTGCTTTGTAAACTCTGCATTTCTATTCACCATTGCCTGCAACAAAGCACTTTTTGTTGGTTAAAAATGCCTAGAAAATAATGGTTAAATTTAAAGCTTCTCCAATTCTGTAGAGTGCGCTAACAAAAAGAAAAGAAAAGGGCAATCACTAGAAAAGCTTAGGTTTTTAATACTTTTATCTCACGTCTCGGTAAGAGAATGAGGGATGTATTCACAAATATTTGAAGAGTGGCTTGACGAGATAGTGCTGCCCTACAGGAACTCCTGGCATCAAAGGGTACATATCAAGGCATAATGGGATGAAATTAGGCAATAAAGCTAACCAGATAAGTAGCCTTTCATGCTGGAAGTACATTCCAAATGTTGCATAAATGAAATAGCAATTGGAAACATTTTTGGGGGAGGATTCCTACCAGGGAAACCTGCCAGCCGTGGGCGGGGCAGGGGAGGCTGAGCAGCGCCCTTGTCCTGGCCAGAGCCGGTCGGGCTGTGTTCCATGGGGCGCGGTCCCCAGGGAGCCCTTCTGGAAGCCCGGTCCCCTGTGAAGCTGAGCTGAACCAAAGCGCTATTGTAAGCTCACGCTGGTGGCAAAATCTCCAGGGCAGGACCCGAAACAGGGCTTGGCCCGGGCAGCTCCATGGCACCCTTGGCCCGGGGCCCGTGTGAGTCCCTGGAAGCGCATCCCTGCCTCCGTGGGCACGGCGCCGGCGGCAGGGAGAGCGGAGGAAGGCACGGTCCCCCTGCACGGACAGCGCTCGGCTCACCCTGGGGACACGGTGGGTGACAGCGTGCATTCATCTGGGCTGTAACCACGAGCGATGAGAACAAATTGCCGGCCCATTTCTAACAAGAGAGTTCGGGAGAAAAGGTGGGACCCCGCAGAGGCATGCCAGGTCATGAGGCTGCAAGAGAGGATGTTGTGCTAGTTTGCTTTACCTCCTTTGATTTGTTGTTATTTTTTAATAAAGGGCTTGTATTATCAAACTGATTTATTTTAAATGCCCGAAAATGTAAAGAATAATGTTATTGCGGTAAGCAGAAAACCAGTGCGCCTCCAGCACCCCCCGCGAGATGGAGCTCGCAGCTCAGGAGCGGGGTGATGTTCTTTGTGTCACCGAAAAATGAAACGCTTTTACTCTCACCCTTTTCTAATTTTTATCTTTTGCTAATATAATGCAGATTGGTTTTATACATTATTTATGGAGCCCAGAACTAGTATAGGGAATGCTGTCACTCATTTTAATGATTTAGATATGTTTTTTATTATTATTATACTGTATATGCTTTGGAAAACCTTCATTTGGATCCCATTTAGAACACAGGAAGTTGCCCAAAGCTTGGATGTGAACCTTAATTTACTGAAATCCTTGTAAGGCTGAGAATATTTACTGCTGGCATTTATTGCTCCTGTGAGAGTTAGAGCGAGAGAGAGTTGGGGGGAGAGAAAGAGGAAAGGAAAGACAACAGTAACTTCAGCCAAAAAAGAAAAGAACATATGTTGGAGTTGTGCTCAGCTGCGTGCACGCACAGCAGGGTAATCTGCCTTTGAGCTGCTCTGCTGGGATGGGAGGTGCCTTTCTGCCTCCCAGATTCAGGAGAACCCCACCAGGGCTTGTCTTTTGAGGAGCTGAATCTGCTTTTTCTAAAGCTTCTCCGTATAAAGTGAGGTTCACAAGCAGTTTGGACAATCAGTTTGACGTACCCCATAAAGGACTGGGTCCTTTTTGCACTGCAGCAGAAGTCCCTTTGGTGCTCTGCAGATAAAAACCACAGGGACTTTAGCTGTGCAGAGTTGCAGAGGTTCCAGGGCTGCCCAAGGGAGATATGATGCACAGCCCCAGGCAACCTTGGCTGGACACAAGGGAGAGTTGCAAACCCACCACTGTCTTGCAGGGGGTGGAGGAGGTGACCCAGAAACCAGCAGTAATGGAGGCAGGAAAAGATCTCTTAATTTTCTTCCTCTTTCCAGTTATTTTGTGCCTGCACAATAATAAATAAGACTATCCAAGCTTGGTTTTTATAACTTAGAAAAATATTCCTAGGATGGGTCAGTCTTTGTTCAGGCTATGAGCGCAGGTGTTTTCAGCAGTCTCCAGCTTTTCAGAAAATCAGAGTTCTGCACTTCAGGAAAAACAACAAGTGCCTCAGTAAATCCCATAGAATTTTTTACTTTCAAGAAAAGCAGAACAAAATATTTAATTTTTTTTAAAGGTATTTGCTTTATGCTCCCCTGTTCCTTCAGCCCTCTTTCATTCAGCTGCTTAACCTGCCTTTCAACTGGTCTCTCTGGTCATAGCTTGTTTGTCCTATACAGTGACAGCTAAAACAGCTAATAAAGTAGCAGGCAGCAGGGACCATGCCAGCTACTGCCCTTATTGTGGAAAAAAACCAACAGTAAAAATTTTATATGTCTACATTGAAATTTCCTCAAAAATCTGTATGTTATGGAGTGTTCTTAAATGAAAACACTGTTTTGTGAATCTCTAGAGAAATGAAATATATTTTCTGAAGAGTAGCTTAATTTAAAAGATTGCCCATTTGCATGAAATACCCACAATTGTTTGCTACTATTACTATTAAAACAGCTTTTGATGATATACTGTCATTATTTTAAATTTAGTTATGCTTTGTTAGTATTTATTACCAGCACTGTGAAAGGATGAAGGTGTTGCTGAACAAGGCATAGCAGTGTGTGGAGAGCAGACAGCCTTTCTCCAGGAGCTCACAGCCTGAGTTTAGTCCTGCTAGGAGGCAGGATGGGGTGAGCAGCTGGGAGATGGCAAAAGCAGACCAAATTAGTGTATGGAAAGCTGTCCCCCTCTTAAAGGCTTCATATTGCACACAATATCTGGGTGTGGCCCAGAGACACAAGATTATTGTCAAGGTTTCCAATAATAGTTCAGCTTGAGAACATGATTCAAAGAGCAAGTACATAAAATTGGAAGATCTGTGTTCATGAAACACTATCCAGATGCTTACTGTATAATTTTAACCTTAGCACCAGATTGCTCTTGCATAAACATCTAACATCTCCCCAGTAAAGGCCTGCTGAAGAACCTCGAAAGACATGCAAGTAGCTCAGATATGCAATGCCTGCTCATAGAATTAGAAAAAGGGAAATGAAGAAAAGGAATTTGCAATTGCTTGTAGAGCTGGAAGGTTAGGGATCATTCTTTATCTCTTGTGTGAGTGAGAGGGCACCCATCACGAGCCAACTGCTAGGCACAGTTGTTCATTTTTACATTAAGATGTCATTTCACATTAATTTAGAGGACTCCAGTGCAAGATGTGGTGGCACGGTTTAATTCTTAATAAACTCGTAAGAATTGCAATTTTGAGAAGATATTTAAGTGCTGGAATAGATAAAGAAATTGGTAAAATTCAATCATTAGAACATTTTTGAACAAGTTGGACAAATATCTGCCAGAAATGACATAGGTATGGTTGATTCTTCCTAGAGGCAGAGAAATAGACAGCATGACCTATTTACTCTGTTTTCAAGGACTTGTGTGCCACTAGCTGCAGGTGTTAAGAGCAGAAAATACTCAGTGTCAAGGAAAAAGACCAATGGCATTGAAATAAAGTTCAATTTAAGCTCAAGCTAAACAAGAAGTTTGTAGGAATCATGTAATTATGCAAAATCCAATATACATAATATCTAAAATTTCAAAGGAAATTGACATTTTAAGGAAGTACATAGAAGACAGTATGAGAAATGCTCAGAAACAGCATTCAAGAAAGCTCTGCTATCTAACATTATCAAATAAAATAAATCATTCCAGTGAGGGGCATTTTGTGTTTCTAGTTCCAGATTCAAATGTTTGCCTAAAAATAGAAATTATCTTTCTTTTTTTTCTTTTTTTTTTTTTTCTCTTCTCTGTGTCATCATAGTGTTGCCATTAAGAATATAGCCAGCAGCTACTTTCATTAAGAGAAGCCTGTGATCTCAGCTGCAGGAAGAACAATGGAAACATGCTGTTCTTCTCAAAATGCCTCTGTGGATATAAGCTTCTTCTGCTCTGCTTTTTCATCATAAGCTCTCTGCACCCCAGCGCTGCAAGCCTCAAAGCAGCCAGGGAAGAGCAGGGCCAGGCTGGATTCCTGGGTACCCCTGTCCCTTGCCGTGGGCTGGGGCTGTGCTGGCTGCAGGCAGAGCTGCAGGATGACCAGGCTGCTGCTCTGCATTGCTGCTGCCATGCTGGTGTCACGGTCAGCCTGGCAGCCTGCAGACGGCATTTCTTGGCATCTTTCCTAGGAGGGCACTCAGCCTGTACCTCGTACCATATGCTACAAGGGTAGCTGGGACTGATGGGCAGCCTGAGTGTTTCAGACTGTGGACACTGGGAGCTCAGCTGTAACCAATCCCATGCCCATGAATGTGCCCTCAGAGCGCCAGGGCAGGGAGGCTGCTGGGCTATATTCTGAGTCTGATTATTTAAGCAGAGTATAGATACAGCTTCGTACTGGGAAAAAGCAACCATTTTGAATGAGAAGTTTTTCACACTGTCCACGAAATTTTCTTCAGAAGAAATTCTAAAAATGACATTTAAGGAGGGGAAATGGTTGTTAATCCTACAACTCTGTGTTAGAAGATAGGGCACAGTCTTTCATAGCTTTAAATGCTTCTAGAGTATAAAGAATCCCCTATTTTACTAAGATCAGACGAACAGAGCATTACTTTTATTCAAGATAACCTTTTACATGAAAATTAACTCCCAAACTGACTGCCTTGGTTTATTTATAAAACTTTAAAAACATTCAGCTTTTTTATGCTTTCCTTGTAACAAGGTGGGTTTATTTGGCAGGGCAGTGACCTGCTACTATCATTTTTTTGAGGTCTTCATTGGATGCTTGATGGACCTATGAGTTGACACTGTTTTACTTCAGGATATCAACTGCTAGAATGACATTGTCTTGTTGGCTTCATTTGATGAATTCTTGCAGGTGGGATTCAATCAAATGTGTAGCAAGCAGTGTACAGTGACCTGATTATTTATCTTGTCAAATGGAGTCCCTGGACATAACTATCAAGCTGCCATTGACACTGGAATATAACCAGCTCTGTATTAAACTGTCCAGCTGTGATGTGAAGAGAGCACCAATTATTTACTGAAGGAGCAGAACACAGAGTGCTCAGGATGTTTGAGAAACTTGAGAGCCTGTGTAGCAATAACTGCTGCCTCAGTAGCCTTTTTGAGGATGGCCAATATCAAATGTTTACAACGCTGCTCTAGAAGGTCATGATTGTATCATATTTAGCACAAGTTCATGGAACATGCCCACAATTGCTGGGTTTTTATTTTTAATGATTTCATCAGTTACTTCATTCAGTGTAGCAGGGTATGACCAGCTAATGAAATTTCTAGATCTTGCCCAGCAACAGCATTCATCAGGCTTCTTTAGCACAGTCATGGTACCACTGCAACTTGAAAGGATCTGCTACTGCTGCAGCATGTTGCAGTTTAACCTGTCAGGCAGCTGAACCCCACACAGGTGCTTTCTCACTCTCCTCCACTGAGATCTGGGAGAGAAATGGAAAAAGGGTAAAACTCATGGGCTGAGATAATGAAAGTTTAATAGGACAGAAAGGCAAGGAAAAATAGCAGCAATGATAAAGGGATGTACAAAACGAGCTCTGCACACTGCAGTTGCTTACCACTCACTGATCAATGCTCAGCCAGTCCCCAAGCAGTGGCCACTGCCCCACAGCCAACTCCCCCCTGGGTTTTGTTCACCATGATGCCAGATTATATGGTATATCCCTTGGGTCCACTGGGATCAGCTGCCCTGTCTGTGTCCCCTTCCAGCTCCTGGCACCCACACTCTCCTCACTGACAGCTGGTATGAATAGTTGAGAGGTCATTGACTTAGCATAAGCACTGGTCATTAGCAACTAAAAAAAATCAGTGTGATATCAATATTGTTGTCATCCTAAATCTGAAACACAGCACAATACCAGCTAAGAGACCTTTCAGTTATTAATGTCACCTTTTAGCAAGTGAGACTGCTGCAAAAAAATATGCTAGTACTGGAGACTTGACATGAGTCTCCTAAAGCTGAATCCCTGTCATATCTAGCAGTCTTGTTTGGTGAAGACAAGCTGTAGAGGAGGATGGTGACTGGCTACATCACTGAAGTAGCTCCACTCATGAGTTAACTGTTGACCTGACCCTCTTTGCATCCTGCATATTTACAACAATTAGATAAAACAATAATTAGCAACTTATCTTAACTACAATCTATTTTTATATAGTACAGCCTGTGCACAAGTTTTTGATTAATTTTAACTACATGGAGAGTTGAGAGAGTCTGTAGTTTTAAGATTATTCAGGTCAAAGAACAGATGTTAAATTTCTTTAAATAACCAGTTTAATTTTAGCCCAAATTAACAGATTTGTTTATTAATGCTCAGAACACTCAACCTGTTTTTAAAGGATGAGAATAGTAAGGCTGGAGAGGTGTGCTCATTTTTTGTCCATAATAAAAATGGTAAGTCTGTGCTCTAGAAGCAAGGGAGAAGTCTCCCTAAAGCATACGGTTGTGACCAAGGCCTTAAGAGCAGAGGTAAGAACCTGTTAACTTTGTGAGCAGTTGGGACAAGTGAGCCTTTTTTCAAGGAGATTCTTGAAGCTGAGACACTTTACAAAGGATTTGCTGTGAATTGGACTCAATGCAGGGAGTCCCTGCAGTTGCTCATTGTCTCTTCCCCATCCTCCTCCCTCTGACAGGCAGCCCAAGAGGAGGGGGGCTGCACATCCCTCCAGTGCCACACTTCATCCCTGTGGTACCTCCACAGATTGTTTTCTGCTTATCCTTTAAGTACTCTGGTTATCATAAACTGGTGTGTGATCCCAAGCTATGAAACCACTTCATTTTAGACACAAGAACCAGCTTTGAGAGGTTCCCTATGTTTGCAGAAAATCTAAGCATCAAAAAATGCTGTATATTAAAACCTATCAAAGTCTGTTATTCCTGGTATTCATGGGAATTAATTGGCTGTGTGAAATTTGAGAATTATACAGGTTCACTGCTAGAAGTAAGTCACAATTAGTGCCAAGTGCTTTTACCACTAAAAAAGCCCCATGGATTAAGCCTTTCAGAAGAAAGAAAAACCTGCTTCTGAACTTTTTGCTGCAGTTGGATACTCAGTCACAGAATAGTCTCCATACTGCCAGTACATTTAAAATGTAAACGCTTTCTTTTCAAGGTCAGGGTTTTAAAGCACAAGACTGCTATTGAAACTGCAGGGGCAGAGCCTGAACAATTCTACTGGTTTTCTAAAAATAAGGAGCTTTATAGCTAAACTGCAGGATGTATTTTAAAAGAGTCTCAACATTTTTCTTTTTACTGCTACTTGTATCCCATCTCTACCAATTTTTACTGCTTTACACAAAGGCACATTTATCACAAGGCATGGCATAAAATCAACACTCTTCCATTCTAGCAGTTAAGCTCTGTTTTATAATGTTTGTGATTTGCTACAATATTCAAATTCATTAAAACAAAACCTGACCCACCATAGAGAATATGGATTTAGAAATAAAATGACAGAAAGGGAGAATGCCTACTTTTCTAGTTCAGACTTCTTAGCTGCAACTACTGTGTTGAATTTTGCTTTAAAAATGTCATATTTCATTTAAAACCTGCATCCCTCGAATACCTCATGAAACACTGCATGACTCTGAGGTGTGAATGAGGCAATCAGTTCTTTCATTATAATTGCTTAATTCTAATCAATCAGGGCTTAATATTCTCAAATCTTTGGAGCTCTTGCAGTTTAGCTTTTGCAGTGCTTGAAAATATTTATTGACCAAAGGATAAAATGCTTTTTCTTGTATTAGAAAAGATTTGCAGTTAAAATACTTAGGATTAATCTCCTTAAAATACTGAAGACTAATTTCTGGTCAGTTTGCAGCTTGGTGTACTGACAGAAAAACAGTTAGACCTTGGCACCCACATAAGGTTACCAAAAGATTGTCCAGGGTTGCAAGTAAAAGATCATATACTTGCTCATATCCATGCTTTTCCAGAGCCTGTGACAAATGGTCATGTGCTTTCAAGTGTAGAGGACAGCTCAATGTGCACTTGGCTGCCCTTGCTTCTGATTTCAGGGTGAGTTATTGTGCCTGTAGCCCAGCTGACTGATTTGCCTGGCCCAGGTGCTAAGCACTGTCCCAGTGTAAAGGCCAACTAGTGAATTTAAGTTCCACCAGTCTTGCTTTCCTGGTCCTCACTGATCACCAGGACTGAGGAAAGGCAGATGATGGTGAAAACTCAACCACATGGATAACAAAGACTCATCTCTCATTTTATTTTTCAAGATTTTCTCTTTGCTTTTAGTACCACATTTAAAGCCGAAATACTTTACCTCTCTTTTATAGCTATCCAAAGATCTTGTTCTTCAATTCCAAGGAAATTCAATACTGATGCTATGTTATTTGTCATTAGCAGAAGTGGTAAAAGGGTAAGTTTTACACCCAAACTGGTTTGTTTTTTTCTCTATTCTTGTAATTTAATCAAAAATAGAGATACATATGGAGATACTGTATAAAAATTTTTTTGAAGTCAGACAAAGTGTGACAATTTAATTGTTCCAGTGCAAGTACATCTTAGCTGAATTTGGGTACTGGAGTGTAAAACTTCATTTTCATTTTCTAAACATTTTCAGTTGCATTTGTATCTTTCAACCTTTTTTCTCTCTTTAATTGCTTCTATTAAAACATGCAAAAGATATAATGAGAAAACACTATAAATTCTTTCAAAATCAGCAGGATTGTAGTTGACAAAATTGGTACAATTGTTAGGATAAAACTCAACTGGGAAATATATCCATTCTTTAGCATATAGAAACTTACATATGGTTTGCTATCACTGCTGCCCAGTGCCAAAGCCAACATCTCAGTCTGTGCAAAGAAACAGGAGGACAGTCAGTGGGTGGGCTCGAAGCATGAAACAGAAGGAGGGAGAGGGAGTGAGTGGGGGAGAGACTGTGTGCATATGTCCAGAGGAGCTGGGTAGTTAGAGCATCCCTTACAGAGATGAAGAACCAAGATTCATACTCTTCTTCTCTCTGATCCACAAAATGTGCTTAAATTCCGCTCTACCAGATCCCCCATGGGCAAGTTATTTGGTTATTTCCAAATGTTGCTTCTTAGAGGTATTCTATTATGAATAAATAAAAGATATCCCTTGGAGCAGGAGTATTCTGTTTATGTTAATTAACACTATTCTGTATCTTCTGCCTCTCTTCGTTCCTGTGCTAACTATATCAAGTGAATAGCAGCAGTGAGACAGCTGGAAAGTTTCATCCTAAACTGACCCAGGGGATGGAAAACGTTGATTTGAGTTAGGGCTGTGAACAAGAGCAGAGCACAATTGCAGGTTGTGTCTCATTGCTACTGAAGGAGCACTCCTGATCTGAGTTAGGTGCCCAAATCCAGGTGCCTCAGCCTCTCTATCTCCTGGGGCTTGTCTTCTCTGAACTGCAATCTGGCAAAGCAGCTCTCTCTCCCACAAGTGCTCTCTGCTCCTAAAGGTTCCTAAATCAGGAAAGGAGAAGGTATTAGATGGCAATCATCTATGAGCAAGATATTTCAGTGGCTAAGTTACCTTGAGGATTTATTCATAGCTTTTACTGAAATCAGGGGGAAATGCTTATCTAGATTCCTCTGCAAACCCTTAGGATTTTCAATGGGAAAGGAATGTCTGGGCATCATCTGTGTTATAAAATTTTATTTTTGATGCCTCCATAGGTTTTATAGTTTTGCAAAAACACGTAGCAAACATGGAATTTATTGCTCATAGTTCATCCAGGAAATGTGTCGAAGTACAAGATGGGCTGAACATAAAAGATGGTTAACAAGTATACAGCAATGGTCTGTAGAACTGTTAAATAGATCAATAAATAATTCCAGTGATAGCATATTGAATTTCAATAGTCACTGAAAACCAACAGTTTCAAAATGCTGAATTTTGCTTTTCTAATGACTAAGTCTGTGTCACTTTACCATAAATACTCAACTTTAGCAATTATCATCAAGGCCCTATTTAACAAGTTTCTAATTTTAACAAATGTGATTTACTGCAGTAGATTGTTGATGCGATACCTATTCTTTATTCCTTGATGAGTTTAACCCATAAGTTGATTATATAAGTAAAATATGTCTGCAGGGACTTTTTCCAGTAGGTCTAAGGAATAGGATGGGGGATTAAAGCAGTGTTTTTTATACTCTGGGGATATAGAACTGAAGATTCCCTGTTGTTAACTGACATCCAGAAAGCTGGCAGCATCCAGTCTTTAGGGAAAAGCTCCTCTCTCCCAGCTTGCCTGGGTAGAAGGATTTGTTTTAGGGCCTTTGCTGTAGTTAGTCAGTGTTTACATGGGGCCACCTCCAATACTGTAATGTTGAAAGTTGTAGCAGCATCCTTGCCATGCTTCCATCTCAGAGATCTAAGATACCAGGTGATGATTGGGATTGAAGAAGGAACAGAAGTCTTCCATACCTGGCTGGAAATCACAGGCAGCTTTCCAGGAAACAGAGCCTGAAAAAGTAAAGCATTTCAAAGCACTTATTTCAGAAGAAGTTAACTGAAAATATTAAAACCAGACCACTGTAAATCAATTTGTGTAACAAAAATAGTGAATAAAATATGTAAAAAGCAGCATAGTTTTATAAATGTAATAGAAAGAAGCCTAACACCAAAATACAGTAATAGCCAGTTGGTCAATGTGGCCTAAGTCTTGTCCAAGACTGTTAAGATATGAGGAAGTGAGGACTTTTCTCTGAAGGTGAAGACCTTCAGCTGCAGAGGACTGCTGCTGTAAGGCATGTAGATCTTTATTATCCAGTCATTAGCACTATATTATACAAACATTAATACTGGCTGCATTGTTACAAATAAGGCAAATGGATGCATTTCCAGGCAGACTAGATCTATGTGCATTAGTGTGTGTCCTGAGATTAGCTAAAGCAACCTGATTTTAAACTGTGGTCATTGCTACCTTCTCTGGTTCATTCATTTTTTTTCACCTTGATTTTTCTTTTTTTTGTCAACTCTTCTGACTTAACTTTGGCAAGTAGACCTGCTTTTTAAAACACTCTATAAGAAAGTCTTATCAAATGTGAAAACATCTATTAGCATTGCTTCATCTCCTCAGGCATACTCTTTCTGCCTAATCCCTTATGCCAGGATCAATCTCTTTTTGTTTTTTAAGCTGATGTTTGTAGAGCACCCAGTCTAATAGGGTTTTGGTTTCTCAGGTGCTGCTGCATGGAGCAGTAACCCAACAGAATATATGAAATAGACAGGAATAATTTAAGGCCCTGGCCGATGAAAAATGGAAAAAAAGCTAAGGAAAAGCAGAAAAAACACTATTACCCTCTGAGGTAGTCAGAGGTAGCTATTAGATCAGGCACCAGACAGGTGGCCAACAGGGACTGTACCCATCAGATATGTTCATATTAGGCATGAAATATATCCTGACAGTGCCAAGAAGCTTAGAGCTCTGGGTGGTAGCTAAACAGGCACCAGATTAAGCTTCTGTTAGAAGGGGAGTGTTCACTGTGAGCTAAATGGACTTCCCACAGTGGGGAAATATTTCTAGGTACAAGTTTGTAGTGAAAAAAAAAATTCATTATAACTTGTTAATTTGGACACAATGCTCACAGCAAAGCTCTTCTGTTCCATGAGTCTGTTCTTAGTCTAAAAATTAAAGGGTGAAATTATAGGCACCAATCCCCCCCCAAAAAATAAAAAGCCCAGATATGTCATGCTTTCTTGTTTTTAACCCACTCAATAGCTTCCATAGGCTGGTATATGGCCTAAAATCTACACTCTCCAATTAGGATTAATTGTCCTATGACAACCTGTTAGAGCTTCCTTTTCTTTCACAAAAAATAAATTGATTTGCCATGCAATTCCTGTTTATATCATGCTGTGTTATTCCTCATTCCTGTATAACATTGTCTTCTCTGGATAAATAACATACACCAAGTCTGTATGCTTTATGGAATTTGAGCGTTTTTCTAGGTTGACTTTGTTGTGCTCACTTTACTTCATCCATTCCCCACCACCTTTCCCAACCCCCCAGACCTTCTTGAGTTTTACAATAACACTTTAATGGTTTTGTAACCTACTCAGCATGAACATTGTGGAATGTGTCTGGAAGCTGTAGTTCGCTACCATTATTTTAATCCAAATGGAGTAATTTAATACAAATATCAGGTTCAACTTCTAGATGCATAAAGTATTTTGATGTTGTCAATGAGTTACTAAAATCACTTCATTCCATAGGAAATTAATTATGTATGTGAAAAGTAGAAAATTCTAGAGGAACCATTTAATGTTTAGAAAAAATATACCAGCCCAATGGCGATTGCAACAACTTTTTCATTATAACAGCAATACATTTTCTGCATGCATGAGACATGCTGATGAGGCAGAAAGTTTAGTAACTTATACTGCTGAAAGTTGCATGATAACCTGTAATCCCATTGCTTCCAGTAAGTGTACTAAGCACCAACTACTTCTGAGTAAAAGGTCTATGTGGAAAATGACGTTATTTTTGTTTGCCTTGTACATTATTTAAACAAGAGTTTTCAAAATCATGGCAGCAATTTCTTTCTCTGAAAACACTATATGATTAGGTCTCTCTTACAATAATAGGAGAAATATAATTTTTTTGTACTTTTAGATAAATGTTTCCACATTATGAAGTATTAATGTCTAATTACATGTTTCATCAAATACTCAAATTTTGTTTCACAGTACAAATGTTTATACTATTTGATTTGTCTATTTAGTTAGTCCTCATTTTTGTATAAATATATGTATATATATCCTATGGTAGTCAGCACCAAGCAACTCAAATTGTCATGAAAATATTACCTCGCATGTACATTAAAGTGATTTATCAAATGGAATCAGTAAAAACATCCCAACCAAAGTATTTATCACTGAAAAAGATCATCGTTTCTGACACCTTATTTAGTTCATTTATATATCCTGAGGTGCAGCTTTAACTGAAACGAACTTTTCTTACCTTCAGCAAAGCTGATATAGCAGGGTCACATCATGAATCAAACTTTTTGTCTGGATTCTAATTTTGGTGCTGAAACCATGAACTGCTTTTTCAGTTGTTCATGTTTTCCACGTTGAAGCTGGGGCAGACCTTTAGGAAAGTGGATATTTCCCTGGAAAACAGAGCTCTCAGCTCTACTCTGAGCCAATTGTAGAAACCTTAACAAAGATCTCACAGTTTAGTAATGTCACAATTCATGTAAATATACTTTATCACTGTTTATCTTAAAGAGGTCAAGGGCTTCTGTTGTTGAGGTTTTTTTTCTTTTGTTTTGTTTGGGGGTTTCTTTGGAAGTCTTTTTACTTTGTTTTTCTCTGTAGGTGCTTCTGCTACTGAAAGATCTCATCTTTTTGGGGAATCTGGATTAGAAAATACTAATTCAGAACATGTTGAACTTTTCTGCTCTGCTCATATAAGACCATGCCGTGTTCTGCCACCATTCAGAAATTCCTGAACTTGTAGGAGGACATTACTGTGTTAGTGGCATGTTATTCTCACTTCTTGTCCTGGAGAAGGCTTGGACTGGCACTGATTTGTGCATTGTTTAGACTGGAATTAGCTGAGCTGCACAGAAATACTTGTAGCCTGAATAAAACCCCAGTCTGATCCTTCCAAGAGGGAAAGTTTTTCCCATGGACCAAGTCCTTAGTTTGAGATTGCCCTCTTCATGTTGCAGCCTGGGTGCTGACTCTTTGATGACCATCTGTGTAAGGGGACTCTGTACCCCAAAGGTCATCTTCACCCAAATCAAATCATCTCAGCTTCTTTTCCTAGCCTAGGTCCTATACTAAAACATCCTCAGAGGCTGTTCTGCCTTTTCTGTGCTGCCCTTTCAGGCATCAGGATTGTCAAATGGAGTCTTTTGGCTTTGTCTTTGTGGGGAAAGTTGATGCAGGGTAACACAAAATCATGAACTGAGATTTGAAGGGTTTTGCTGCCTGAACTTCCTGTGTTCCAACTCTGTGAACGTGGCTCTGACAAATTGCTAAAGGAGTAAACCCCAAAGGGAAGGCTGTGCATCTGTCACACTAGTTTGATATGAGAGAAAGGGAGTCGCAGTGTTGCAGGCGCAGGCATTGCCAGATGCAGTGTGGATCTCAGTGAGGTTGGTTCCAATACCTGAATTCCACCTGCACCCCTTCTGTGGTGGAATTTCACTTCACCTGAGTGTGCGTTTTGTTTAAGCCTTCTTTTGCTCTTTTGTTTGCTTGTCTTCATATGAGTATGTAAGGAGGGCTTAGGTAAGGAAAGGAATGAGTGCCTAGTCCAATCCTGCACGCAGTTTGGATGTGTCTCTTGAAGTGACACTGCTCGTTCCCGTAGGATGCCCCAGAGAAGTCAGCAGTGCTCTGCTGTCAGTGGCATTAAAAAGCTACACCTCTCTGCTGCAGCAAGGGCTCCTGCCCACCCTCACAGATGAGACAGGCAGTGCAAAAGGCTCAATTCACCATTAACATTTGTCTTCTTTTTTGTGTTCTTTTAGACTTTGTAAGGCATTGCTCACATACACAGAGGCTCTCTTCTGCTTTTGGAGTATTGAGCAGCTTCAAGTTCTTCCAGTAGATAAGTTTTAACTGGATCCCTCCTGTTCTGCCAAAACTCTACTGCCGCACTTTGGCCAAGCTGCTGGTTTTATTTGCTTTTAGGCACATTTGCACAATTTGTTAATACACTATAAAAAGCCTAAATAGCAAATTTCACAATCTTCACATTTCACTTATGCAGTCTTCAACTTCTTACAAATGAAATGCTCTGTATCTTATAGTCCAAACTATCTTTGTGCACGGCTTCTGTATTTGCTGTTTATTTAGGAACAAGCTTGAGGAATACCTGACCATTCCAAAAGCTGGTTTTGATATATACTCTTGGTATAATTTTTGGATTATTCCTTTTTATCACATCTTAACTTTGAATATCAGAAATTCTTCTCCTGTGGATAAGGGTAGTTATGGCCAACCTGATTTCAAATGGACTTTAAAAATTCAATCTTTTTAGCTGTTTAGGTTTGATTGTGCATGGCTTGTAGGATTATAGCTTCTTAGTTTTAATGTCTATTTTTGAATGCTGGTTTGAGGTCAATGGTTAGAAAGTCTCAGTATCATTTTTAGTTCTGAAATATCCTTTTGATTTACATGTCTGAAATGACAAAGCCTCTTATTGTTATCATTTTTGAAAAATTGCCAAGATGCAGCCAAATCTTTCACTGCTTGCACAGACCTGGTTCTTGCCTTCGTGTACTGTAGAATTCATTACTGTAATGCCTTGTTTACTTACATTTCTTTCTGGTGATAATAGGCTTTTCAGCCTTCAGCATTCAAGTCCTTTGTCCACAGAGGAAAAGAAAAATCAGGGAAAACATCAGGCTCTTTGATCAAGCTTTTCAAATCTCATTTCAAAAGTTTGCTGTTAACCATTTCAGCATCACAATAGAGAAGAAACCTCCTTCTCAATAAAAGATCCAGAAATACCTCTGCAGGGAAACAGTTTTTGTTCCTAAAGCTGTTTTAATGCAAAGCATATATTCCAGGATGCATATTCCCCTTTCAGGGGTAAGGACTGCCTACCTTCACTTGCCTTCTCCAGTGTATTGCTTTTGATAAAGCCAGAAAATAAGGTAGTAACATCCTTCCCATTGGCATTCTGTTCATGCTAATAAATCCAGCAAAGTACCAAATTTAACTACTGGTCTGTACTAAATGCAAGAGTTTTCTTGTTCCTTTGGGAATGGCAGCCAGGGCTAATGGGTTTTAAAGAGCTGTTGAATAATTTTCAACCAATTATATTTATTTTTAAATCCAAAATATTATCTGAAAAAAAAATACTGACATTGTCAATCATATTTTATGAAAAATGCTTTTCTCCACTTTTTAAAAGAGCAAAATGTTACTTTTTAGCTGTAAAAGTATTTTGTCTGACTATTAAAGAAGTTTAAGTGGGCTTTCGTTACCATCAACAAACCTGTAAATCTGACAGGGCATGTACATTTAATAAGTAAGCTTTTGTTTTTCAGGTAATCTTAAAAAGTTTTGTTTGATTGTTTGGGTTTTTTTAATACTAACTTCACTGCTGTTATAGTTCCACAGGCTCTCCTAATTAAATGCCTTCTTCATGATGCCTTTAAATTTGTTGTTCCTTGCTGGTTTGATATCATTGATGGCTGGGTCAGAAGAATGTTTTAGGAACTTCTTTTTCATTTCAGTGAACATGAATAAGTGATTTCAAAGGAGTATGCAGAGGGCAAACTTGTCTTTCTTATGTTGGACCCCCATCACATTTCTCCAGAAAAGATCTGCTCATCAATTGAACCTTGCTCATTCTGGGCACTGGACATGGTGGTGGTTCAATGGGAGGGAACAAGAGAAATGTGTCATCAAGTGTTTGAAGATTACATTGGACAAATTAAAGTTCATCAGCTTTCTGACTCCTCAGTGCTTGGCTTTGCACCTGTGAGCTCTTCAGGCTGGTCTCCATTGTCATCAGTGATTTTTTGGCCACTCCTATTGTGAGTTCTTATGATTTTGTCAAATATAAAGCAGATGGTCTGAAATGTTCTGTGCTCCATTTCTGCCCCATGTGATACTTTTTGGAGATCTTGGGAATCAATATTCAGATGGCTTTTCCAGAATTAGGACAGATTTCTGGCTTTTCCTGACATAGAACTCCCTTTCTAGAGTTGAAACAATATTTTTTTAAAAAGTCTCTAACATGCTCATAATTATTGCAGAATTTAAAATCTGACCAAGGGAGTTGGTTTGGTGTCAGGGACTCTCCTTTTGAAGCTCATGAAAACTCATCTGTGTTTTCTTCTTGCCTGGTTGTGACACATCAGAGTTTTGTGGCCAATTGTCAGAGGATTTCACCTACACTGTGCAGACTCCATCTTCTTACAGCTCCTGTCTGCCAGTTAGAGTTCTGTGCCCGAGCCATCCCCCAACCTAACCAAAATAAATTAGCTATGGGCTGCTCAGACTTCCCAGCAAGGCTACAGCTCTGTTGAAAGCATCTGCCAAGTGATAATTCTGGCACTGTCTATGCCAGCAAGGTGCTGCTTCTCAGACTTTTCCACAGCAATTGTGCATCTACCTGTAGATTGATGAGGACTGTCAGCTCTGAACCTCTTGAATTTATGGTTAGTTTGGGGTTTGTTTTGCTTCAGCTCTGGACAGAGAGTTTTAAAATACCCAAGCTCTTCATATTAATACCTACCCTTCCCCATACAACACAGCCCATCTGGAAACATGTCACAGGCCCTATAAACATAGTGGGAGAGTATTTTTCCTTTTTCTATCACTTATGTAGTGTTTACTGATGGCTAAAAACCACTAGTTGAATGTCAAGCTTAAAAAAGCAGAAGCATATTTAAATATGGAATTTGAGTATTTTAATAAATTGCACACATCTGAAAATAGGACATGTTCTTATTTTACTGTAAAAACCATTGTGAGTTAAGATAAGAATTTATGAAAATAAACATTACCCTTTGCTTTATAAGCATGTTATCAATGAATAATCAATTCTTTTATTTCAAGACTCCTGTAATATTATAAAGAGTTGAATCTGTTTGGAAATGTATTCTTTAATGAGTGCATGCTGCAAGCACACCCATCTGTAAGTCTGAACTTTAGCATTCAGGTAATAACTGTGCTGTCAGTTTGGCAGAGCTATGGCAGTAAAATAATTAAGAAATATTAAGTGTCTTAAGATCCTCCATTTGAAATACTACATTAGAAACAGTTTTCCTAAGTTATTTTTCTTTTCAGTGTTGGCAGATAAGTTTCTTTTCCTTCAAGGCTCCTGGAGCTTGGTGAAGTCTCTGAATTCTGTGCATTCCTGTGGGTTTTGAATTACATTTAATGGGTGAACATATGAATACGTAAAAATGTTTTACCCCCTGCCATAAATTATTCATACCAATAGGCCACTCCTGCTGCTTCTGCACAGCCTGTGGAAGTTGGACACATGGACAGACAGATATTTCTAAGAGCTTTAGCATGAATCACATTGGAGAGGTGTTAAGACAGCCAGCAATTCCCTAAAGACGGAGTGTATGTGCTTTCTTCTTGGAGCATGTGCTCATAAGAAACTGTTGACTTATTCCCCAAGTAGAATGCATTAAAAAAAATCCTTCTGTGTACATTAAGTAAAACACTTCAGCCTTCATTAGCAGGTCTAAAAGACAGCAAGACCATTAAAGATAATACTTGCAAACAAGTTAGATATGATCCTGAGCCTGCAACAGGCAGCTTTCAGAAGGCATTAAAGCAAGATGCAGACTGCAGCCTGTAAAACACCAAATTCATCTGACAAAGAGAAAGGGAGAGAGGGAGAATGAATATGTGAAGCAAAGGCAGGAAAGTTCATTGGTGGGAGGATACTGCATCCCCATAGTCCAGAGCAGCTGAAGCAGGCTGGCTGGACAGTGTCCTGGAAAATGAAAGCAGAGATCTACATGTACAGCTTGTGGTTTTCTGGTTATATATGAAAGTTTTGACTTTAGGGTTTTTTCCCCCATTAAATTTTATGATGTCAGCAGATCCCCATTCAGCAGAGAGCAACCCTCTATGGATGGGATTTGTACACATACACAGTGCTTTGCTGAATGAGGGCCAATGGCACTGATGATATCAGAATGTGAAACCAGAGAGTAGGGGCGTAATTGACTCGTGAACCAAAACTCAGAAAGCTGGGATTGAAAACTACAAAATTGGTTAACATTTTGTCTTGGCACCCTCAAGCAGTGGAAGGCAGATACATGAGATTTTAAGCAAGGACTCTAGAAAAGGTTTTTAATTGCTTTACAAAAAAACCACTTTTTTTTAATGTCCTTGATTCTTTTATACACATGTTTTTAAAACTAATAACAATGTTATTTAAAATAATTTTCTCCTGCACCAGAAGACATGAAATACTATGACATAAAACCAAAATAATTATTTCTCCCATTAGGAATTACTTCTTGGTGAAAAAACACAATATGTTAAATGAAAAGAGAGAATTCTTCAAATCTTCAGTCAGAATCAGAGGAAAAAGCTTCAGAAGTGAATATCCATTGCACAGGCAGATCAGTCTTAAGTATAACTCAATATACTTGTGCAGAATTTAATGATTACTATAGGATTCGGGATGTTTCTTTTTCTTAGTTTAATGATTGCTCATCTTAAAATAAAACAGATTATAATTGATTGAATTTCCTTACATTTATGCAATTAATATATCCTCATTAGAAATCACTTAGCTCTGATAATTCCCATTGGTGCCATGGCTGATAAACTAAATGCCAATCAGTGTAATAAAACAGTGAAATATAATTTCTTGTTGTTCCAAGTGATGATCAACTAATCAGCAGTAAATTTAATCCGAACATATTAACATCAATCAGTCATATTAGTGCTTGCAAACTGTAATAACCAGCTATGTCTGACAAGTTATGGAAATTTTTCTACGAACAATTGTAGGCCATATGCACATTTAAGTATATGGGTTTTTTATATATGTGTGCAAGCAGTTTAAAAATATCAGAATATAAAACTTCCATGAATGAAGTACTTAGCCCTGTAGTAAATGTCTGTTACTTGAACAGCCTACAGTTTTAAAATCTGTCCTGAGCTTTACTGTTAATGGATCCAGGAGACTCTTACAATCAATGCCAGCTTTTCTGCATGTCCTGTAAATGTGCCCATGCTGCTTGTTCAGACACAGAAGCTTTAGGCTCTTCCCCTTTGCTGGTGGGCAATAAGCAGGGAGAAAAATGGACTTAACCAATGCATTTCCCTGGATTTCCTTTCCTTAATTAAACAGTAAGGAGGAGATAAAGTGGATCTCCAGCTTTATAGGACCTGCCTATCAGTGGGGACTCAGGCTACAACTGAAATGGTTTTTAGGGCATTCCTAAATTTTTACTGGGTTGTTTTCATCCCAGCCACCAAAATTCAATATAATTAATGAAGAATTTGATGTCAGGAATATAGGATATGTGGGAATTTATTAATTTCTACAGTGTACATACAGGCATCACCATTCAGGCCCTGACCTTTAAGATGCATGTATTTGCAGAGTTTAATTCTGCACCACACATGTTCATGGTAATGACTGAAGATCTGAAGAAGTATTTTGAAGGGTATTTATTTGCTATTAAGAGAAGCATTTTAATTTGTCTTCAAATAGACCACAAGTGTACATCAGAGCAGTGTACATCTGTTTGGGGTTAGCTTCTATGCTTGAATGAATATTTTGTAGTAAATAACCTACTTAATTGTTTTAACCTTTCTCTGTTTGCATATGTTCTGAAGATGCCTTGAAATTTTCTTAATTTAGTGGAAATTACTCTTTCAATAGATTGTCTGAATATTACCTGTAGATTACTCACTATTCAAAATTAAAAATGTAAGATAATTTTGAATTTCACTTGCTACATATCATTATTTCTATTCACAAATTAGGAGAGATTTCTGATGAAACTGTTCTGAACTACAAGTTTAAATTCTCTTGGTGAATAGTGTCATTATTCTCAAATATTCTTCAGCACTCCTGCCTGTGAACTCATCTGCAGGAATAGTCACAGAAAGTAAATGGAAAGAAGACAAACAGCCAAGACACATTCACTGTTTTACTTGAGTGAATATTCTTAGAAAATATTTAGAAATATTGGCTCTGTTATTAGTTATATAAATATTCATACAAATCTGTCTATCAGATTGCCTCCCTGAAATTATTCAGGCCTTTTTAGGAACTTGGAGAGAAAAGTCTCTTAAAAATATATTTCTGCACATTTTCCAGACATATAATAGACTGGATATGGCCTTATAAATTACAGGCTTTCCCATACTCATCCAGTCATGGGGCCAAATCTCAAAGTTAACTTTAATGGGATTTTGGCTCAGCAAGGTTGGAGGAAGGGCAGCAGAATTTAGCCTATGATTTATACTGCTTTCAGAAATTGCTCAGTGAAAAAAAAATACAGCAGTGGTACTTAGGTAGTACAGTTGCATGTAATTTATTTTCTGCATAACCCACATGAAATTTAATAAGATATAAAAAAGTCACATTTTTGACTGAAGTCTTACAAATTCTAGCTTTAGTGAAAATAACTGGCTTCTCAAATGAGTTGATCAAATAAGGCAAAAAGTGAAAAACATATTCATTCAGAACTGTTTTATTTGATTATTTTTATTAAAAAAAAAAAGAATTGCATTTTACGAACTACACTAACATATGATAGAAATTAGGAAATGTGTTGTAGCTGTGTTCTCAGTGGGGATGGAAAATGAGAATGCTCTGGCAGTCTAGGTAGATACGGTTCAAACTCCAGGGCCAGGACCTGTGTTAGTCTCTAGGATAAAAAGACTGATTTTCATTAAAGAAAGCGGTACTTACTGCCTTAAAAAATAAAATAATAATATAAAAAGTTTTGCATATGTAGGAACTTCCTTTGTAGAATATAATCGGTTGGAACAATTACCACAAAGAAAACTTTAGTGAGCAATCATCTTTGGGAACTTTTCCATGGATTTTTATGTACATCTGGGTGTGCTTGATGGCCTGATACCAAGATAAGATGGCAGTGATCCTTGATGTAGTCAATTCAAACAGATTTCTAGCAAATAAATGGAATTCAGTGAATAATACTGTTTATTGAATTCCTGAGGTAGATCTTAAAGCAAAACAAGCCAAAAAGCCAAGCAGAGAGCTGCCTGCAACCCCTGGGAGTTACACCCAACCTGCCACCCAAAGAGCAGCTGCAGCCACAGAGGCTTTGCTGTGCACCTAAGCAATTAAACATCCTCTGCAGAAGAAAATTATACAAAATGTGCAATTACCTAGACACAGTATTAATTCTTTTTCTGGAACACATATATTGATGACAGACCCGGGGACTATAAAAATAGCCCAGTCACACCAAGCACAAGCATGCCCCAAATTTTAATTTTCAGTGGTTCAGTAAGACTTGTGCCCTGGAGTCACAGGGCTAATATGTGCCTGTTGTTCTCTAGAGCTGAGGGACACTGGGCTTGCATTTGGAGCAAGGATGACTCAGATTAGACATTGAAAAAGGTTGTCTGGAGCATCTTCAGTGCTGGAGATCTTTAAGAATAATTAGATAAATACATGTCAGAAAGGCAATAGATATGGCTAATCCTGCCTTGGTGTAGAGGGCTGGTCCCCTATTGGCTTCCCAGACTTAGAATTTAAAAGACAATGTTATGTATATAAAGCTGCACCTTAGGTCAAAGCAATATATTCAATAAACAATAATTAGGATATACTCACTATTATATTCTTTTTACATCTAAAATTAATTTTAAATTTGGCCTAAAAATTTCTTTCTCTAGAAGTAAATGCAAGAACAATCACAGATTTTTTTTTTTTTTTTTTTTGGGGAACAAGAATTCTGTGTTTTATGCTTAGAGGTCTACACTAAACATTTAGAATTCCACTAAGGGCAAAATCTCAAAATCTCTCCCTGTCATGCAGTGTTCTCAGAAATGAGGTCAGGCATTTCTCAATCCCTGGCAAGAAAACTTTCTGACTCATTACTTCACCACAATGCATCCAGAATTTCCCCTTGGGTCCCAGTCAAATCGTTCAAATGTTTTGGAAAAATATATCTTTGACATCCCAAGAAAGGGAATAGAGAAAAGATGTCCTCCTAGCATGAAAGAATTAGAGTCCTCTTAGATTTGAAGCAGAATTTCTTGCAGTTTCCAAGATATTATTATTTATTAATTCATGCAATGGGCTTCACAAGCACTGAGGTACTTTATAGAATTAAAAATTCTATTGCAAAAACACAGATGTGAAAGTCCTGTTGTTTCAGACACTGCTGAACCGTGACCAGCTCTCTTGTAGGACCCAGATATCAGAAATCCCCACTAATTGGGCACTGAAGTGTCTGAGCTTCTCAGTCGGATTGCTGAAGACTTCCACATTCCCCAGAGCCTCTTGCCCTGAGTTTAAGACATCAGGTGCTCACTTCAAGCACTTTGAAGGCCTTCTGTAATTTTCCTTAATGGTTGAGCCTATGTGCTTATGTCCTGAAACTAATGCGGCCCATCCAAGCCTGCCAAGCAGAACACAGTTTTCTTGGAGGTCTGGGATCCATTTCTGAATCATGAAGCCTCACATTCCTTTTCTTATGCCTGTTCAAGATCTGAACTAGGCACATCCATTGCAAAAACATGTTGATGCATTTCCACTCCATCCCTCCTTCCACACTCAGACTCCAGCAGCTTTGAAGGGACCTCTGAAGGTCTTTTGGTCCCGGTCCTGCCCATAACTCTTGTCTTCTATTTTTCCAGAGAGACTGGCTTAAATATTAGCTTGGTTCCTTTTGTCTACTTCCATTTTTATTTATTTATTTATTTATTTTGTTGTCAATACATTGTTCATATAAAATTCCTTAAAGAATTCTCGTGGACAGAGATGGACTTGTGTCTGCCATGGTCATAACCATGCAAGTAACTCAGGTAACTGGCACTGCTACCCACTTTTGTCTTTAGAGATCCTGTCTACCCTGAGTTTGGCTGCACAAGGGGTGTCACTCTGAGGGTTCAGGGGTAGGGAGGAGGAAAGACAAAGAACAACACTGAGCTGATGAGGAATTAATATTTCTGCATCATGTATCCCTTTTAAGGAAAGGGGAAAAATGGGGTAAGCAAGGGCCACTCTCACTGTGTTGGACTTGAGAAAAATTAAAGCCTACCCCTCAATAAAATGGCAATACTAAAAAAAGTTGATAAACATGTAACATTGTAGTTTGTGAGAAAGCAGGCCAGATGTCCTGCCCTGTTAGGTGCTACAAAGCAGCCACAAATCAAGTAGCAAGAAGAGGCTTTCCTGAGCAGAGAAGCTCTTGTATGTGTACACAGCTGACTACCACTTCCCTTCTGTCTCTTCTGAATTGCTCCTATAAACTGTAGCACTGACTTTGGTACTGGAGGAACAAGGATAAAATATTTGTAGGATCACCAGGTGATCCCAGACACCACATAAGCCTCTTCAAATACATTTGTACACCTACAAGGTGGAGGTTTCTGTTTAAGCTTGAAGTAAACATGTATGAATAATCAATTAGACTTAGATCAGTTTGTGATCTCAAAAACGCAGAATTACTCTTTCACAATTAGCTGTTTCTGTGCTGAATTTAACAATGCATAAAGCCAAAGAAGACAGCACTTCTTCGCTTCTCGCACAGGACTTGTCCTGGAGCTGGAGCCCGAGGGCTGGAGGGCTTCAGGGTGGCTTAACACCAATTCCTACCTGTGTCCTCACACACTACAAAGGCCAAGTCCTACACATGTGCCCCGCTGCTGCCACTTCCAGTAACCACATCATGCAGTCTTGTCTGGAAATTTCTCTCTGACAAAACAATAGCTTTTCCACCCCATTGATTTCATACTGGAAAGCAGTAACAGAAAATCATTCATTTAGCACCTGATTTTCCAACAAGGGCAAGTGACACAACATGCAGCTTTAGAGAAGGTGAAGTGTCATGCTAACATTTTATATTCTAATATTAATAATTTGATTTAATATTTAATATTGCTTTTTGGTGTTTAGATAAGAATTCATCAAGCTTTCTCAGCCATCTCCCACACTTCAGTTTCTGGAATGTTGTATGCCCTGTCCCTCACAGCACTTATTCACACATTAGGAAAATATTGACATGGTGTTGTTATCCTATTTGTGCAAAGGTCTCGTCTGCTGCTGATCCGTGGTTCCTTCAATCAGCCGTGAGAGCACCCATGTGTCACATTCAGTGTCAGACATTTACAAGGAGCTCGACCCAGTAGCTCTTCAGCATGCACAGATCCCATTGACTGAAGTGGGAGTTTTGTATGTTTAAGGGCAGCAGGATTGGAGAAGCTCCAGCAAATGATCCCTGCCTGCATTCATGAGGACAAAATGAAAACTCTTGACTTTCAAACAGCATCACTGGGACTCCATACACCTCATTTTCATACCTTTTTGGTATTATGCAGTCAATGATTATCCTCGTCAAGAAAGGGCTCAACTGTTTTTTTCTCAAAAACTTTCTTTTTTCCTTCAGTCAGCTACACAGTGGTTCCTGGGAATTCAGCCCCTCCAAGGTTTACAGGATCAGGCCCAAATTAATATCATTTCAAGAACTTTCAAGACAAGCAAAACTGGCTTTCTGCCAGAAAAATGATATGCATAGATATTTTTGCTTGGACCAAGAAGATTAGGCCTACTGTCCAGAGCTTCCTGATTAGTTAAAGATGTGCTTCTTGAAAGCACTTTTATCCCAAAGTAGCATTAATATTTCCCCCCCTTTTTACTGCTCTGTTTTTGTCATTAAAAAACCTGGCACATATTTACTTTCTCTTCCTGAAAGAGCTTTTTTCCTTATTTAAAAAAGTTTAAAAGTCTGCCCATTATCCCTCACTCACCCAGAGCTGCAGCCCAGGCAGCCAAGCAGTAATCCAGCCAGTAACTCCCTGAGCTCCTCAGCAGACAGGTCACACAAAGCCCTCCCTGTGAGCTGCACTGGGGATGGCTCTTGAAGCAAGGTTTGTGGGAGAAAGCCACAAACCCTGGAGCATTGAGCTGTTACACATCTCAGCTGCTTCGCCTGCTCTTGCAAAAGAGATTGTTGTTGTACTGGACACTGCTGAGGACAGTAGTGGTTGTTTGCTGGGCTCACAGTGTTTCTGATAGCTATTGAGGGTTTTCAGAAATTTGTGTGAAAATGAAATCTCACCCATTTATTACTATTCTGGTTTTGCTACCTCACGTTACTTGGTGAGCCATACCACAAGACAGACACATTACATGTTGTGTTAAAATGGCAGGGCTATTCCTCCCATCTTAGGCATCAAACGGAGGTGCTGAAGTTCAAAGTCTCATTTTACAATTCTTACCTGAGCAATGGATTCAGGGAGATGTCTCTGGGGCACTCCTTGGATTTTTGGGTGGGCTGAATCAGCTAATAGAAAAACCTCTTTTCCCTAACAAAGACATTATCACCTCCTAACTTATTTTTGTTGAGAGACTGAGTACTTAATGCTCTTCCTGAGTTCAGAAGTTTGGAAAAACTGAAGAAAACTAAGGGAAAAAACAGGGTGGATAACAATGAAGGAGTGGCAAATAACAGGCTTGCATATACCATCCTGAACAAGGATTTTCTGGAGGCTGTATTTTATTTTTATGGGAGAGTGTGTGTGTGTGTGTAATTTAGACTTTGTTTAGCTTTTAAATGTAACATGAAAGACAAAACAGCCAGTGAAAGACAAAAAAGACAAAATACACAATAACTTGGGCTCTTCTTAACTTCAATACTCTTTTGGTGCTGTGTTGCTATGTTTTAAGAAGAAAAACTACCATAAGAGCATAAAGCTTTGATTTAGAATTGAAATTTCTCAAAGCTTCAGAGTATGTGAGGTGAAAAATGCTCTTCTGAGCAGGTCAAATGTAGAACTCAGCTCTCTTCATATCTTGGCATAGTCAGGGATCTGGGTTTTCATTTAACCCTGTATATCTCTTCAGCTTCTCTCTTCTCTCCTGGGGATGCAAGGAATGGAAGGGTCGAGGGGGAGAGGAACTTACTTCATTAAAAACCGGAGAGATTTTATTATATCTTTCTGAAGTGTCACAAAATTAGAAAATGAATGGAAGGAGCAGTCATTATGACATCTTGTCATTCCAACTCTGCTGTTTCTCGTGGGCTGCACTGAACGTGCTGCTATCTGCAGAACTGTAAGGTATGAATCATCTCACACATTGCCGAGGTGAAACCTGGCAACTGTTTAACAGCACTGCTGCAACACTGTGGAACATTTTAAGACAGGAAATTAAGAATACCTGAGCCAACTAAAACCACAGGGGGAAGTTTAGATGGACAGAATTTAATTACTCCTTTTGGAATTTGGCCAGGACACCAAAACTTACACCCCAACCCTCCTGTAAAGTGCCATCGGATCTTTAATACTAACAACTGTTCAAAACATCAGCTTTAGATCTGCTCCAAATGAGAACAGCACTAGAAGTCATCCAAGACCTGTTAAGGTATTAATTTACTACTGACTGACAGGAAGGCTACAACATACTGATTCACACAAACAAGCTAAAGTAGAGCACAGCAAGGAAAATATCTCTCCTATCAGCACTGGAGGCTTAATGTTTTTAGGAGAATTTAGTGTGTTTTCAGAAATGCATGAAGCAAAAAAAAAAAAAAATCACATTTTATTATCACAGCAATCAAAACATCCTTGTGTCTCCTCTTGCAGAAGCACCAAATAAATGTCACTGCTCAGGCTCTTGTTTGTTGCCATTTGTATCATGGAAAAGGGACACACTATAGTGAATAACAGTGTGCCAAATTTAAAGGGAAGATTAAAGCCTGAAAGTCTATACATTTTCACTTCTCACATTGTTTTTCTAAAGCAAGCTGTATACTATTAAATGCTTATTTGTGGTGAAAATGAAAAATTCTTTCTGTGGGTTGGTTATCTTTTCAAGAAGAGTAGGATTTCTACAAATCACGGTTCTTGAAATTCCTTAGGCTGAGGAATTGTGTCAGCCCTGAAAAGCATGGGTTCATTATTCACATTGTGTTACTCTGTTGACATAATTCCCTAACAGACTGGGACATGAGGTGTCCCATTTTGATACTTCAACCTACAGCCACTGCTTTTGCCTCCTCTAAATAGCAAACACTTCTGTCTCTGAGTTCCTGTTTTAAAAATCCTTTGAGCAGTATATCTACATAAAAAAAGAAAATCTGAGTTAGCTGTGGTCCACCAGCAATTTATCAAGCAGTATTAGTTATGTCTGTGGGATATTTTTCATTATCTGAGGATTATTAATAGAGACACTATATACATAGTGATTATTCCTTGGCTAATAATTGAGATAATATCAATATGAAGTCTAGTTTCATTAACACCTTAGTAAAGAGACTATGATGTGAGGTTTGGGTTTGGTTTTTTTTTTTATTCCCTCCAATTTGTAATCAAAAGTTATTTAATAGTAGAATCAGCCTTTACTTATAACTGAGGTTGTGGACTTTGGGAGTTGGCAGAGCCAGCTGCTGGGCTGCTGGGAGCCAGACTCTTTTTGATCTTCATATTGAATGGTTTCCTTTGATCACCTAGACAATAGATCATAAAAGAACAGAGCTTTTACCCATATCTCCCTAAATTTGCAGGTAAATAATGAGATGGTCTGAACTCAGGCTGGAGTGTAAGATTTTTAACAAACAATTCTCCCCTTTGAAGTAGACTTAGTAAAATTAGCATATAAATGAGCAATGCTGCTACATAAGGACATGTGGCTGGAGAAGAGGATAATTGGGCTGAGGGGGCTAGTTTCTAAATGAGGTCGTTTGCTGAATGACCGGCAGTTAGACCACAGGTGTGTTCATTCTGTGAGTGGAGGACGAGAACTGAATACGGGGTTTGCTCGAGTTGGGGATCCTGGCTGGGGTGGGAGAGGACTGGAGCTTTGTAACTGGGCTGGGAAGTGCAAAGTTAGGTGGGAGGGAGGGCAGAGAGAGACCCAGGCTCTGCAGAAAGAGCCATTCTAATCGGAGTCAGGCTGTGGTCCATCACACCGACACTCGCCTCTGCCATCTTCAGCTGAGCAGAGCTCTGTGATATGATCCTCCATAAATCTCCTCAGAGCTCCCTTTGCTGTGCCTATGAAAGAACACCATTATGCTGAAATAGCTGCACTGGTGCTTGCTGACAAGAGCAGCATGAGCTGAATTCACTGACCTCAAAAAGCCAGAACAAGGATGTAGTGTGGTGGTTGCAGGTTAACATTAGGATTTTGAGCTTCAGAGATTTTATTTTACCAAAATCAGTATAATTGCAGTGGGAAACTGCCACCTTGTTACATGGTACCTTGGACTCCCTCCTCTCTGCATGAACAAGACAGCTCCCCTGGGACCAAAACACCCTTGTTCCATGGCAGAGACACGTGGCTGGAGATCTCTCAGTAGCAGTGTTTTTTAATGTACTAAATGAAAAAGAAGTTAAATTAAATGCAGATGTTTTAAGTAAGCTTGCAACAAAAATTTCTCAGTGTGCTCAAAAGAATCATGCTCAGTTCACTTGGTCCTTTATGCAATTTAATAAAAATTTAACTTGAGATTTACAGAGGACAGTAGACCATGATCCTAGTGGCACTTGAATAGCAAACAGGATAATGTATTCTGTATGGTACAAAAGCCAAGCTCAAATTCCCTGTGACTTGCTTTGAGGATAGATACAGACTAAGTTTCTGCAGAAACCATCAGTACATTCTGGAGGCACTCACTATCCTTTGTCCCAGATACTGCAAAGATCACCTTTACCCTTCCACAGGAGATGATCAGCCCCTCTTCAGGGTAGCCCTCGTGTAACATGGGAGGCTGAAGGCTGAATCTAGCTCTTCTACATCTTAAGTGAGTGTTAAAGGCAGTATTTTTTTTTAAGATATAAATGACATTTAAGACTCTTGTGAATGTATCCTGAAAAAAGAGTTTCTGTACATCAGACATTCCCTCATCATAGCACTTCTTTCCTTCCCTTGGAGACCTGTTGGGACAGGACTTTGTGCTGAGCACAGAAACCCTCTGGAATCTTTGGCTTGCTGCTGGAGCTCTGTCTGAGGTTTCTCAGGAGGTAAGGTGGGCACAGTGGGCTGCAGCAGCCAATGGTGCTGGGGAAAGCCAAGTACCTGCTCTGACACAGAAGAGTGAACCAAGAAGAGGCTTTGGGGAGGAATTTTGGAGGTGCTTAAATGTGGGTTGCTCTTGGTGGGTTTGGACAGGGGGAGTTTAATGCAGAGCTTTGGAAAGATATGGGGAGGACAGAAGCTGGGGGCTCTCCAGCAGGCACTTGGGCATGTTGATGAAAACGAGCAAGGGATGGGGAAGGCTGAGATGGATAGGCTCAGAAACAGGAATTTTGTCATAGGAGAGGGGGAGAGCTGGGGCAAGGGCTGGGGCAAGAGGGTGATGGGCACCAAAGCAAATGGATTTATTTCACCTCTGACTTGGATGTTGTGTTTGGGGCAATCTCCTGTCCTGTTTTCCTTCTCCTCCCTCCCTGGGTTGTTTGGGTTTTTGTGTTTGTTTTTTGTTTGCTTGTTTTCTTTTGGGGTTATTTTTGTTCATTTGTTTGTTTGTTTTTTCCTGCTGGCAACAGGAGTAGCCTAGCCCAACTAAACAGAGCTGATTGGTTCCAGAAAAATTGATATGAGCTTCTCCTGCACTTCTGAAATCTTTCTGTCCTCACCTCTTATATTTATTAGTTCAAAGTTATTCACCAAAAGTTGACCTGAATTCTCAAACTAGTTTTCTTCCGGCAAATAAACTCTTCACTAAAAACATATGTGCCCGTCACTACACTAAATGCAGGCAGTCTATTTACTTGCTGTTTGGCTGATAGCTGGCCCCTTCCCAGCAACACAGAGGAGATGGAAGGCATTAAGAAAAGCTCTGAATATTGCTGGCTGAATAGTCTGCAAAAAAAGGATAAGGATGACAGGAATGAAATCCTAGCACTGTAAAGAGGCACTTGGAAGATTTTGCTACAGTTTCCATTAAAAATAAAATTAAAAATTCAATGGAAGTTACACAAATAAAAACCATGCACAGCACTTTGAAACCACACCAGTGTGACACCATAAATACATGAGAATTAAACAAAAATAATAAAAAAAGGCCTTACTTGTAGGCAGTGCACTTTAATGGCTCAGCTCAGTATGGAATAACCTCAAAAATACATTGCAGAACTGGTTTCTCCATCACATGGAGGAAAGGGGTAAATGGAACTGCAAATACAGAGGCCTAGCATGTGCAAAGACTTCACTGCCTGGCCAGAACTCTAGCACACTTGCCCTGCCTGCTGAGCAGTTCATGGTGGGGCAGAGCCTGGCCCAGGGCTGATGGGTTGATCTGTAAGCTGCAGCAGAAAAGCTGGACAATTTGATCACCTTTGTGAAAGCAGGGGTGTAGCAGAGAAGCTGAATGTGGAGCTGGTGTTCAGCAACCCTGTTGGTACAAGATGTAGGGGCCCTCAAGGATGTTACTGTATCAAAATATTTTCGATAGTAAGCAAGGAGTGAAGAGACAGTGAGCAACAACAGCTTCCAAAAGGAGCTGAACCATTGTCCTGGTTTTGGACAGAGTTAATTTTCTTCATATGATACAGTGCTGTGGTTTGGATTCAGTATGAGAATCATGTTGTAACACACTGATGTTCTGGATGTTGCTCAGTGGTGCTCACTCTGAATCAAGGGCTTTTCAGTGTCCTGTGCTTTGCCAGTCAGCAGGTGCACAAGAAGCCAGGAGGGAGCACAGCCAGGAGAGCTGACCCAGGCTGAACAAAGGGCTGTTCCATTCCACAGGACATGCTGATTATATAAACTAGGGAGAAGCTGGCTGGGAGACACCAATTGCTGCTCAGGGATGGACAGGGTATGGGGTCAGTGAGTGGTGAGCAATTGAAGTGTGCATCACTTGTTTCTCTTTGATTTCATTCCTCTTGCTCTCTCATTTTCATTACGATTGTTATTATTGCTGTTATTATCATTAGGATTATTATATTTTACTTTTAATTACTAAACTATTCTTACCTCATTCCAGGAGTTTTATATTTCTTTTCCTTGTTTTTCCTCCCCATCTCACCAGAGAGGAAGTGTGTGTGGAAGGGCGCGTGGGGTGTGAGCAAGATTTGTGGTACTCGGTTTCCAGCTGGGGTTAGACCATGGCAGCTGTTCTGTGCCAATAGCTCGATTTGGAGACACCAGCAAGAATTGTGTAAAGGTCTCCTTGTCTTCAGGGTAATGGAGTAGCATTTAAAAAAAGGTGTTTATCCTCTAAATACGTTTCCTGGGAGAGAAACCATGCTGTTAGCTCAGGCAGGTGACACAGAAGGGGGAGTTCCCATTCAGGGGGGTACAAAGCAGGTGACACCTGCTCTTGGGACCTCCACAGAACTGAAAACGTATCTTGAGTGTTGATGAAGCATGGAATAGAGAGCTTTTTTTTTCCATACAGGAGGATCCATTTGATGGCATTGAAAGGGAAATATTTCACTAGGAAATAGGAATAGTCATCAAGGAAAGATATAGGAAACAGAAAAATCACAGGATGAAGTAGGCTTAGTAGCAAAACAACTGGGGGGTTGACAAATTACCAGAAAAGTGATATTCTCAAAAGTACAAGCAATAGCACAGGCTCCACTGAAAATGAGGTTAGTTTTGGAAATTAACATCACATCTGTCTAGTTCCAATAATCCTTGTCCATTTTAAAATGGAGCTCATGACACAAGATATCTGCTATAAATAATCAAATACATTATAACCTGGACATATCCTCTACATCAAATAATCCTGCTATAAAAACTGAGAATAAAGGAATTTGCTGGATGACTAGCACTCAAGAAATTGTTCCCTGGTGGGTTATTTGCAGCCTATTCTCTACTTCAGTAGTTTATGTTGAATAACTCACAGCTGTGGAAATACCTGCACAATGGAATTTAATACTGCTAATAAAGGGATCCAAATTGGCCCTGCTCCACTCAAGACTCATAAATGTTAAGACATACAGATATCTTGGGCTGTGTGAAGTGGCCTCAGTGCAGGGCTGTGGCTGCTCAGGCAGAGGGGCTGTGCCTCTGCCGGGGGGTGGGATGGGGTCCCGGGTGAGCCGGGCAGGGGAGTGCACCGTGCTCCTCACCAGGCACTGCTCACTTCCCATCAGGGACCAAGGATGGGCCACGAGGCCAGATAAGCTCTGAAGCCTTTTGTATTTATACAGAAAGTCAGGTCCTCAATGCAGTCCTTTTGTGGGAATTATAGGAAACTGCTTTTTGGGAGCTGCTTGCTGTGCTGTACGCACAGGAAGTGCCATAAAGCCGCACATCTACACAGTGGCCACAGTCCAGTCAGGGTTACCCAGTTCTGGTCACATGTAAAGCACCAGCTGATGTAACAGCATCCCGAGATGAGTCCTTGTAACTGGAAAGCCAGAGCTGACAAGCCTTTACCACATTTTTTTCCTTTTTTTTTTTAATTGCAAGTCTCCTGAATCAGTCCATTTTCAAATATTGAAGGGGATTGGGGAAGGAAGGCGACGAGAAAGATGGGATAAATGATTCTTTAGGTGATTTATGTCATTCTATATCATTCATATGTCCTTCAAACTATCTCTGCAATGTTTACAAGAGAGCTGGGCAGGACACAATCTGTGTAATTCGTTCTTGAGTGTTGTGGCTTAGTCAGGAGCCTTGACAAGGGAACCTCATCAGCCCACCCATGGTTATTTCAGAGGTGCTTGCATTTGATATTTTACTTCTAGCTCCAGAAAATTTTAACTGTTTGTTTTAAACTGAAAACAAATTTGTGGTGCTTGTAATTTCACGACAATCACATCTGGAAAGAAAATTATCAAAGTACAACTTAAAATTTCAATACTCAGAAGGAACCAAAAGGAAAAATGCATTCCAAACAAATGAATTTTGGTTGAACAAAAAACTAACCAATTAAACAAAAACCAAAAAAACCCAAAATAATAAAGAATCATGATTTTGAGAAATCATTATTTCTGTACATCTACTCTGAATATTTCACAACAGCCTGCAATCATACATGTAGACATTTTGAGGTGATAGTCAAATAACCACAAACCTTCCCCTCAGGAAGGCGCTGGTCTGGAGGGGATTGTAGGGTACTCGGATGGAGGGTGAGGTGTGGGGAGATGAGTGCAACAGTCCCAGAAAAGCTGTGGCTGCAGCGTGACAAAATGACTCTACTGGTTTTAAGGTAGGGCTGTCCTGTGTTTTCTGTCTTCCACCTCAAAGGATATTTCAGATTAATCTACCTGTTAATAAGCTAAAGGAGGTTGTTGCAGTTAAAAAATCATAAGTTTTGGCACTGAACAGCATGTTTGCAGTTGATTAAAAAACAAAACAAATGAATAAAATTAAAAACATATTAAATAAGATCAATTTTCCATTTTTCCCTTTGAGTCTTGACCTTGTGGCTACGTGCCCATCCTGGTACCTGGAAGTGCCTGCATGAGGCCCATCGCTAGAAGGTTTCCTTCATTACTGATTGCAGTTTTCTTCCCCTGTATATGGCCTTTCCTTGGAAACTGCTGTCTTGTAGATTGCCACTTTCAGAAGCCTCAGGCTGTTTGAAGGCAATTATTATACAGACCACTCCTTCCTTCCCCAGCAGTTCCCCTCCCTACTTGAGAGCTGGCCATGCTGTGGGTCTCACAGAAAAATCATAGGACTCAACAACTCTCTTTCCATTTTAAAAGCCCATATCCTACTATTACATGGTCTTGAGCTCAGAAATGTTGCCTCCCTGTGGAGTGCCACTGTTCAGCCCCTCATTATAACCTGGCCATTAGTATTTTTTCCTCCCTCTCAGGAATGCAACCGGCATCTACAGTAAAGCCAAATCCTGCTGCGTGAAATTTGAGTTAGGCCCTTCACAAGGAAGCCTGGACTTCTTTGAAAAGGGGGCTATATTGAAAAATAATATATTCTCTGGAAGAAAGAAGGCTGATACAAGTTATAGATTTTGTTTTAGCTTTTAGGCTGAAATAACAAACAAAGCTAACTTGGAGCTCCCCATCCCTGTTGACACAAAGATCAGCAGAGGAGATAGCTGTGATATGCAAAAATGAAATTGCATTACTGCTGCAGAGCTCAGGAATCACAATAAAGGTTTGTGATTGCTGTCCAGGGATGCCTTAGCAATAAGCCCAGCTCCTGCAGCACTTCCCACCTGATTCACATTGGAGGAGCTGGTGGTCTAAGCACAGACACAGACATGGAGCTGCTGACAAGTAGTCTCCGGAGTTCACCCTTTGTTATCACCCCTTTGGAACATGAGTTTAACCTGGAGGGGAGATTTCAAAGAAAATAGCTGAAAATTCCCTTTCAGAATGGAGTTTGCAGTCAAAGACAGACACAAGCCCCAGTATCGATCTCAGTTCCTAAATTTCACACCTTCTGTCTGCTGAATTTGATCTCTCTTGGCAAGCTGGGAGCAACCCACCTTGGTTTCGATAGTTTTCTGTGTGGAGCACATGCGAGTCCTGTTTTGCACATGGCCAGAAGAAGATGGAAAGTTAAAAACTTTCTGCAAAATGACAAACAAATTTTCATAAGCTACCAGAGAGAGATGGAAGAAAATAGAATGGGAAAAAAATCCCCAGCATCTGAAGGCACCAAACACCAGCTCTTAAAAGCTTTTTCAGTGCTTAGACCCCCCCCAAGAGATTACTCAGGGAGGATGAAACTTCATGTGATGAAATGAGAGTCCCAGTTGAATGTGATAAGAAGTGTTAAATGCCTGCTTTATATCAAGCATTTGCTAAAATGACTCCTAATGCATTACAAAGGAGATGCAAACCTTATACATTACAGCTGTTCAATGCAAAATTATACAGAGCAACTTAGATGAATTCAGAGTTGTTGAGACAGAGGTATTAATTAAACTAGGGTGATACACAATTTGAGGATCTCCAGAGATCATGCAGAGTTTCTTTTAACATAATATAAAATACTGTTACACACACTCCAACACGTGCTCTGCATGTCACCTTCCAACTGACATGGTCTTGGACATCTGAGAAGTCCCCAAATAGGGCACTGTACACATTGAAGAAGGAAAAAAAAAGCAAAAAAAGAAGACCCCAAATATTCCCAAACTAAAAATCCCCACCCTCATAAAATCACCACAACCTCACACACAGCAAAAAAAGAAAATGAACCTGAAGAAATTTGGACTCCATCCATGAGCTTAAAGGATCCTGAATGTGGTTGTCCAACAGGCAACTGGGTGTGAAGGTATACTGGGTGGGCTTTTATCTGGTTCAGCTGAAGCGCATTCCCTTGGTAATATGCTGAAACCTGTAACCTCAATTATCAGGGATGGATTCAGTATATTATTCAAACTAAAGCTGATCAATCTCATCCTGATCCCTGTAAAGTTGATGGAAACAGAACTGGGAATTTCTTGGGCAGCTGGAGTGTTTGTGCTCTGTTGTAGATGGATGCTTTTTATAAAGTTTTTGATTCTGTATGCATAAGTGAATTATTTCCTGATGTCATCTTTAGTGCATAATGGTGTTTTAAATGTGCTTATGAATTAAGACTGCCCATAGACCCATTAAAAATTATTTCTTGATGTGAGGGATAAAATTCTTTTATTTCAGAAGTGATTCACAGGGTCATGGAAGAAATGCTTTTACAGTTAGATTGCTCCATCACTGTTCCTAATAAAACCTCTCCCCTTTAAAGGATTGATACTACTTGCTGTCAAAATACCACAGTAAATTAGAACAGATTTTAATACTGTGAGTATTCAGTGAAAATTCATATTTTCTCAAGAAATGTTTGAGTATGGTCCATAAATCTAGAGACTTCCATAAGTGACTCTGTATCTAAAGGTACCATCTGCCATTCTGCAATGCTGGGGTACCACCAGACTTCCTAATAGAGCATGATGACATGCTGGAGTAACATCAGTTCTATGGGTTGTTAAATATTCAGTAGCTGCTCTTACATAGTAGGAGATTCAGGCCCTAGCCTTGTATAAAAATATGCTGTCAAAAAGCTAGAAAAAACATACAAATCATCCAGTCCTGCTCAGTAAAACCAGCGGCTGGGGTTACGTGTGCCCCAGGGCAGCTTTAATTTGGACATGCAATATATCACCACAGGGCTACTTGATCAGAGTTGCAGTCTCAGGAAATATTTTCAGGACTATTCAATTTCCATTAGCAGTTTCTCCAGGATATATTAGACACAAACTGGGTTTCCTTCAATATCTATCATTCATGTTTTCTCTTTCATCCTGTCTTTGCTAAAATGAGATTTTCATGGAGGCTGTGAAATTGCAAAATTTCGTCTGTTCTATCATTTAGACTCCTTTAATGGTGTTTTGCAGCCATGGCTGGGTAGGGAGTCTCTCTCCACCCTGGTGTTAGAGAATACCCAGTGGTGTTCAGTATTTTGCCTTTTCCTTTGGAAATTTCCATTCTCTCTAACTCCTGTGTCTTCCTACACACTTTGATTGATCATCCTTGGCATCCTCATCTCTCTGGTGTGGGGTGCTAGTGCTCTGTTCCCCAAGGACACAAGGCGGTCACTTCCCAAATGTTTGAGAGCAATAACTTCTCCAGGACCGAGGCTAAAAATTAGTCATGACTTTCACAGAGATCTGTGATGCTGAAAGAATGTGAATACCACTTATACCTCCCAAGGTCCCTTCCAAATTGAATTATCCTACCACATTATTAGACCCATACATGCAAAGATGATGAAATCTGAGAAAACCTGCTTTCTGAAGAGAATACAAATTTGTAAATATTGCTTATTTTTGCTTGTTGTGGAAAGAGAAAAAGAAGGAGCTTTAGGAACTGAAGTATTCTCAAAAGGGGCAGCTGGTGAGACCAGCTCTTGATTCATGCAAGTTGAAAGTTCTCTAAGAAATGGACTTTGCTGAACAAAGACCGTCCTCCAGAAAAAAAAAAATAAAAAAAAAAAAAATCCCCAAACAAAGCAATTCAAAGAACAATCAAAACCCACCAGTGGTTATGGCTCTTGCATGATTTAAGTTCATTATGACAGCAACCAGCTTGGTTATCAGTGTTTGTATTTGGTCACTTTACTAATTATGTGATTCAGCTTTTCCAAGTAAACTCCTGGAATTTCCTCCCTCTGATTTGCACGGGCACTTCTCAGGGCCAGCATTTCCCTGCATTTAGCTAAAACAAACAAGAGCTTTCTTTTTGAAAGTATTTCAACATCATGAGATAAGTTTCCTTCCTCCTTTTAATAGCTTCGGGGCTCCCCAGGGGGAACTGCCTTCCAAATTCTAAGAGAGATACAATGTTCTGGTAGGTGGTGAGATTAGATTACACTGAAATTAACTATTGGTTTCCAGCTTTCATTCTTCAGGCTGCAACCTCAGCTCTTACAAACCTGTTGCTTCAACTCACCTGAGGTGTTTATTCACTTTCCCACTGCTCAGTGCCAGGCAGTCATGGAGCACGTGGAACCCGCAGTGACATTTAATGGCAACCCCCAACCAAAAGCCATAAAATCCATTGGTTCATGTGATCACTGCTCCTTAATCCTCAGCCCGTGGGGGGCATTCCTGAGGACAGGGCGGAGTTCTTAGGATCTGAAATTGGATCTCAGGCTCTGTCTTGAATGTGCCATGTCAAACATGACCTGAAGAGCTCATGCAGCAGCCCGGGCATGGGGGTGCAGGACGTAGCAGTGAGGAGACTGCGTGTCCAGCTGCTGTCCATCTCAACCACTTCCTCGAGCTGGTCCATTTTGGACATTTCTGTTATGAATAAATAAGTGAATAAATAAAATCAGCTAGCTGTGTCTGTTGTTCACCCTAACCACAAAAGGGTGGATTGATAGCTTGGAGATGAGGGTTTTGAGGAGATATGGAGAAAGTGTCCTTGGAGATTAATTCAAGGACAGCACTCTAAGGAGCCTGTTGCCAATTTTTCAAGTGTTCCTGTGTTTATTTACTGAAACAACAGGAGTAATATGACATCATAAATCTTTTAAAAATTGAAATAGTGGTGCCAGTCTTGAAAGATTAATAATAAGGAACGCCTTTTAGAGTGTGCTCGTGGAGATGTAATATGAATGATTAGTGTTCTTGAACATTAGAATTACAGTGTATAATTGTAATGTTATAGTGGTTATATAGAAGCCAGAGATCCCTTAACAGAGTGCATGGTGAATTTAATTATTTACATGGAAAAATCAGGGCTGATACAGTCACTGAATGATAAAACTACAGTTTCCTAGATTCTGAAAGAGTTAGAAAGGAGCAGCATGGCTATCCATGCCTGTTGTTTAGCTAGTTTTAAATTCTGTAGTTGATAGCCTTTGTTTTTTAGAGTTTGAAGTGTCTTTTAGGCTATCATCCTGCAAAGAGCACCATAGGTGCCAAAATTCATTGAACAAGGATTTTGCTTGCAGGAGCATGGGCCCATGCCAGGGCCACGGCTGGTTCCTGGGCAGAGGGAGCTGTCTCTCACCAAGAACCAGTGGCCACAAAGGGTGCTTTGTCTTGTATTCCTTCTGCAGTGGTGGTTTCAAACCTGTTTGGTAAAATCACATCCAGCAAAAGCATGATTAAAAAAAGATGTATGCATGCTAAGGAGACACATTTCCCTAGGCTGGCTTCTGGGTACTCAGAAAAAACCGAGGAGTTCTGCAGCTGCTCTTACAATGTCAGCAGTATTGAAAGTAGAGTTTCAGGGATGAACAAAACAGCAGTCTCCTGCACAAAAGGCAGGATTGTGTAGATTCAGCATGTCTCTGCCGACAGTTCTTCCTGTGTTTGCCACTCTCAGGGTGCACATTGCAGGGCTTCCCGGGTGCCTGGGTGTGTGGGTGTGTGCCTCAGAGGGGCTCTGCAGACTGGGCTGTGCTCCAGGGGTGAACAATTGATACGACTGATACGATAGCAAAGCAAAGAAAGGAGGATTTTTACAATCCTCTCATCACCATTTGAGGGATTGATCATAAAACGATCGGACAGAATTCAGCCCAGTGGAAATCCCTGCTCTGATGAGCCCTGGCCCCAGAAGGGATGCAAAGTTCAGGATGGAGCTGCTCTGGCTGACTGCCCTGCACTCCCTCACTCGGCTCTCTCTGCTGGAGCTCACCTGTGCTGCTGCACATCGTTATTGTCAGGAAAAGAGCATCAAACCAAACTGAGCTGCAAGTGATTCACACCTAACCATAGGCTTTCCCTTTAGCTGGAAAAAGACTGCAATTCAGAGAAACCCTAAATCAGAGATCCCTGGTGCTTGATCCTGAGCACGAGTGTGTGTGTTGTGCATACAAGGAACTGTAAATGCACTGTATAAGAGCACATTTGTTAACACAGTTTATTGGCACACTTATTGGCAAAGCATACATAAAATACAGTTGTATTATATAACACACTGACTCACTGTGTCTTTACATGATGAGTTGAACATATTAATATGTAAATGAAAAAAATTAGTTTCTTTTATAAAGTTTCACATAAATACACCGGAATAAAAAACAAAACAAAACAAAATAGTAGAACAAAAAATGAGGGCTTTACAAAAATATTATACAAGAAATATACTATGAAAAGAAATAACAACAAAGCCAACTCAGATACAATAATAAAAACACAAAAATTTTAGATTTATTAAGCTGCCCACAAAGTTAATGGATTACATGGCTTTAAAATATCTGGATCGACAGCAATTTTACAAAGCATAAACTCTCATAGGACTGGGTGTCTTTTTCCACATAAAAATATTTCTCATGTCTTTGATGAAAAAAAGACATTTCTTGTTTCAGTATTTTTACTAAATGATGGATAGAGTATCTACTAGCATCAGCTAAATGTAAATTAAAAATGCTGGATCCTTTAAATGATTAACTGATGAAAGAAAAGTTAAAGAACAAAAGTTACTTCAAATTACTTTTCCTTAAAAGCTGATCTTTTTCTGAAACAAGAAATTTCAGGTGCAAGTTGAAAAGCAGAAAATATATTACAATTGTAAAAAGTTTTACATAGTTATGTTAATGAGATCCTGAGCACTGATGACTTGTTAAAATATGGCCATTGTTTGATGAGGAAAAAAACAACCCCTTCCAATAAAATGCACTGTCAGAAATTTGCCATGAGATGCTGTTTAATTTTCAGTTATTTTAATTGAGGTCAGTGCCAGTATCTAGTTGTATGACAATACTTCCAAGGAATGTTTACGGAAGTTTAAACAAGAGTTTTCCCTAATGAAAAAGTTGGATAGCTTTAGTTTAGAAATAGATACTGTATCATTTGAAAGGTGTTTCTTTTAAATTTTATTTTGAGGAATGCTGTGAAACAGTAATTAGTAACCCACTGAGGTACATTTCAGTGGGCACTGCTGCAGAATAACCTATTGGGAAGCTTGTGGTGTGGGGTTTTCAGATTTAGTCTCCTGGTTAGCAGGAGGTTTGCTGTTCCACGGGCTGTTATTTCCCAGTGCAGGTGAATTGTTGAAATCTTCTTCATCATCCATGCCATTTGCTGCATCATACTGTGTATTCTCTAATCTAGTGATAAGCCTTTCGTCTTCATCCCCAAATTCGCCTCCCATCAGAGTTGGTTCTCCTACCACCATCACATCCTGTGAACAGCACCCAATATTTGTTATATGGAAACCTTGAGAGAGAAAAAATCAACTTAAAAAAATTATGTTAGAGAATTTACATCTCTTTAACTTTGTGACATTTGAACAACAGAGATAAAAGTTCCCACATAGTAGGAACGAGGAGAGAGGCTTACACTATATTTCTAATTTAATTAAAAATTGTAACACATCTCTATAGCCACATGCTCATGGCTCTGGATCTCAGAAACCCCAGAACTTAAAAGCAGGTAGGCTGAAAAATATGCCTGATTTTAAGCAAATAAACAGGCTACGAAACTGCCCTTATCTTCTTGAAAAGTTTAGTCTTTATCCAGTAAATCCTTCCTGAGCCATTTTCTTTGGAAAGGCACCAGGGTGTATCTCAGTTGGAACTTGGTCATATGAGTATTTTAAAAGTAGTTTAAAAGAAACCACATTTCTTATCCTCAGACTTCTCAAACGTGGAGCACAGCACTCTAATAAAGATGGTAACTCTCTTATCCATAGCCAGCCAAGCCCTTTTACGCATCCAATATACTTGACATTCTGCTACTTAATTATGGTAATTAATTTAGGTAAAGTTTTCGATAAAAACAATGTTCACACTGATTTGACAATTTGCATAGCTAATTAAGTCATTAGCAAAAACCTGCTGATTGCCAACAAGCCCTGAATTTACCATCTGTTATTTCATGGTGCCTGTCACCTAACTCCATGTAGGCAACCCTGCCGCCAATCTGTGCAGTAAGAGGACCAATCTGTCCAGCTGGTACCGTAAAAGCAAGATGAAGAGTGCTAATTATAATTACACTGATGAAGCTAGTACTCATCAGAAACTAAAGCATGCAAGAAAGAAAGAATTCATCTAATCACTGCTTTAAGTACAAATTGTCCTTCCATGAAAACAAGTAAACCGCCTACTGTACTCCAGTGCATCACAGATTTGCTGCAAAAAAACGAAGCAGCATGGGATAGAAAGGTGCAAACTTGAGATTGGAAAGCAAAGGTGCAAAGCCAGAGAGCTCTCTTGTTCTCTCTGTTCAAGGGAGAATAAGGCTGCTGTGCTAACAGCTAAAGAAATGTGTGGGATGCATCTTTTCATGCAGCTCAGGTGTCAGGGAATCAGGTTGTGCTTGGAAGAAGTGCAGTAATTCCAGATGTGTAGCTTTGCTCCTGCTGATTTAACAAGCCCTTCCAAGAATCCTGGTGAACAACGGATTCATTTTTTAAAGGATCTGTTCCTCCTTATGAATGTTAAAAGCAAACAGAAGACAAATGTTTGCATTTAATAAGGTTTCATTTTAATCAGATATCTACTTCCTTCACCACAAAACAATACAAATTATTGCCTGCAAGTGTTTACACTGTTTCTTGATATCCCTCAGCAAAGGCCATTATGTAACACAAGAACGTGTGTCACATTTTCAGCCTGTGCTATGTAAAAAATTTGTGAGTATATGAAAATTGTTACATTATTTCTTCTTCACTTTTTCTGTTTTGTTGCTCCACATATCCATAAAATACTTGGCTAAAAAACCTCATATACAGCTTCGTAACATAGAAGTTTAAAAGACAAAGGTGTTCATAAACATAAGTTTATTCTAATTTATCCCATCCCTCTAAACAACAGGTAATGTATAGTGAGCACTGCTGAACCAGACCTGATCCCATTGCACTGCGAGAGCATTAATGACAAAAGAGACCTGGCAGAGGACAGTGAGTTGGGTGTGAGTGGGCAGTGTTATAGGGCAGGCAAAAAGCACCACAGTGGCTCAAACACAGAATCACCGACCGAGGTGGCAACAGTTCCTTTCCCTTTGACATTCTCAAGGGCCAGCCTCAAGTTCTCTCTTTTGCCTTACCAGCAACAGGTCAGCAACTCAGAAGAGACTTAGACTTAGACAAGCACATCAAAAATCACTATGGGGCTACAACAGCTGGCTGGGGAGGCAATGTGAAAGAATTAAATATATATTACATCCACCAAATGGTTGGGAGGGGAAATATGCTCAACTGCTGCAAGTGCTAAGAGGAAGACAATCACTTTAGGCCAATCTGAGGAGATGTAGACCAGGGTATTAAGATGGCATTAAGTAAATAAAAATGTAATCCCTACTGCTAAGACAATATTCCTGTTCCTAATAATGGCAGGTTGAGGATTAATCATCCCACTGGAACAATGCTAGTTTTACTGCTCGGGTCATCTAACACTAGGCTGGGAAAAAATCTTGATCTGTGGAAGGAAACATTTGTGCATCAGTGGGGAAGATGTTCAATGACCTTGTAAGTATTTCCACCTCTAATTTCTCAGGTTCACTGCAAATATTATTCCTTTGGTATAATGACTCCCACTGAGAGAACAGTTTACACTTGTATTTCCCTCTATGCTATCGAGTCTCTCTCTCTCTCTCTCTGGGAATTGAACTACAATTATATTGAGGTTAGTGGAGTTTTCCCTCATTCTGTTTAAAAGATAGATATCACAGCATTAGTTACAGGACATCTGAAAAAAAAAAATTCTTTACAATCTTGCCACTTATATCAGGCAAAAATAGTGTCTCAGGAAGCGCACATGCTGTTTCCTCCCCAGAGGATTCTGCTCCTCAGACTGAAAGCTGAAGACCCCACCAAGTGCATCCCATTGAACCTCCACTCACTAGATCCCGTGCAATGACCACCAACCTCTGAGGAGGACTGGAAGTGACTCCTTTTAGAGCCCCTCAATGCTTCTCCTTAAATTGGCCAGTGGGGGTCACTGCTGTTGAATGACACAAGGCTCCATCCCTCCCAGGGTTGAGGCTGCAGCTCTGGAGTGCTCCTAGCTCCTGCTCATGGAGTGAGAAGCAGAATCCAAGAATTAAACCCTAGTCTCTTGCATGGCAGCACAAACTGCTATGGCCTAGTTATGGTAGCACATATTTGACTAAATTAGTTTAAAAAAGATTTAGACTGTAGTCACTCAATCTTATTAATTTACTCTGTGATTAGAAACAACATTTTTGGTCAAGGAAAGTCTCATGATAGTAAAATATGGTTGTAGTGAAGCATTGTAAATAAAGCAGTGGTCGTTTTACATTATGTGATAGAAATGTAGTATTTTATAATATAACCACAAAAGCAGCTTTCATGTATAGCATACCTTTCATTCTGTCATAACCCTAGTTGCCATCCAAACTTAAATTGATGCATATAAACTAAACACAGAGATCACTTCACACAACACTCAAATTCAAGCATTTCTATTTAACAGACTGGTCATTTCTAGTTTCCTCTCTTTTTTTATACCAAGCCTCAAAATTTAGCTCTGCCCTGCCCAGTTAAGTGACTACGCTTTTTAACTTGGGATCATCTTATGTCTAAACAATGTCTCAGTGAAGTTTGGAGGTAAAAATATTAAGTGGGCCATGTAAAATTCCCCATCCCTGGGCCTGTCCTCTTTGCTGCTGTTAATACGTAGCCTCGCTCTGTGTATTTCAGTGATCAGTTCATAGCTCTGTTGTCACAGCCCCCAGAAGTAGACAAACAGTGCTTCCCAAGCCAAAGGTAATTAAAAATGCCTGGCACTATCAAGTATATCATTCAAGCATATCTCATCCTTTCAAGGACTGAAAGTTGCACTAGTTTTAGCAGCTAGCATACCTCCAAGCGCTAAGCCAAAAGAAGAAGGGTTTCTCCTCCTGCTTTCCTTCTTACAGAATTGTGTTAGTAGTTTTTATTTTAATAATTGACTTTTTAGCTCCTTGGCACAGAAATTATTAATGACTGAGCCCCATTGCTGCCCACACCCATAACGGTCACTGCTTCCAATGAGAAAAACATCAGACTGATGTTGGTATTGAAATGATCTTTAGAAACAGAACTGACATTTTAATTAGGTTTCAGAGTAAACACTTTCTAGAGAAAAATCTTTCACATCTCATCATAATTCTCACTGTTAACTTGACATTCTGTTCTTGTTTGGAATGTTTTTCCTAAATCACAAAAACTGGAAACAAAGTTATTCTCTCTCATCTCCTTACTTCTGAATCTTAGATTCTGAATTGCACTCTTTTGAGACATGGGATAATTTCTGACATGGAAATCTCTGGCCCTGGAACTGTAGCTCTGGTTCTACAAAATCCATTACAAACCACCTAAACCTACCCCATTTCTGAAACACATAAGAGTTTGTATTGCTCCCTTCCACATTAGCAGGTTTATTTATGGATTTGGTTTCTGAGGAGCTTACAGAGAGCTACAAAGAGAAAGAGAGATTATTGAAGTATATAAAGACTCTGGATGTAATAAAGAATGTTTAATTTACTCAGTGGCACGTAGTGATGCTTTATTCTTTCCATCACATGATATTTCACTGGGTTCATGGTTACAACATTACACTCAATGAGATTTTCATTAGTAAATGAAAGCAAAATCAACCTATTAATTTCTGTGGTGATGACTGGGAGCAGCATAGAGAAGTGGTTCTTAGAGTTTGTGAGAGTTGTGGATTGCTATCAAGTTTCAAATGTATGAAAATGGATCAATGCACCCTGTTTTAATAAAACTTAACAGAGAGTGATATTTAAGTGAAAATACCTGTATGGATCCCTTCTGATGACCTTGCTTATACCTGTAATCCACAGATCACAGTATACAAATCACTGCTCTACAGTACAAGGGTTTGGGCTTTCAAGAAAGTTATTTGAAACAGAAGAATATGAAAAATGCTAAGGAATATGATTTTAGTCAGTAAGAGGGCTTGAAAACTGAGAAAATACTTGGGCAAATATTGCATCTAGCTTCAAACACTAGAGGAAATTATTAGTACTGTAAGTGGTAAGACAATGATGCATCCACATTAGATAATTAATTTCTTTAAAATGATAGGAAGGCTAACATTAGAAAGGCAGGTTTTCTGTGAACCTTGCAGAAGGACTCTTGCCCATCTTTGCTCTTTGTCTAGAGAAAAGTGGAAATTGGTAACTCCAGTTTCTGTCCAATGAGCCTTCCAAAGATCAGATGTGATTGAGAATATGAACAGATCCAAATTTAAATTACTGGCGTCTGCTGAGACTAAGGCAGCTGAGCAGGCTTAGGGCCTGTGTCCTGTCTGTTTTTTTCATGCACTGAAAACAGCCAATACATCTATGGGAAGCACTGGCAGTACTGAGCCTGTACCCATGAGAGCCTGGGAAAAGAAAACTTCTGGTGAGAAAAACATTTTTGTGTTTGTGCTATTGGACTGACTTTAGCAGCACTTAGTTCTACTTCCACCACACTACAGTGTGTTGCCTTGGTACCTACAGGATTTGGGTCAAAAGCATCACTGGACAAGCAATGGGCCACCCTAAGAATGAGTTGTGTGGTTTAATCATGTGGCACACTGGGCAACTGCATTTGTGTTAAGAACATAGGAAACATGTAATAGATAGAAAAGGTATTAAACAAGGGCCAGAAGAGTTACCTTGACAAGAGATACCGAAAGTCTGCAATCAGTAGCCTGAAAATCAACAGAATCACAGCAACCATTGTTTATCCCACCATCATAAGAGAAAATGGGTAAAATAGAGTGCAAGTGACTATCAAAAGGACAAAACTTTATATTCTATTTACCACAGTTGAGAAAGTATAAACAATAGTTACTAACAAGAGGATGGACTGAGTGAACATTTTCAAATTCCTGATGAGAGAGAAGATACCCACCCAGTAGCAGAGACCCTTCAGGTGTTTTCATGGATTGTCATTAGACAATCCATCAGCACTGTGGAAGTGCTAATAAATTTAAGGCAACAGAGGGAGCACAAATGATACTGATTGATTAGGCTTCAACAACTGAACTTCAGGATGCAGTGCCAACCTGATCCATGCATGGAAACATAATCACATAATTTCTGAGCTTGGCTCTGTATTGTCTGCGCTGTCTCTGCCTGGAAAACTGATCAGAAAATAATGCAGGTGGAGGAAACAGCACGACCTCCTCCTTCCACTAGTAGAAGAAATCTGAGACAAGTAACACTTCCTCATTAATCAAGGTTTGCCCAGCCCAATGTATTTAAGAAGAGCTGGAAGGGGCTGTGGGGAAAATAACAAAGCTCTGAAGTTTCAAGCTTTGCCATAGCTGATGGTACTTCTGTTTTCTGGACACTATCCTGAACACAGGACATTTGCCTCTCCAGACATGAAGACCTCATTAAAGAAACAGAAGTTAATGATGTGAATGAGAAGTGTGGATAAAGTGTATGGCAAGTTCACATATTTGCCAGAGTGCATGCAGCATTAATGCAGGAGAAAATGGAATAATTACTAATGTCCTAAACCAAGAAACATCACACAGAATAGAGGCTAAGAAAACACTGTTTAATCAGGATTAATTTACTATCACAATTAAAACAACAGAAGCATAAAAGAGAAAGAAAGTTAGATATTATTATGGTGGAGAGGGTGAGTTTGCTGGCAGGGAAGAAATCTTTGGAGAAAAAGAGAATGTTGGAATACAGGACTTCATATTAATCCAGGGTTGATATAGATATGAGCTCATTGTGGGGTTCTCCAGAGAGAAAGATGAGAAAAATGGAACTGAAACTAGCTCTGGTTATTTGAGTCATCTGGATAGAAGATGCAATGATTCCATTCCTCTTCTCTAATAAGGCGAAGGGAAATGCTTTTAACACTGAAAGTGAAATATTTCAGTATGGTGGGTTTTTTTTCTACTGAGCAGGAAAGTCCCATTCACAGAAAGCTATACAGCCAAATGAATATTTTAGTGAATTGAAAACTGCCAAATTGTATTCAAGGATCTCTTGTCTTCTATTGCATGTAAGGGAAATCAAATATTAACTCCTAAATGATACACTTCAAGGTACAGTTATGGGAAAAAAACAGAAAGCAAGTTAGTGCTACCTGCAGCTATCTTCAGAAAGCAATGGCAACAAGGTCCACTTCAAAGAATGCATAATTTTGAGGAAGCGTGGGATAACATTTCTTTATTAAACTGAAAAGCGTTGAATAGTTTTACACTGAAATATCCTCCTGCTAAAATTATTTTGAGTTCTGTCTACTCTACAGGGTGGCCAAACCATCAATTCCATCTGGTTTGCTATCTTTGCTGTGGGGAAGATGGGAAGAGCTGTTAGTATGTCAAATCGAACAGCTAAGCATTTTCCCCTTTACAGATGGAAAGGAAAAGTGTCCTAAAAATGGGACCTGCTGCTCCATACAAAAGGGTTTGGACCATTTTGCTACTACATTTTGGTACAGAAAGCAAAGAATATTGAAAAACACTGAGTATGCAACAACATGAAAGTAAATGAAGGCTAAAACCCCATCCTTCATATACCATAATAAACTTCACCAATATGTCTCAGATGCTCAACTGTCATCTCCATCAGAAGAGCAGCCTTGACTACTTCATCTGTCAGGAGTAGCCTTCAGCACCTGAAGTCACTTTCAATATCAGTGGGAGTGACAGGTGAACTATCAGAGGGCTCAATCACGTTCAGACATTCAAGTACACACGGCTAACACTGAAGGCAGCAGAAGTCCTCTCTCCAGGGAGGAGCAGGCTGAAGAGAGGCAGGGGTCAGATTCTGGTCCTGCTGCACTCCGAGCAGGCTGTAGCTGACAGAAAATGATTCTACTGTCTTTTAAAGTTAGAGAGAGCAGGGAACTAGCTGGTTGCTTGGTTTTGCACTTCATTGCAGTTTTTTCTTAAATATGGTTGCATATTGATCCAAAGGTTTTTCCGGCAGACACCGCCAGTGGGGCACAGTGGTGCCTGCCACTGGGAGATCAGGTAGTAAGCCTTCTGACTGCTTTGTGCTGCCAGAAAAACACAGGGATGCCTATATTAGGGCAAGAATCTGACTCTGGGGATGTGAGCCAATTTTAATATGACAAGGAGGAAATATGAGTTTAATGTACTGAAGCTCAAAGCTGTAAACTAGTGGATTGCTAAATCAGTTGCTAAACAAAAATCTTCATTTCATTTCACTGGTGTTAGTCTACTCCTCTTTTTTAAATCTGGATATTCAAGCTTCCTAAGAAGTGTCTGCTTTGTGCTAACAAAACACCTATATTCTTTTTCAGGTTTCAGAGGAGACCTAACCCCTTCCTATCTGCTGATCAGAAATCCATTAAAAATACCTGCATGTTATTCCCAGGATATGACTTTAGGGTTCCTATAATATCAAATTAATTTCCCAAGCTTTAAAATGCATAAGGTATCTCCTTATTGACTAAGGCACACTTTGTCACAATTTGGGGTCCAATTACCCCTACATTGTGACTAAGGCAGTAAATGTGACATTATTAAAGTGCTGATACAGTTGCTACTCTGGAAATGACTTGGTGTGTCCCTATACAATTAGGAAGTCAACAGTTACAGCTAGCAGGGAGGATAAGCTGAGAGCCACATTCCAGGGAACTACCCTCTGCGAGTGGAGTAATTGGACAAAGAGATAAGCTCTGCAGGTAAGTTAAATCATAACCAGTTCCTGTTCAGCATCTGAACCTGGCACCAATTAGAGGTAAGGTACTAACACAGAGAGACCAGCAGGTTCTCAGGTACTGCTGTCCTGCACCACTGCCACACATCCTCACTTAGCACCTGGCAGATGATGTCTGCAAGGCTCATGCTATGTCTCAAAACACGAGGCCTAATCTGAGTCCCACCACTAGTGGAGGGACTCCCCCTGACAAAAAGGGGCCTTTTAAAAATCACATCTGATCCTCAGGACTCTTCTGTTTGAGGGTCCTGCATTAAAGCTGCACTGCAGAACAGCTCCTTCACACCTCTCCACTATTCCCCAGCTTCCACAGCACACTGTGCAAGGTTGCCTCTTGCTTGCGATAGTTTTGGCTCAAGAATGCACCTTCTTTACAATGTATGGAAAGAATTAAAGCACCGTAAGTGATTCAGGCCTAAAAGGAAAGTGAGACTTACAGGTACCTGACTTGATAGACTCAGGTTTGCAGCAGCTGACTTTTTCTTGCTGTTGGTACTATTTGCATTGTTGCCAGCACTACTGTTGGAAGTGCTGCTGGTTGAGTTTTTCCTTTTTCTCCGTTTGGTTGTTGGTTGTCTTGTGGGTTCTGCTGCAATAAAATGATAGGAAGGAAAGAAAATGGCAGATACTGTTAAGCATGAACTAAAATGATCCATAAGGAGTGCTGAAATACTTTTTCAATTAGTTTTAAATCTCTAATAGTAGCAGTTGTGTTAGATTTAACATACAAACCATAGAATGATATTTGCACCCAAACCAATGGAATCTGTTTTGAATTTTTCCTGATAGATTAACAAAGTTTATTGTCCCAGCATTGTCCATAATGGTATTCAAAAGCATTTTACTGATGGGAGTATCATGGTAACGATCATTATGGTCAAAGTGACTGTGGAACTTGCTGAATGTCACACAGCAAAAAATGGTGCTAAACCAAAATGCAGGTCTTCCTGTGATTCAGGGTACAGCCTCAAATGACCCAGCCAGAGACAAGGCTATAGGAGCTTTCTGCCCTACTGCTGCCAACAATGCAGCAGCAAGAAGCAACCACCCTTTCAGTTCCTTCTGCATCCTGTGTGGGCTTCACCTTTGAAACTGCTGCTCCCCAGAGAACCCATAAAGTGTGCTAATGCCATCACCCTGAAAGCCTGCAGAACTCACGGGGCAATTACACAGCTTTGCTCAGCTGGCAAAGCACAGAGGCACGGTTGCTGTTATCAAAATATGGCCGGGGCACCCATGTGAACACTCTTAGATACAAAAACCTTTATAATCTGAAAAAAGAGGGAATTATTATTTTGAGGTGTAAGAGGAAGGAGATTAGGTCCAGGCCTGTAAATAACTTGATATTAGTCTCAAAGACAATTAATTATGAATTGTAGGTGTAATTTCAGAGTCACAGCAGGATGCAAGATTACATAAACAATGAATTCTAATGGAGCTAGTAGGCATTTTGCATTCCAGCTATATTTAGTTTTTGTACTAAATTATATCCTAGTCATAGTGAAGCCATCTCAGTGTGCACATCTATAAATCAGTTGTGTCAGACTGAAATCATAAAATATCAGAATAATTTCAAGCTTGCTTTGTGAGCATTGTTAATTTTTATTACTTTCCTTTATAAGTAAACTTTCCTGTTGCTTCTCTATTAATTTTACTATAAAGTAAGTGGAATATAGGAAGTGAAACATACCTGGTGGGGCCACCATTCTCTGCCATTTTTGAAATAAGCAAGTCTTCAAGCAGTCTCGAGGACTTAGATTGTAAGTTTTATGTCTTGACATCAGTTCCTGCATTGGCTCCAGTATTACACACAACTGGAAGAAAAAAATCAGAATAGAACAATTTCATCCAAGCAAAGCCTCCATGGATCAATCAGTATTTACATAATTGGAAAATATATTTTTGCATTTTCTTTACTCTTGCTAACAGATCATGCCTTGTACAGTTCAGTTTAATCTGCACTTGGATTCCAAAATCAAAACTGAATTGGGAAAACTTTTTCTTGCTATTTATTAGCCTAGGTAATTTTTGGATATATCTGATAAAATTCAACTCTAGTCTTCCAGGCTACCGAGATTTCAGAAGACTAGAAAATGTTCATGCTTCATTGCCAAAGCTCCAAAGATTAATAAATAATAAAATGCTCAAAGTGGATTATCATTCCCTTACAGCAAAATGTGTTCTTTTGCACAACACAATGAGAACTTCTTATAAATGATCTTTTATTTTGATATTGCATGCAAAATAATCCTGGTAATTTTGGGCTTTTTTTTGTTATTTGAGGATTCCTATCATATGAATGACACGAGAAAAAAAAGTGACACATTTTATTTTTCTAATCTGCTTGAATGCTGAATATATAAGAAAGATATTTCTGAAAACATGGAATTTCAAGCACCTTTTTAAAATAGAGTCTTATATATTTTCTACCTGTTCACTTAATAATTAAAATTATTTTTCACTGCTTTCTACTCCTGTTAGCACAGCAGATCCAGCAGAAGGAGCACTGTGCTGCTTTCTATTCTCTCCTATTTATAACCACAGAATCATTTTCAATGATTTAAACCTCACTGAAAGCCATAGAAGGTTACAAAATTGCACACATGTAACTGAGGGTTTACTCTTGTTAGCCAGAGCCTTGGTTTTTAGGCATCCTAAATGAGGAGGAAAAGTCCAGGTTGACCTACAGGTTCTACATGAAATTTGCAGGGCTGGCACACAGGAGGAAATGGTTCCTTACTTGCAAACTGAGCACATATGACAAGGAAGTAGCTGGCACAGAATAAGCATGGAGCCTGCATGCCATTTTTAGTCACTTTTCAAAGCAGAACTGCATTTAGAAGCAGGGGCAGGTTTGGTTTTTTTTACCAATAGAAGTAGGGCGACAAGTTGATCAAATTATTGGAAGTTAGAACATCAGCTGAAGAAAGGCATAACTTAAACAAAGTCTTGTTTTGAATTATTTACTTAATTATAGGAAGTTTTGCTGGAGGAGTATCTAGGATTTACTTCAGCAGGAGATGTTTTCCCCTTCATTTTTTTTACGAATATATAAGACAGGAGACAAATTCTTCTCTCTGGGCTGCAGAGCTGAGCAATCCTCGCTCCATTCTCCCCACGTGCACCCTTCTCTCATTTATATAAATGGAGATGCAAAGTATGCAGGGGAAATAGTTGAAAGGGAGCTGCCATGAGGACTGAGACTAATTCAGCATTTAAATATTACTGTGTATTGGCACTGCTGTTTGATGAGCCTTTCATTACCAGCAGTTAAAACAGAGATAACATAAAGCAGTAGGGAGAATGAAGAGCTTCAGTAGGAGAAATTATTTTTTTCCAACTGCAGAACATGAATCTGCAGTTGCCTCACTGATGTTTTTCTTACATAGTTTTTACATATTTTTTGTAAATAAATATCTACAAGATAATCTAACAGACAGAAAGCTGCTATCTGATAGTGCACTCTGGGCTTGGATTTTCATCTAGTTCAAAATTCTAACAAAAATTTAGATCATCAGCTTGTAAAATATATGCAGGATCCAGTTTATGCTGTGAAAAAGGTTTTATATTTTGAGTTCATATTCAATTTATTCTGAAACCTGCAGGTGCTTGCTCAGGTTTTGTGTGTGTGTGTATGTGAGAAAAAAGAGATTTATGATCACAATGGACACCATTGTTTTGGCTCTCAAAAGTCAGTGTTTCTGGCACAGCTGCCTAAATTTCCTCATTATGAGCTGATAGCAACAAGCAAGAAAAAGATATTTGTGATAATTCTGAACAAACTAGTTATTCTGGCCAGAGCACTAGACTCACATAGCTCTACTGCTGCTGGGACTAAAAATATGTAAATATATATGTAGGTTCTTCTAACATTTCCTTAGGGACACTTTATTCATAATATATTTACTCTTCCCTAGATATTTATTATTGGCAACAAAGAGAATGTTTCTTCTTTATCATCTTGGCAAAGATGTTTTCTATTGTGCTCTAACCATAAAGTGCACTGAGAACTATGCTGTCCCAACTGCCTGTGGATATCTTGACTGCTAATCCTGTATATAATCTCTTTCACTTCACACACAAGATTAAAATGGAATACAGACCCAATATGTAGAAATGCTCGACTGATCTCACTTGCATAGAGAAAAAAATGAGCACTGAATAAATGGGCACTGAGGGCCCTACTCCAGGACATGGGAAAGTATAATCTTCTGGATACTTGAGAGCTCTACCCACTCACATGAATTCTTCAGGTTTTTGGGAATTAACAATCATTTTCCTCCTCAAAAGTCTGAAAATTGTGAGGTCGGCTTTGGATACTTGAGTAACAGGAGGATATTGAAATCTGTAGTTTTAAATGCATCTAGCTCATATAAATTGGGCATAAGTGTAAAATGAACTGGATTAAAAATGATTGATATCAAATCTCACAGTCTTTTTTGGTGACCTTCGGGACCTACTTGAAATCTAAAGTGACTCAAACCCAAACTCTGAAGGAGGAAATGATTGTGCTCCAATTATCTCAAGTCCAAGGAACTTGCCTGGGACAATCAGTAGCTTGGTTTTTTCAAAAAATCCAGATTAAAAATGTGGGGACAAGATGCATTTAAAAACTTGACTGACCAAAACCACCTGCTGCCTTTAACCACTGGTGAGCAGGTAGCTGGCAGGCTGGGTTGACAGAGTTAGTTCTTAAAACAAAGCTAATGAAATGTTTTATATTCCTGCATTCATTGGCATATAGAAGCCTGAGGCTTAAACTGTCTATTCCCCACAGATCATCTAATCTCCCTCTGTGAGATTTCTTCAAAACATCCATTTTAACATTTTTTCAAGCACTGAATAATACCAAAATGTACAAGTCTTTACTATAGTACTATATTAATAATATTTGGAACACAAACAAAACCAATCTCTTCTACAAGCAGTTTCTTCACAGCTTGAAATCAGTCACCCAAGAAAATAGCCTAAAGACTTCAAGAATTTAGTGTGGTGACAATGTATGACTACAGAAATAATTTCTACATTCCTAGGAACATGGAACCTTTAATGGCAGTGCTTGACAAGACAGATATTTCTGAGTTCTGTGCTTAGGCAACACTAGAGGTGGGATCCATATGCCTGTGCACAGGTGCCTAGTGCCAGCTGAAATGCCCTAGATGATGCTGGATCTGATCCTCCAGATCACTCGTGCTGTCCCAGAAGGACACAAAACTCCATGTGGATGTTTCAGGCACTGGAATCTGTCTTAATTGTGTGTGCAGTTGAACAAAGCCTAAAGTTGAAAGAAAAATTATGTTTGTTTTAGCTTTTAAACCATATTTGGAACAATGTATATCATAATAGATTATATATTTTCCCTCTGCAGTACTAAAACCCACTGAAAGAACTCCACATTATGCTTAGTATCATTAGAATTAGTTTCTACCCATCTCATCTGAGCTCATTGGGGTGATGCCTGACCATTGCTCAGAACCACTGTTTCACAGTCAGAGCTGTGAGGTGGAGGGATGAACACTGCACTTCACACTGAGGGATCACTGGCATGAGCAGCCTGTATTTGTGGGTGCCCAGCACACACTGGGACCCATGCCCACATTTTGGTACTATATAGACGGGCAGTGGCTTTCCTGGAGTTCCATATGGGTCCTATGGAAAATTCATCAGTTAGGGGGCCTGGATTCAACTTGACAAAATGGTAATGCTATATAATCTTGGGTCTCAGGGACGTGAAAACAGGGAACATTATGAAGCATATTTGGGGTATTTTTTTCTTTTTTTTTTCATGGTGTTATTAAAACATATGGAAGAATTTGATTTATTTTTTAATGATTTTTTTTTTGGAGGAGAAGACTAGAGTTTGCAGATTTCAAAAACCAGTGTGTTTCAAGAACAGAGTTATATGAGGAGATAGCAGTGGCACTGCAGTTAAAGGAGGAGCTAAAGGGTTCTAAGAATATGGATTCACTCAGTTATTAGCAGAGCCCAAGCTAGACTTCATCAGTGAGGGGTCATATTCAGCTCCAAGATCAGTCCAGTCACACCAAGAATAGTTTTAACCTTATGATTTTTCTTCTAATGCTGGGTTTTTATTCCATTCCGAGAACAGATGCTCATTCTGGAGGCAGTGAAGATTAGCAATAAAGAGCGATGTGAAAGCTCTCTTTTACCTTTCGCATACCATAAGCTAATGTATTCTATTTCTAATTTAATTAGCGGTGTCGCTCCGCAGTGGAGCCCGGCGGCTGCTGCCGGCGCTGAGCTGCAGGTGGCGGAGCTGCCCCGGCGAACAGGCGGCTCTGCCTCCGCGCCGGCCGCACAAAGGAACGCCAGCCGCCCTGCTTCCCGTGCCCCCGGCGATTTAAAGAGAAACCGGCACTCACAACCACCCGGGCAGCCTCTTTAAATCAGGAAATATACCCGGTCACTAAGCCAGGCGGCCAACAAGTCCCATGGTCTACCAAAATAAGCAAGTTTTAATTATCCTCCTATGGCTGCCCATTTTGTCTGTATACAGAGAAGTTTCACTAACTACAATTTAAAAAATGGAAATAGCTGAAATTTTTCATGTAGATGACACTTACAAATGTTAATGTATAATGTAACATCAGTTTTTTCTGAATGAGCCAGCAAGGAACCAGGCAGCAATAAGAGTGTTCCCTGAAGTTCTACCGAAATGTAATTTTAACTCTTTGATGCTTTAAGTTCTGCTGGTCAAATGCCTGTATTAATCACTTGAAAATTATAGGAACTGTTGCATATTCAGGGCACAGGTTGATTTACAACCCCTTCTAAAAGTGACAAAACTTCCACTTGAATGGGAGTATTAATCATTGGCTTATATTCAGGTAGGATGTTGACAGTGAAGGTACACCTGGAATACAATGTGCAGCCTTGAAGAGGTTCAGTGCTTTCTTTTAGAGCTCATTTTTTATCCTCCACAAAGACTCTGAGTTATTAACCAACAAATCTAAACACAACGACATTTTATTTTTATGCTGAAATGCAGTCTTCCCTCTGCACACCCTCTGTGTGCTCTAGAGAAAACAATTCCAGTCAATGCTGCTAATTCTGGCCCCAGTGCATTTCCCTGGGAAAGGTCCCATTTCTTCAGTGGGGCCAGATTTCTGAAAAGAACTGAAATGTCTCTGCACAGTCCTATCCACAGGTACATGTTTCCAGATGTCCACAATATGTTCCTGATGCACCTGCAGCGAGGAAGGGGACACACAATGGATATTTTTTCAGGCCCTTTAAGAGAACCATACCTGGAAGTCAGACTTCCTGGAGAGGTTTCAAAACCCTATATGAGTGCCCTGGAACCCCAGCAGCACGGCACCAAAATAGGAAAGCATTGCTGCAGTCCTCAATTCAGTTCATTCTTTGGAGTTAGAAACAGAGAAAGCTTATAGCTGATTTTAAATTTCTCTGCTCATGCTTGTTTTTCAGAATTAATGTAAGTTTCATTCCCCTGCAGAACAGAGGGAGGAATGAAAATTTCCTAGGAACATATTGCTGCTTCTTTCACTGGCCGGCTTGCAATTCACTGCTCAAAATAGCATGTGTTTTTTAAGGATCACATGTGAATACAGAACATTTTCATCTTAAAAACCATCTTTATTTTCCATTAAAAACATGGAGATATAAATGAGAAATGCTTTGGGGTTTTTATGAACTGAAAGAAATTAGGTGGTTTTTTTACATACTGGTTTCTAGAGGGGAATGCTTTGGCTTTGTTTTAAGCTCTCGCCCAGTATGTCAAGTCAAATACAAGTCTCTTCCATCAGTACATTTCAGTGGATCAGCTATATCCATGGTCCTTCCCTGCAAGATAAACTTTAAGCCAAAAGAAGGGGCTTTGAGATTCCCATCTCTCAACTTACTATTCTTGAAGAGCCACTGTGCACTCCTGCTTAGATATGGAGCTAATAAATGTTCTTTGTACATCCCACGTAACAATATACATGAGATAAATAAATGTTCAGTCTTTACTGTAGTTATGTAGCAAATAGCAAATACAGTAACTGCTTAAACTTAAATTATAAACCCAGGTATTTTAACCTGAATATTCAAAATCCAGTCTGCACAAGGTCATTTATTTTAGTGAAACCTTAGATGATCTTTGGGATAGAATGAAAGGCCAGCTCTTAACCTCAATAGCTTAAGTAGTCCAATACCACAGAGTAATCCCTAGCTTGTTTGCTGTGACTACTGTTCTCTCCATATTTCCAATTCCTTCTGTGCTAAAGATTTTTTAAATTGGCTATGTATAAACAGACTGAAGTCCTTGGGTTTGCTACATAGGTAAGAAACAACACAAGTTTTGAAATCTACAAGAAGGTGGGTAATTGCTTGGAAATATGGTGTAGACACTGTACTGTATTTACTCCTAAATTAAAGACATTTGATTTAAACAGACAGTAATGAAAAGGTTTTAAAACTGTTACTAAAAATACTTTCTTTAGGCTTTGACTTAAAATCCCATTTTGATGAATGGAATCACACCTCTGAAAGAAATTGTTTTAGACTAGCTCAGGGCTCAGCAAGACAGCACTGCATCAGGTTGAACTTGGCTCATATTTTAAGTACATCTCCAAAACCATATGGAGTGGATATTTTGTGTTAGCTTTAAAAAATACAGGATGAGTTTCTGCAGCACAATACCATAGCAAAAGCAGATTCTGGGACAAATTCCATAACCTGAGATTTACAGGGTCTGGGATATACTTAATAGCCACTCAGCACATGACAAGCTTCTATGTTTTGTGATACCATGCTGAGTCAAGAAATATTTATACTCGCAATCATCTAAGAAGCTAGGAATTAGAATTTCCAGCTTAACACTTTGAATATTAGTGATCCTTTGCATTTACAGCTTATTATTTGTACAATGACAGAGAGATACACATATTACAGAATACTGAGCGCCTTGTTCTTAAGAGTTTCCTATCTTAACTACATAAGAGGTAAAATACTAAGCCAGGAATAATTTGGCAATAGACAGGTATGCACATAAAAACAAGAAGTTCCCGAATCTATCTACAAGTCCCTTGAGGACTACTGATATGTATTTAAATGGTTCTCAAATTTTGACACTTGAAAATATGTCTCTTTTTTCTGCTGCAGGTCATACAAATGGTCATTAATTTCATTGATAATTTGGTTATTTAGGAAACAATCCTGCCACAAGGCTCCTGGCTTTCACTATTCCTTTGTCGTGTATTTCCAGCCCTGGAGGACACAGTAGGATGATACACAACTGCTAAAGCTCCATGCTGGATTCACTAGCAAATACTCAGCACTCAGTAATGTTTATTCATCCTATGCTATGCCCTGAATGCCAGTCTAGGACTCTCCAGTTTCTCGCTAACACCCAGAGGTAGCGAATGATTTCTCAATAATGCAGTATTCAGCTGCTCAATTGCTCCCAAGCTACATAGCTCATCATGTTTTTACACTGTTCTGTATCTGTAGCCATTTCAATTCCCAGCAACAGTGATAATGGAAAGAAGCAGCATTCATTTCAGGTAAGACTAAGCTTAAAAAACATGTTTTTTCAGGCAAATAACTGTGAGTGGATATGAAACAGATCCTAATACAGCACAGCCATCACCAGCATTGCAGCTAATTCTAGTTAGTGTTGTACCCCAATTTAATTTCTCTTTCCCTCCTTTTTTTCTTTTTTTTTCTTGTCCCCTTTTTTTCTCCCCTTCCTTTACATATCAGCTAGATAACAACTTCCACCATTGTCCTCTCCTCCATACACTCTGGAGCAATTCAGGTGACTATTGAAACTTTATTAGCTCTTGTGGCTATTCATTCTGCCTTTCCTTGTGATGGCACCATGGCAGCATCAAAACTATGCCCCTGGTCAGCAGGGAACCCAATCCCCTTTACAGGTCAGAGTTTCTTCCTCCCTCCTTGCATCCCAGCAAGGACTGCAGGTTCCTCACCCCCTGCAGTGTCCCCAGGCCAGCAGAAGGGCTCTGGCTTTAACAGTTCCAGAACCAGAAAAGCAATCCTGCCAATGAGCCTGTTCCTGCAGAGCTGCTGCTGAAGTACTGTGCAGAGAGCTGAGCACATTCTTCCCTGAAAAGAACCTAATTTGAGGGCCTACTTAACATCATACTGTATTAAGCTAAGCATTTCTTACAGTGGGTATGACCAGTCTTAGTGACATCTTCAGTTTGTAAGTAATGAGTGGTGTGAAGCACCTTCAAGATGCCACATAATGAATGTTGAACTGGACAGATGTGCTCACCTTTCCTTGTCCAAGGGGAAGCTGGAGTGTATTTGTGGAGATGACTTTGACATATATTTTATTTAGTTATCACTTTAGTCAGTATGCTCATCATTGTAGCACGTGCTGGAAGGAATTCTGTTTCAGAATATTCCTAAGCATTAAAAAAAAATTTAGGGCTCTCAGTCATTGCTATAACTATTTGATAACCCTCTCCCCTCAAAGTCTGAAACGTTTTTCCTTGTGATTTTGCTTAATCTTTTTAAGACCCATTGTTTAGAAATGAACTCCAATGTAGTTTTGCTTCTCTCTTTGAAGTTTTAATACTGTTTGTTAAAATTATTTCTATTTTTTTGATTCTTTGTGAGAAGTTTGCAACTTTAAACTCTTTCTCTCATTACCCAGATATTAAAAGAATGTCCTTCCAGCAAATGCTTATTTTCCTATTCACCTTCTGTACAATGGGGAGATGTTTTAAACCCCCCCTCATTCAACAGCATCACATACAAGTCTTATGGGTTTTTAAATTTGTTTCCACCAGCTGGGCTCACAGTTCTTCCTACACCAAAGTGAATAATGAAGGCTATCTGCTTCCTTTCCCTTCCCTTGATGACAAATCAGACAAAGTAAGGGCACTTGGTTTCAATAACATATATAGATATTCCTGGAATCCCAATGGCAGAGGCAAACTGCATCCAGTTGCTGTATGTGTTTTCAGCAAATGAAAATAAATAGACTTATGAGATGAGTCTCATCTTCCTCCTGATGGTCTTAGTTCTGAAGGCCATGAAAATCTACAATCTGAATCATCCAAGTCTTGTTTAACATGGTCTAAATCTTTTTTATGGATCTCTTAGTGTAATTTGGCCCCATCCAAACTGTGCAGATTGGTGTTTTCTTCAATGAGGACAACCCACTTGAGCCTTTTCCTTCAGCATTGCTCCTAGTTGCAATAAAGGACTAATACATCAAATCACAAATCTGTATCATAAAGAGCCATGGACAGCCCATCATATTTTGTGACTCTTCTCTCTCAATTATCTATATAGTCAGTGATCAATAGGAAAGATTTGTGTCTTACACATCCCAGATAAGAATTAAGCTCTTAAATGATTTTAAGAGAGACCATAAAATTTATCTTTTTAATTTAATTTAACATTAGTGTTAAATTACATTGCAAAGTGCATCATGTTGACTGCATGATATGATCTTTTATACTGCACTCAGTATTGCAGTGAGTATCAATTTCAGAGAGCTTGTCAGGATAAAATTAAATTTTAATGTAAATTGGAGCAGATTCATTAATTTCAGTCCATAGTAGATTTGGATGGAGTTCCACTGTTAGGTAAGGTTTAAGGCTGGTCTGTAGTAATTAAGTGGAGGAACTAAGCACTTTGCATGAAATATTTTTTTACTTAAGCCTTGTCCTGTGAACTAACACCTTCTTTTTTAAGTCCATTTATAGGTTATGAATTGACAGAGAAACAGAGTAGCTATTGTTTTATCTCACTGTGTTTCAGTGGCCTGGTGCAAAGCACATGACATTTGAAAGCTTGCTTGATTTCATTTTCTCTAGATAGTTCAAAAATCATACAGCTTACAATTTGTTCTAATTTCAATATTACTGCCTCTGCTTCCAACACTGTATCCGATTTTATTTCTTACACAGTACCAAGCTAATAACAAAACAAGGGAGAATTTGGAGACTGTCGTGCACTTAAAAGGGATTCGTTGCTCTCTTATTCTTTGCCAAGCACAGATATTTAATAATCAGAATTCCTTAATAATCCACCATCACAGCCAGTCCAAACAGTATCTCTAGGAAACAGCATCGGAAAGGTCTATTTCCTTGTTTGCCATCTCCCATCATTACCACGTGTGATGTTGCTGCATGACATTTCCTTCCTCTCTATTTCTCCAAAGGCAAACAAGCTCCTATTCAGCAGTTCTGAGTCAAATCCGAACACCTGATATTTCTGATATGCAAACTGTTAGCTTTTTCTATTTGTGCAACAATGAGACCTTATCAGTTTTGCCGCTTTTCATTTTGACTATGAAATGCATCCACTATCACTCTTCACCTGTGTCCCTGGCAGCTCCCTTAGGTTCAGATGGAATCCAGTATGCTGTTTGTCTTGTTCAAACTACTCTTGATTCAAAACAAATCACACCATTATAAAAAAGATCAAGAGTGTAAGGACTGCATTTGAATGCTGACAATTTTTAGTGTGGAGCTTGGAAATAAGTTTAGGAATGTTTTCGTGGCAAAGCAGTCAGACAGCAGATCTGCAGACAGCAAACGCTGACTTAAAGTTACTGAAAGTAGGACAATAGGGGATGCTATGCCTGGCCAAAATGCAAGTCTAAAAATTTACTGGTGAGGTTGAAATTTTTGGTTTGCATATAATTTTGGAGGCTACTTCAAAACATGTGCCATAGACTAAGACAGTCTCTATACTGAAAAACAAAATGTCACATTCATCTTTGATTTTACAAATTCACTTCCAGACATTGTTCTATTTCAGGTTTCCTTGTACAAGAAATCATTTCTCCTTCATATAAAAGATACACATAAAGATTCATATAGACTGGGGCAATACAGAAACTGTGATTCATCCTTCAGACTAACGTGTACATAGCGACTCTAATTTTATTTACAACCATGAAAAAAGAAAGCTTTTTCCAGAATATAACCAGCTAGCTCTTCTGTGTCATGAATCTCTTCCCCCATCCATATAAAATCCTCTTGTTTCTATACTGCAGCTCAAGCACAAATGCAGTGTTTTTCACATAACCAGTTCTATTTTTAGCCTGAATTGTAGGAAGTCTGCAGCATTAATAAATGGAAGAGAAGTACAGAAGTACACCGCATGGTAATGTGCCAGTGCAAAAGCTACCTTGGCCTTTAGCCAGTGAATTGTGGTTAGATGTTAGAGCAATGAAAGTAAAAACACCACTTGTAATGGAATGATTAATAAGCTGACAAACTTCCATGCATTTATTTCATACTTTTTGAATGTTGACCTTATTAATACCAACATATTTTCTTTTTATTAGTGATATCTCTCAGCCTGAAGCACAGAGGAGATATATATACATATATATGTATATTTTTATACATGCAATCGAGGTTTGCTTAATTCTGTGTTCAAATAGAATGGAGAATACTTTGCAGTACAGACCTTAACATAGGGAAAAAAAAGGAATAAGAAAGAGCTTTTTTATAAACCAGTATTTTAACTCCAGTAGGCATAAACCCTATTGTTTCATAATTTTCTCTCCTATTGACTCTACAATTCCTTGTTTGGCACCAAAATTCTGAAAGCAAAACTTCTCCAAAGCTGTTACACAGAGGATAAAAGTTCACAGTTCTTATAGGGACACAGTCTTCTGTAATCTCTTCACTTCTCACCCAATCCACAAAACTTGTCCCAGCACTGTTATGCTGTGGACAGATGGATGTTTATATAAAAGACCTTGTGCCTGAATAAAATTCCATTTTGAGGTTATATAAAAACAGCAATTACTGGAAAATGGAACTTTCTAATTAAATGTATTCGAAGAAAGTAGGGATTAATGACTTTAAAGTAGAGAGTATTTAATGCTTGCAGTCATAGATCATCCACTAGTGAAGCTGCATTATCACCATCAGGCAATGATGCTTTTAAGTATCAACGGTGTGTGCATTAATAAGGCTTCAAATGTTTTCATGACAATATAATTAGCAACACAACTAATGTATACTATACCTACAATTAAAATAATGCCTTAATAACCTTAATTCCCAGCAACATCTTCAAAATAAATAAGTGTACACTTCTGATCAGGCTAGCTGTCCCTTGGCCCAGGCAAGTGCAAATAAACTACACATTGAAACTTTTAGGCAATTCTGATGTGCTAGGGTATGGTTCCTCATAATTACACCAGAAAAATGTAATATTTGCCTATCTGATTCACTGATTTGTCAGTAGGAAGGAAATTATTGCTTTGCACTTCAATTAAAGTACAGGCAATAAAACATAGGCAAAATTATTTACTGGCTCTAAAATTGTGCCTGCACAGATCAGAGCCTGGGTCATGCACATCTTAAAAATCAGGCTCTGACTGTGTACCTCACATGGATCAAACACTATATGGTGAGAACAGAAACCCACACACAGAAGTCAAAAGAGAAAAAAAAATGTAACACCAACATTAGCTTTGTTTTTCTGTTAAGAATTTTATTCAGGTACAGCAAAATCAATACTTGTCCTCTGACTGTACACAGTGTACTTGAGCTGTTCTGTCAGGATCTATATAGAAAACAGAGATGGAATTTTAGGTGGGTGGATATGATGATCAGGAGGAGGCAAAACACAATGGCATGTGTGGCCCCTGCTTTCCAGAACAACTGCATCTCACAGTGCTGTGGGGACACTGTGTGGGGACACTGGCACTGCCTTACACCACCTGCTCACGAGTGCTCATGGTCTGTCTGTGCTCTAAAGTCATCCCCAGGGAAACACACAGGAAAGCACCATGACAGGACTGCCTCTGAATGGGGAGAGTCCAGCCTCTTCCCACCACCCCACCCTGCAGCACAGCACAAACAGAAACAAGTACTAACAGTACCAACAAACTGAGAGTTCCTACACATGTAGAAAAACCAGGATGCCCAATCTGCCTGGTCATGCAATAAATTAGATCCCAGCTCATTCTGCTGCCTTATAATACATGATGCTGTACCTCAGTTTGACCTCCCTGCGCTAATCTGCAGAGGCATGAAATGACTCAATTCTGCACTCCCTCTTTGTCCATGTCCAGAGAGACTTATGCCACGAACTGAGCTAATAAACAAATAGGTAAAAACAATCTTGCTAACCCTTTCCCTGCTTCTGGTTTTCCCTCTCTGGTTTGTGAACCCATTTATGGGCACAGTGGTGGCTACCAGCATCATCACATGCTACTTGGGGTGGCAGCTGGCTGGTCCTGGTGCATGCCTTGAAATATCTGTGTTGAATTCCTAGGTTAGTTGTACAGGTGAGATGGAAAAAGGAGAGAGCAATAATATACAATTGTTTCACAAAAGAAACCTGTCAAATTACTTAATCCACAGACTACTTAGATGAATAACTGAGCTGCCAGTTGAAAAGAAAATGTATTTTCTGGGAAGTCTTTCAAATGCATGCATTCATTTGAAGTTCTCAGTAACAGCAATATTGAGAAAGGTCTTCTGTGTGTGTATCAATGCTACCAATTGCACTGCAGCACTGCTCTCAAAGCTGTCAAAGTGTGTGACTAAGGCTGTGCTTCAGCAGCACAGCAGCCCTGGTGTTAAAGCTCCCAGGTATTGGTGATGCAGATAGCTGTGTTTGTGGAAATTAATTTGACTAGTTCAATATTTTTCCAGAAAATTTGACTGATTACTTTTGTATCAGCATGCTTCATGGCATACAAGGGATCATCTGCCAGTTCCATTCCAGCATCAGATAGGTATTGCCCAACACAGACAGCAAAGTCAGCCTCAGTTCCACAATGGATGCTCTGTGTTAATATAACAGAAATAGAATTTTGCTCTCATCTGAGTCATTCTAAATTTATATGGTTTGATGGTCCAATGCACAAGGATATATTGCTAAGGGGTATGGAACCACTTAGTGCTGTGGGGACACGTACAGTGTTCCCAAATGAAACAGGTGAGGCCCATTCTTCAGCCCTCAGAGGGTGCCAGTGTAGCACCCTGCCTGCTCCCAGGACAGAGTGGCCCCAGCCACACTTACTAAAAACCACCCTCACCCAGGTTGCTCTGAAAAGGGAACCAAGACAGTTTGGGAGACAGTGAGGTGGCATGGGATAAATTGAGCAAATGTGCCAACAGATATTTCTATGCCAGCTTTCAACTCAGTGCCACAGGACCATCTCATTTACTAGTGGAAATGCAGGCAGGGAGCATCCTCCACCCAGTGGCAGCTAAAGGTCTGGAGACTGGAGTGTCCTGCTTGTTTTCCATAATGAAGAGGAACTGCACTAATTGGAAAGACTGATATTTCTGGACGAGGAAGCCAAAATCTGTGATCTCTTGCAAATAGCACGGCCCATGTATTACTGATGCATGTAGAGAGCGTGCAGTGGTCCCAGTGCTGCTGGGGACAGCACAGCTGTTATTTCCAGAGTGGCCACAATGCTTTGGAAGCTCACAAGACATGGTGCCTGTCGTTGGAAACTCTGCCCACAAAAACAACTATAATTTGGCTTTTATAATTTTATTTATATTAAAAAAAGATATTTTATACCTTTTTACGTGAGCAAGGCAATGAGAATTTCAATTCTGGCACAAGGTTTGGGTAATTTTGCCTATGCTAACACATCTATTTTCTTCAGGCAGTTCAGTGCTTTTAGAGAGGAAGGAGAGATTTTGAACTTTTTTTGCTTGTGTGATCACAGAAATGTATCCTCTATTTTCAAAACAGCTTTTTAATGTGTTCCAGCCAGGACCGAAAATATCACAAAAGTCACAGAACAATCGTCAAATTCTCATTATCACCCCTAGCGTCAGGAGAAGTCAGTTTTATGGAGAAGGAGTTAGTGAGACCTCAAGATTCCTGTGGTGTTTTCGTTTTTTTTTTCCATGAGAAAATAGCCTCTTGGTAAAGCATACAGCATCCAGAAAGACCTTTCAATGGTTCCCCAAACTACTCTGTGTCCCATCTATATAATAAGGAAACTAATAATTCCATAATTTGGAATGGGTACTCTGAGGATACTTTCTGCTCTTGCCAAACACCTGTTATGTCTCAGTGAAATTGAAGCCACTAGGCTCAGTTTGGCAGTAATTCAGTGAAATATAACAGCCTGTGATATACACTAAGTCAGACTGAATTCTATTCTGATGCTATATGTCCTTTAACACCATCCCTCTATGAATCAATGATGTTTTCATGAGTATTTTTGAAGTGTTCTTATACTATAAGAACTGAATTTTGAAATAAACAATTATTTTTACTGCATTTTAAAGGAGCCTGTCTAATTTTTACAATCACATTCCAGAATACTGTCCTATTCAACACCAAAAGAAGAGACACAGAAAACAGTTTTCCTTTTTTTTTTTTCCTTGCAGTTAAACCAGAATTTTTCAAATCTTTAAAGATGGGACTGTATTACTGTATTTGCAGCTCTTATGTGTCATCTCACACAAGGAAGCCATTTATCACCAAGTTAAACTTCTGTGCAAATGCCTTTTGACTTTCACAGCCATTACCTTTTGCAGCACAGATTGTTAAGTGTAATTATTATCAATTAAATAAGTAACAAATAATTTACATTTCTTGTAGCAATTTATATTACAAGGGAAAAACTGTAACTTCCAATATTTAAGCAGTCTTGATGAAGAGAAATAAACACATATTTTCAGGGTTTGAAATGGGTTGGTTTATGCTAATACACCATATGACACTTCAGAGAGATGTACCAGCACTTTCCAGATTTCTGGAATAAAGGGATCTTTTTCCCTATTCTGTGTTCCTGTGTCTGGCAATGCAGAAATCCAATATCATCTTTTGACTGATGCACATATTTTACAATAGTGTCTGAACAATGTAATTTCTCAACTTTTGATCGTATTTTCTAGGAAAGCATTCTCGGTAATATTATTGATCTGAAGATGAGTTGAAGGGTTCCAAACGCCTCTCACATGCTCTGGTGAACACAAAAGATTCTTAGCAAGTGGCTGCAATGTCTAAACCATCCAAACACAGTCTGTGGCTGTGTCCTGGTGACTATGTCCCAGCCCCAACTTTGCATGTACTTGCTCACAGCATCCATTTGAAAAATTTGTGCTTCATGTTCTCTGTATGATAGGAAACATGTTTGTGGTTCCTACAGTTAAATAGCAATTCCTGTCTGAACTAGACTCCAGAGTAGTTTATATGAAGCTCCACAACCTTCCCCACTTCTAAAAATGGTAAATGAAAAAGCAAATCTCTGAGGTCTATGAAGCGACGTCATTCTTTCTTCCCTCTCCTGACTGCAGATTTGGCACCCAGATTTTTGTTTTCATAGCTTTCTGAAACAATTTTTTTTTTTTCCAAATCTATTTCAACACACAGCCCCACGTGTGTATTATCCTTTCCCCTTCTGATATTTGGTTCAGCAAATGGTGCAAACGAACTAGCGTATACAGTATTTGGTTAATCCCATGCTCCTCTGAATTGCTGCTTTGAGACTAATGCAGATACTTTATTATTGTGAATTGTCTGCATTATGTCCTTGCCTATATTGTTTATTTTGTTCTCCTGAGTGGGTTCATTCTGGGAGGTGCTGCTGAAGAATCACACAACTTGAAGTGCCCCTTAGTTAGCTACAATGAAAGGTGGAAACTCTTGAAAAGAAATTTCCTGAAGTCTATGAAATTGCACAGGGTATAAAACACAGCCAGAGACAGATATTTCCAATCATTAAAAACATTCAGAGATTGAATGGCAAGAATATGAGATCATTGTGACAGGAGTCAATGGATCAAGAAGTGAGGATAAATTAGCCTGTAGACACCACTGACCAGTAAAGATTTAGCAGGAATATACTCTTTCAGACCACTTGTTTTTAAGCTTTTAATTAATTTTGCAGACTGCAAAAGAACCCTAGTCTGGGTATTCTGGGAAGCAATACGGTATGTGCACCATGAAGTGAACATTTAGGGGGTGGAGAACATAAAAAATTATGGCAATATTTTTATGTTCTCTAAATATGCCCCAGTGTCTCCAACCCTTCATTAATCTGAGGCTAAATGGAGAAAGGAGTTAAACTTTTCTTCTGAAAAGACTTCAAGTATTGTATCCAACCTGTGATTGAATGGTCCATCGTATATGGAATAAACTCCTACTTGGGAAAAACCTTAATTCAGAGATATTAGTACTCGTAAAATGCTTTCTCCTCCTTCTCTCCTTCTCCTGAAAAGAAACGCCAGGAAAAATCATGAGGAAGGTTTAGGAAGGGACAGGATCCAAAGGACACTGCACTGAAGCTGCTGTTTCTTAGGTGGCAGTGCCAGCTACAGCAGCACCATGCTGTCCCACTGCTGTGCAAGCACTGCTATTTGTGTGGCTGTACAGCAAAACAGCTGGGGAAGAAATCTACCCAAGAAATAACTAAGGAAATAGGCAGCATGTGGGCAGAAATGAGTGGCTGAAACTGGTGATGTGGGACCAATGCTGCTTAAGAAACAGTACAGACGAACAATCCACGTGTGGGTTTCTGGAAGCAATTGGAGAAAGTTTTCTGCTTGATGACAGACAAAGGCATTTTAAGGATTGTGTTCTGAGCCAGATTCTTGCTGCCTTCTTTAAGGAAAGCTATCTTATTTTAACTCTTATTAAAGCTGATTGTGTCAGCTCTCCAGAAAGGGTCATTGTGGCAGAGGATGATGTTACTGTGGAGGCTTGTGGGTCTCAGGTCCAGACTTGGATGAGCTCTTGGGGATCACCCTTACACACCCATGAGTAAGATGACATAGCAGCTGGGTACCAAACCTCTTTGGCCAGTAGCTAAGAGAGATGACAATAGAAAAAAACTACATTTAGTTCTATATTACATTTAAATTACTTTTTGTCTGTGTATGGCTCTTCTGGTTTTCCCAGTAGCCAAGTATGGTGAAGAGGAGAAAGTGGTATTTAGAAAAACCCTTTTCCTGATGGAAATACAAAGAATTTAATTGTCCATTTAACTGTCAAGCTGAGCCAAAGCAATTTTTCTGCCTATTGTTATAGAAGCTATACTCTGATCCTGGCAGAGCAGCAACACTGGGTATTCACCTTCATCTAGGGTTTGGTTTGAGAGTACCATTTAAAGTACTAGGGACATGCAAAAATAACCATGGCTGTTCAGCCATTTAAGATTCAAGAGAGCGTATCAGACTATTCCCTGAGCTTTGATACTCTACAAGCTTGTATTCTGTATTCAGAGTTTAACACACGACTGGGTTCACGGATAGAAAGGATAGAAAGAGGCAGCACCTGGGCACAGATAAGGTTAAATCTTTACTTTTCATGCTGAAAGTTTGTAACCTCAGGTGTCCCCCCTACTTGTTTAGTACCAAGGAGGCAAACTAAAACAGGCTGGCCACGGATGGTGCATGGGCATATCTGAGGACACACAAGCTTCTCTCACAGTTATTGGGTTTTCCTGTGTGCACAACGCTGCATCCAGTCCAGAGAGGATCAATCCCTCTGCTAATACCACTGACCAGTGGAGTCACAGGTTTGCATAACCCCTTACATCTGGTAAAGTCCATCTTCTAGGAATGATCATGACCAAAGATTCCTGGGGGAATTCCTGAAACCTTTCCTAAGGAAAAAAGGTCAGGTTGTGTGCCAGGGCAGGCTGCACCCAGCTGACTCCCAGCCCTGTTGAGCGCTGGGGGCAGCAGGCAGGGCCACAGTGCTGCCTCCCTCCACCTGCACAGCAGGGCCCTTAGCCAGCCAAACACTGTGTTTGTGTCTTAGTTTGTTACAAGATGTGTAAGGAGTCTAATTCAAACATTCAGAGAAGAACCTAAATTACAAATACACCCTACCATTTTATGTGGGAAGATCAAACAACACTCTCTGTGGCTCACAAAAGAAAAAACATATATAGGAACATTGTGTGGTCTCCAGGCAAGAGTTTGAGCCATCTAACAGCCTAGCTGTAGAAAGAAGCACCATCTTTTTTCCCCTTTTATTGACTACAAAATAGCCCAAGGTCACCATAAGCAAAATGAAGGCTCAAAATACCAACTCCATGTGCAGGTTTGAAACAAAAGTTAAAATTATATCAAATCAACAATTACTCATTCCCTTGGTGTTCCACCTGCCCTCATAAGGTTATAAAGAACAAATGTCAGAGATAACATTCAGGAAAAAGGTGTTCTTCTGATAAGGAAAATAGCTTTGTAGCAGTTCCTTTGGGGGGAAATAAAGTCTTCCTTCCCTCCTTTTAAAAACAGACCAGCTGATCTATTACCAGATTTGTACAAAGTTTCATACAACAGTGTCCTTAAACTGCTGTGTCTTGTTAAAAAAAAGTCATGAGGTCCCAAGATTATTAACTCAGTGATTTCCAGGTAAGACTTGCAGTGTACATGTACAAATATATTCTTCCTAATTTCTAGTACTGCAAACTCTTGCTTGGATTCTGAAAGTCAAGCTCTATTCCTTCTGTTTCATGCATCAACACTGCACTTGGCCCTTAACAGTTCTGCTGCAAAATGTGACTCAGAAAGGAAGAATCTCTCTAATCTGTGTGAGCTGGCTGACTTTGCAGCACGAACAGACAACATCAAAAGGTAAATTCTTACTTTACTCAGATAGACACGCAAAGACCAGAGATATTCAAGAGGGATTTGTTAATTTTAATTTAATTTTTTTAGATTTTAGCCCCATTTTGTGTACTCGGATACACATTTCCAAGTGTTATAGGTTCTCCGTGGCATTCAGGAGTTATCCTCACATCCTGGACTGTGTCTGATTCTGACCAGTTGGCCACTCTGCTGCTTCTCTGCTACATGCCTGCCTTGAGTCCAGGCAGCAGGCCTCCTCTAGATAGACAAGTTTCTTTCACTTCTAGAAGTGTATATGGCAGTGGAGTAAAAAGAGACTGTAATTTCTCCTGCTAGCTGACAGGGAAAATTGTTATTACCTACTGTGATCCCAGTACACAGGAGAACAATAGTAGCATTTTCCTGTGACAGAAATAGATACATACAAGCATGTGTTTCTGTAAATACAGAAGAAATAGAGAAATGAAATGGTGATAATGATATCAGGAAAAAAATTAGAAGAGTTGGTCTTAAAGCTCATTCTTTGTCTGTGACCTCAGCTGTAGCAGTAAATCCAGTATCAGAAAAAAGGTATCTCGAAATACCTACATTTAAGCATTCAACTCAAGAGTATGAGCCACAAAAGTCCTGTGTTTCACCTACCTTGGTTGTTGCGAGCTTGTTACATACTCAAAGAATTCAGAATTCAAAAAACATCATGTTTAAGACTGTTCAAACATAACAACTCTAGTAAATGAAATGTGCCAGAACTGTTCTCTGGCAGTGAGGCCAACTGGCAGAGACTGTCCTACCTTCATAAAGTTAAGCCTTCTTATGCACCAAGACAGAAGACTACACACAAATTCCCTTCCAGCAGTGGACTGACTATCATGCCAATTACTGAACTGTGCCCAGGAATTCTTTGAGAGTGAGCAAAGTAGGCAGGAACAGCTCTAAAAGAGTACAGACAGTGCATTCAGATCCCAAGAATATCACTAGATGCTGTTTAATATATAAAGATGAACACAACCTGAGGGGTCTTGAAAAGGCAAATGAGCTCTAAGTCTGACAGATGTGGATGGCTTAAGCACACAGAAGTACAAGTTGTGTACACAGAAGAGCAACCACGAGCATGCTCACTCCAATCTGCTGTTCAATCACTTTTCTATTTAAAAAAAATGAATCCTGAGAGCAGACTGGAGAAGATAAATCCTTGTTTTGATCCAGCCATGCTCTCCAGCAGCTGAAACAATCTGGCTCCTTTTCTGACCCATGGAGCTATGCCCTCCTGTTTGCATCATGGCCTGGCTTCAACATGTTGCTCACAGCACCCACTATTTTTTTCAGCCTGTTCATGGTGTATGTACACACGAAGCTTTCAACTCCCTTGGGTTAAGTAAGATGTTGACCCATATGTCAAGATTTTGGGGCAAGAGCTCTGGCATACCAGATAAAGCCAGGCATCTCCTCCCACCTCCCAGGCTTTGCTGTAAAAACAACACAGTGGCTGGCTGAAACCAGGATGGCACAGATGCCTGTGGTGTCCCAAACAATGAAATCCAAAAAGATAAGCCTCTATATCTGACTGTGGCTTTATGTCCTTCTAAGCATCCTCAGCTCCTCAGCTGTGCAATGGATATAATGGCTTTTACAACAATATTGCTAGAATAAAATGAAATAAAAATGCAAAAACATCAGATACTATGATGATGGGAATCCAGGTAGATCTAGATATTGAGAGTCCACAGAAAATGAGAAGGCATAACAAAATTCATTATATGAAATGGCTTTACTATGCTAGAACTTTCAGGCATATTTTCAATGATGACATGGACATATACTTTAGTAAATGTACATGGATGAACTTTTTTCCCCTCTCCATAATTATTTCTATTTTATAATAGTAGCAAGAGGCTGCAGGCAATGCATTTTCTTGTATTTTTGGATGGCAGAAGTCATCTGGTTTTCCTGATGCTATGCTATTTATTCAAGGTGTTTAAGACTGATAACCAAGCACATATGCACTCCCTAGGTTTTCCCATTGCTGCAGTAACACACTGCCTAAAATGGCCAGCAAATATAGGAGTAGGTGTTTTTTTCAACTAAATTGAGGAAAACACAAAATTTTATATTCATATAAAAATATCTATGTGATAAGCAAAAACCCAAAAAAGTAATCACAGATTAACCCCTTTAGGATTTTGTTCAAGTTTTTCGAGTGCTCCTGAGTGGGAAGTTGAATTGTTCACTACCAAATGTGTTTTCTGCACAATCACAATTCCTATGATATTCTAGATATATACAACCTTATTTCTTAAAACACACAAAGCTGAATGTCATTAAACGAATTATTCTAACAGCCCTTGCAGACAGGAATAAAGTAGCCAATGAGATCTGCCCACATTGCCTTATTCCTAAGGCACAGACCACCTTTAAGCTATATTGCAGTGGCACACGGTTGTTTCCACCTTTGCATCCATCACCTTCCATGATTACACACAGAGATGAATGGCTTTTTGGATTGCATCTATCACCAGCCTCAGACACTGTTTCAAGAACTTGACTCCAGCCTTACTAGTATGAAGCTGAACAAAGATGAACTGTATTAATTGTTTGGAAAAGCATATGTTTATGTACCTAAAAGAAATGAGTGTGAGCAAAATGTAAGCAGATCACCTTTTAAAAGCTTTGTCAAAGCAAGCTTGAAGAATATTAAATGCGTATATTTCTTTAAGTTTTTCCCCTGTTTTGACCTGATTTTTTTATAACTTGGTATAATTCCACTGAAATCAACAACCCTCTTGCAGCTGATATCCTTTGAAGTTCTTTCTAATCTAATTTTTGTTCAGAAAGAAACTAAGAAAAAAAAAACTTTGAACAATGAAATCAAACACTGGAAGTTAAAAATGTAAGCTCCCTTTAGGTTTGCTTGAGAATATAAATTAGGGGAAAAAGCTAGCATGATACATCCATCTTGAGAAGTACTAAGCAATCACAACTTCTGCTTATACAAAGGCATTATCAAGGACCAGTCGCAGCCTTCATAGCAGGTGTCAAAAAAAGCTGCTTTGCTCTTTAATTTCACTTAAAGGAAAAGGTGAGAAAAAAGCCTAAAATATCATTCCAAACCAAAAAGCATTAAAAAGGTATGTTTATATTATGACCCTTTCAATGATTTGTCTGATATTCTTTGCTCTTTAAGTGGTCTTCAGCAGAATTTGATGAGAATGTAAGCAGAAAAATGAGAGCATCATCTTACACAGCATCCTTCTCAAGTCCCCTGGGGGGCTACAGAGCTTTGGTTTATGTGGTTTGGTTTAGTTTCCACTATTTTCTCTTGCTTCATGTATTTCTAATCTTTGCTCTAGTAGTCAATGAAAAAGAAAGTTCTTGAAGCCTCTGTGGTGGGTTTTTTGGTCTATAAGGAAGGCAGCCTTTTCCCTTTAAACAGGGTTTGTACTCAGAAGAGGCTTGAGAAGTGCTTGAGTGGGCCCTGTGTTCTCAGCAGAACCAGGCTGATTAGCAGAGGCTTTGGAACAAAGCAGAGGCTTTGGAGGGCAGACCATGACAGGGTCTACATGTCCTTTGCTGCTGTGATTGATCGGATGGTGCTCATACCTTGTATTTCTACAGGTAAGGAAATATGTAATGACCACAGGAGAAGCTTTGCACCATGTTGGGAAGGATGAAACAGGAAAGCCTTGCAAATATAATTGCTTCACGGAAGATTTTAAGAATGTAGAAACAGTGAGATTGAAATGAAGCGACATACCAAAACCCTAGTTGATGAATACCTGAAAAGCTGGTATGTCCGGGATGAGTAATCCCCTAGTTTAGATATGCAAGACCCTCTGGTTGGTGATAGGTATGGTAATGTAAGGATTCTTATTGGCTGTATGCAAATACCGTAGAATTTGTATCTTGCAGGAGATTGGTTAGTGGAATTTGGAATATTCAACATAAAAAAGGATTTATTGCATTGTAACCAGAATCTCGCTCTTCTCTCTTTGCTCTCTTTTCCTGCCTCTTTACTCTTTTTTCTTGCTCTTACTCTCTCTTTACTTTTACCCCTCTTACCCCTCTCTTTTCTTACTCTTCTTCTTACTCCTTTTTACTTCTCTTGCCCCTGTTCTTATCTGCTCCCATCTCTTGCCCCTCAGCCTTTTGTCCTCCCCCACCTAGGCCAGCTCTGAGCTGCTGCAAGCAGCTCTAAGCTGGGTCCTAACTTACACCCCACGCCTTTTGTAATAAAAACCAAGTTCTAAGATCCAGCTTATAGAGATCTCTCGTCTCCGTCCGCCGTCCCATTTTAACCCAGGCACACAACAATCTTACAGCACCACTTATGTCATTCTGGAGAAAGGTCACTGCTTTCCAAGATGTTATTCCAGTTTGTATATGTGTATGATTGCAAGAAGAAGTTTTCCTTTTCATTTATTATAGCAACAGAAAGCTTACATAGGTAGTAAAGTGGTCCACAGTAGGAATCTAAATATTAGAATAAGACTATAGGAATCAACCTATCCTTATATTAAACTAGAAAGAATTCAAAGAAACTGAGAAATAAAGAGACCAGATGATCTTCATAATACAATTAGACACCAAGAAGGTGTCCAAAAGAAGCAAAAAGTATCGTGAATATGATATTTGGTGATAACATTGAAAGACTCCAAGAATACATGTTTTGTTCTGAATCATTTGTCATTCTCCTTAAACTGTTAACTATCATAAAGAGCAAGCTGTATTTCATGTTCTGTTTTTTTACTGCAATTATTTTAGTAAACTTAATTAATTTTTAAAATTACATTGTTCAAGAGCACTTAACAATGTATGATATACTGTCCTTTGTATGGCTGAAAATCTTATCTCACACACTGCTAAAGAAAATCAGTAAGGTATCCAAGGTTACTCTAGAATACCACCATGATGTTGGGATGTTTATAAAATACAGACTTGTTATTAAATATGTTATAATATTTCAAATGATACCATAGCTCTAATACACCTCATCAAAAGTTAATCACTGAAAAGGTCTGGTGTAGTGTTTAGAAGATCGAAATTTACTTCCTCTGCAAATCGCTATTGAAAGATTACTCCCCTTCATATTTCTTAACTTGGAAAGTCTCTAGAAAGAAACCTCTGCCGTCTTGTAGACATGGGACCTACATTCCATTGTGATATGCAGCAGTAATACTGAAAAGCTGGACGAGTAAAGTGCCAGAATGAGACAAGGTGTGCTCCAGAGTACTGTGATCTCTGCCTAATCACCAACACCATCTTGTTTAGACAAGTCCAATCCTGCTTTATAAATGAAATGCTATGAAAGCTAGGGAATACAACAGTGGAGTATGTGACTCATACTTACATGATGTAAAACCATCTTATCATGGATAGAAATGGTGCACAGTCCTTTAATTAAATCAGCTCTAAGTTTTGCCTGGATGATTAATAAAATGAGGAAATTCTGTCTTGCTATGAAAGCTCTGTTTTTCTAAATTCCTCCATTCTTTTCTATGCTTAAAGTCTTTCTTCAAATCAGATCTCCAAGTTGATATTTGTTCCTCTGGGCTCACCTAAGAACTATAATCTGTGGTTAATCAAGCTAATTTTCTTTTGTCACGAAATTTAAAAAGAAAAGAAAAACAAAAAAGCAATAAAAATAACCGTTTGTTGTTGCTGTTCATGAAGCGTGACATTTTCATGGCTAAAACTGCCTAAAGGAGTAGAGAAATTAATTTCAATAAATTGGATTTTATGTGCATAAAGTACCTCCGAACAAATGAAAAACTATGAGATGACATTTGGATCAAAGGAGATATACCCATTGACTCTAATAGATGTTGAACTGGATCCTTGATTAACAAACTTCCTTACTATGAGTAATCGTGAGGCAGCAACACCAAGTAGAAAAGGTAACAATGCACAAGAATAAGGAAGGAATTCAGGGCAGGGAGGGACATTTAACACAGCACAGTTTTCTAGCTGTGCAGAATGTAACACTGGAAGTGACACAGTTCTTGTGTCAAGTCTCAATGCCCCCTGCCCCCCTGTGCTCACTATGTGGGCATCAGGACAGGTCTGGTTCAGCACCTTTGCTCATTAGTGCTGCCTATAAATTCTCAACATTACATCCCATGGGTCTACCTGAAGAAGGGTAAACACAAAATCATGGGCTTCCATTTATGAATTTGATACACCTGTCGATATTTCCTTTAATATCAACAGCAGTTATGCTTAGAAATTGAAAGGAATGCACAGACCCACACACTCCTGTTAGACACTGTCATGGGTTGCAATGTTAACTATAATCAGGGGTGTGTTATTCTATTACCATCCATTGGAACTGGGATGGGGGGTAGTGATGTTATCTTCTGTTGATAAGCCAGCTGATAAGAAACCATCAAGAGCAGTTTCCTTATCTCCTCCATGGCCCATCCTCCCTCCAGGGATAGGTCTTCTGCTCATGGGCCATTGAGTCCAGTGATAAACTTCCATCATCCCATTGGGAAATGCTCCAGCCAGGGGGGAAAGCCAAGCCTCTCTACTTAGATAAAAACCTGAGACTTGGAGCACCAAGGCAGCCTTTTCCACTGGACTCCCAGAGGAAGAACAGGCCCATCCATCACCACTGGATATTCAGCAGAGCATTGCACCTTTTCTCCAGGATCACTGCTTCAACAGAGCCACAACTGCTACTCCAGGAGGGCTGCAGCCACCGTTGCAAGTAGACTGCTGCCAACAGGGTGTCAGGTTGAATTCTGACTCTGTCAGCGGTTTCCTTTTTCCTTATTGCATGTATTTTGTTTCCTTTTTGTTTTATTTTCCCTTTTTCTAATAAATTGTATTTCTGACTTGGGGTGTCTCACTGGTTTTGCTTCTCAAACCAGAAGAGACACTAATATTCATACATGTGTGTATACAGCAAAGAAAAATTTTACTGAAGTTTTCCAGTGGGAGAATAATGACATTTAACTGCAAAGTTAGTGAACAGTATGGTTCACAGGACACCTACAGAAATGGGTGTTCCATTTTTATAAATATATATGTGTATACAGATAGAATTTTTCACTCAGAAGCAGTGCAAAAAATCAACCTTTTCTCTTTAGACTTATTTTGTTTTCAACTCAAGTTTTATAAATTATGGTAATCTGTTCTGAGTGTCTGCTCTAAAATCTGTGGTTGAAAGTCAGTGGTTCCTCTAGTGAAATTAACACATTTAAAACAGTGTGAAACAATAATAGGTCAGACATAATCAGTGTAATGTTCCAGATCCAGAAGAATAAAAGGGAAATTTATAGCTTTATTGAATTCTACTTAATCTGTAGGATTCCCCAGCTCTTTCTTGTCTTCTTCTACCAGTGTTGGCAAATTTGGGGGTGAGGTCCATCTTTGACAGGAGCCAGCTGATATGAATCCACACTGCTGCTCTGTTCTCTGCCCAGCACAAGTAGCACTTGGGGAGCTATTAAGGATGGTCATAATTTAGGGGAAAAGGATTAGATTAGTTCTTTCATCAGCTCAGTCACCTGACCTGGCTCCAACAGTGCTTGCGCCAATACAAGGGAAGTGACTGCATGGCAAATTTAGCTTTCTGTGTGCCAGTCTCTAACCCAGACTAACAATCTCCATTTTACTGCTTAGAGTCAGATTTTGATATTTAGGGGTTCTGTTGTGAATATAAAATTGAGAGATTACAGAAAGAGATCAAAAGAGAGAGATAAAAAAATGGAAGTATATAGACAGACTAAAGTGACAAAGTGGGTAGGTATCCTCCATAAACACAAGGACCAGGCATCACACAAGAAAGGTAAAGGCTTTTCAGAAACATCCTAGAAGTAGGATCAAACTCAATAGCCCAAGGAAAACCTCCTATTGAAAAGTCAAATTTTAGCTTGGGATGCATCAAAGAAGATCTCTCCAGCAGAGGTGGGTAAACAGTAATGCTGTTTTACCCACAGGGAGAGTGGTAGGGAAAGGGAAGGGGATAAGGAGGCTAATCAGTAAAGTTAACTATGTATAGGAAATTACTTTACAAGGTTGTACAAACTAGTTGCTTGTGATATCACAACAGACAGACTCATGAAATTATCTTTACAAAGATTAAAAACATGAGTGGGTAGGCTACAGGGTTCCCTTTCCAGATGAATAGCAGATCTTAGGATTGCCATAAGCTTTCCACAATGAATATTTTAAGTTCTAAAACAACTCCTTCCAAGAACAAAGGTTTGAACTACCAGCTTTTCATTAAAGCCCATTTCTTGACTGCTTTGGAGCACTCACTCCTCCCTGCATAACAATTCATACCAAATACTGATGGATATTCAATATTAAACAACTAATTAAAATTTTTGCTGTTTTCATTGCTTTGAACAAGGAGCTGGTTTGGGCATTTTCAGGTCTTCATACAAATTGTACCTCTGCAGGTCTCATTCCTAAACTTAATTAATAGTTATTATTATTTATGACTGTACTGCATACTAGTCCAAATTGGTCTTCTAAAAAGAGAGCCTGTGGCTGTGTTCTTGGAATTTTTTTTCTTAATTTTTTTTCTTTCCTGAAATAACATTATTAGTTCAAATCTTGTAGCTTGTTTTTATCTGACTAGTGCTTTGTCTTTGTCTTTCGTTTTCTCCCTTTTACCCTTCTGACATTTTTAATTTTAAACTGCTCCAACCTAACTTCATTCTGATTTCTTACTCATGGATGCTTCAAGGACTCACATTGCTGATTATCATCCTTCCATGTTCATTACTCCAGACCTTAATTTTATTTCAAAGGTCATATGGTCTGTATGTCCAGGGAGCACAGTAACTGGCTTGTGTTCATACATACACATCTTTCTCCTTAACTGATACTCATGAGCCTGGAAGTGCTCTTGGTGTGAAAACTGGCCATTACCATCTCCAGAATACTGATAAAATCTGCCATTTATGCTGAAATCCCAATTTATTCTCTGATGTCTGTTGTCTCTTGATCTTTGTTCCCATTGCCCACTTTTATGGACTTCTGAAATTTCTAATATTCAGAGACAGTAAAGCCTATTTTTGAGTCATTAGGAGGAGAAGAGGACACTACTGCACCAGCCCATTGTACTCTCCAGTCTGGTTTAAAATTGCCATCTGATTTTTTTTAAATGCCATTGGATTTTTTCCATCTTTGTTTGTTTCTCATGTGCTGTAATTTTCTCATTTGTTTTAGCAAAATACTTAGAAATCAAAGGATGAAAAGCACACCAGTATTATTTCTATAAATATGAATATTATCTTTCCAATCCCTGTCCTATACAGTGATTACTTCAGATTCCCTTTTTGCTTCAGCAAATTTCTACGTTGGTTCTTAATTCTCTACCTGCCCCATCTTCTTCAACTCTCCCATCCCTGTTCTCTCTGATATTTCATGCTTATGATGAATTAACTCATGATATAAGGATTCTGTGATGTTCTGTCTTTATTAAAAAAGTAAAAAGCTAACATTTGACTGTGTGAGCTTTTGCAAATACATTTCTTCTCATTTATTATTCTGAAAGTAACATATAACACTATCCCTAAAGCGTTAGATGCATAAAAGAGAGGAACAGAAACCACTCTGATCATTACTAAAATAAATGCTAAGAAATTACATTACCAGAAAACCTTGGCAGAATCAGCTAATTATAGCTGGCACAGATAGATTATGGATAGCCAGATACAGTAATCTGAATCCTTCTGTGAGAATCCTCTGGTTTTGGCTGTATTTTCCTATGGAGAGCTACCCCAAGATCCATTGGTTCAGATTGAAAAATTCCATTATTTACAGGAATTAAGACTACAAAATACTGTGTCTGCTTCCACCATCTACAGCACAGAGGATTCTTTAAAATTTTGCCAGTTTTCATATGGAAGTCACCTAAATTATCTAAACCCCCTCTGCGTGCTTGAGAACCCTTAATGGAACTTCTCATTCACATCCAGTAGGATACAGCACCTGGACACATCCTCTGTTTCCCTAGCAGCCTCATTCAGTGCACAGCACAAAGCTCATGAAGTTCTTTTGTGCAGGGCTTCACTTGCAGCTACTGAAGATGTGGAAGCATGGCAGAAGCAGGGGACTGTAGAACAAGAAAGGATAGGCTCTAGAGTAGCCCAGTGCTGCTTTAACAAACTGCCCTTGTTCCTAAGCTTCACTGTGATACTCAGCCACGGAAAAAGAATTTTCACTAGCATGTTTCCAGAAACACCACCTACTTTTTCAAATACATAGCCAGCCTTAGACAACAGACTGCATACAGTATCAATACTTTTGTTGTCAGTATATGGGGCAGGATGAAATCCCAAGTACTCTGCAAAATCAGGCCCTTGATTTCTCAGAAAGGGCACTTCCTCTTAGTTGTCCCCTCAGACTGCCCCAGTGCTCATCCTTGTGCCCTAATGCCATACATGCACACTGGAATGATAATGCCTCCTTACCTGGTAGAAGCCATGCAGGGGTGAAGGTTTGCAGCTGGCATGAAATCAGAGTCATTATTCTGGGAAACATTTCTAAGATCATTGAGTCCAACCACTAACCCAGCACTGCAAGGCCATCACTAAACCATGTCCCTAAGTGCCTCCTCCACAGGTCTTTTAAATACCTCCAGGAACTGGGACTCCACAGCTTCCCTGGGGAAGTTCCCTGGGTCTTCCCTGGTACTGGGGAAGACCCCACAAGAAAATGAGTAGCACTGGAGCACTTGAGTGCTCCTCACCTGAGTGAGGGCTAGTTAGCCCATGCACTACCTGATGAAGCTGTTCAGTGATGATGACACAATATAACTCACAAAGGGAAACAAGTTCATATTGCAAGTGTGGCTATACATATAGCACTGCTTTCCCCCCAAGCCCCTGATTTTGCATCCTTAACATACATGCATGTAAACTTTCTCCTTCTTCACTGAAGATTCACCAACAGCCATAAAATATTGGCCAGATAACTGTCACAAATTGTGGATTAGGAGCAAAATAGCTCCAAAATGATTTCAGCTCACATCTTTCCCATGCTTGAAACCATATCTAGAAAATCAAATTTCCCTTCACATAAATGTTACATGTATGTCTGTTTTTTCATGTGGAAAAGAAAATTTTGTATACACAAAGGGTATACATAGAAACAGCCTTTGATTACAGTGTAAGTAGTGCCTTTAGAAAATGGTGTCCCTTTAAAGAATTCACATTATCCTCCCAGCAGAAGAAATCCAAAAGTGTCTAGCAAGGAACTAAATTAGTGAAAGTGAGGACTTAGAAAATATTGTCCTCTGTGTAGCAATAGTAACATCTCATTATTGTCTTATATAGAGAACAAACAAATTGGATAATTTGTAGCTTTGATAAGCAAGCCCTGGTTAATAGAGTCATACAGGATGTAAGGGGAAATGGGAGTGTGCATTCCCCTGCCTGGATCGCTCTCCTGACGCAGAGTGCGAGTGCTCTGCCACACTAACTCTAACTTTGCAAGGGGCAGGTGCAGCTTTAGCACCATTAACATCAATAAACTGGCTACCAGAGCAGACCAGTGTAGGGAGCATGCAGCAGACACATCTGGGAAGAAATCACTCCAGCATAGCCAGAGCAAGAAAGCAGAGACAAATTTTCAAAACCAGCTGGGCAAGATACAACTGTATTTCAAGGCTCAGCACAGGTAATCCTGCCTAATTGACAGTAGGGCCTGACTTTTTAATAGTGTCAGAAATGTTAAGAGAATGAATCATTTTATAGATGGCAACAAAAACTAGCTGAGCTCCAAATTTTGACTAGTCCTGCTAGTATAGAACTATTGTTTTTAGAGTAAATTCAAATCCATTATGCATTGAAGATATAGACAAAATAGCTCAGCAACTAAAAAATTAGAGAAAAAATAAGGTAATGTGGAGACTAAATTATTGTAATTTGGTGGAAACTGTTCTTCTCAATGTCATCTTCACCTTCAAATTCTGTATAGGATTCCTGTTTGTTCCTGGACTCATACTGACTGAGACTAGGTCTTGGCCTTATTATCTGATAGTTCTTAATATCTACTAATTGATGACTTGATAAGAAATTACATTTTAAAAAGCTTGATATTAATTTAAAACCTACAAGGATTTGCTCATTATTTCTGAGACAGCCTATTCAACTGCTAGTCAGGAGCTACAGCAAAGTACACTGACCCCATTGATGAGGTAATCAATTATGCTAGAACAAAACAAACTCGAAAGAAAGAAAGAAAGCCTATGGTTTTATACAGAGCCAGAGAAAACAGAAAGACCATTTGGCAATTGACATAGGACAAAACATTTCATCTCCAGGTTCCAAGAAGATATATTTTAAATTTGCATTAAATATGATTTACAAAATCAATGTTCTTCTAGCTGGACAGCTTTACTTGGAGTGAATGAAGACAAACCAGGGCACACATCCAAAGCTGTGGCTCTACAAGCATGTGGCACTCAGGAACGGAGGTTTACATGCCAGCAACTGCAATTATCCCAACTAGCAATGATTTAGCACTCTGTGATGTCTAGAGCCAAAAAAAACCAAAGAAAAAAACCCCAAAAAACAGGCTATGCCTTTATATCACAACCATCTGAAATCCAGGTTTAAATTCTGCCTTTAAAGAAACTGCAGCACAGCTTGCTGCTGTGTGCACGCTGGAGAATAAAAATGATTAATTCCGCCCATCAGTGAAGTTTTTGCTTATGAGTATCAGAAGCCTTTGCTGTGTGCAGCAGAAAAAAAAGAAAATAATTTTTATGCTTAGTTCCTGATCCTTATTCAAAATCATGCAACAGTGCTAATTACTAAACACTGGGAAGACTGAATAAAATATCATAAAATGCTGACTTCAAAACTGACAAAACAAAACACCTTAAACCTAAGTACATTTACCACATTATTTTAGTACATGATTTGTAGTGCACGAGCTCAGAAAAGATTTTCATGTTAAAATTAACAGAGGAAAGTAACTGGAAAAGAAACAAATCAAAATGGAAATACACTATGTAATACACGTTGCCATGATGAGCCGAACATCTGAAAAAAAGAGCAGAATGATCAATCCCTCACCACAAGAAAAAGAGACATGTAAAGATTGGCTTGAGAAAAAAAAGATTTCCTCTTGGAATCACCCCAGCAGGAGCCAGAGGAAGCTTTGCACCCAGAGACCTAATGTCGTCTGTTAAGCTAACAAAACTAGTCTGGAAGAAGAAAAAAAGTAAGACTTTATCTTTTCATCCCCTTCCACTTCACTGCTCATCTCCCTAGTGCTTATCTTGATCCCAGTTTTCTTTTTCTGAGTTCTTTTCCCTCCCTCTCCCTCTTCCTTTCTTGCTTTTTTTTTATTTTTGATGCTGACAGAGGGAGCAGCATGGATGCCTGATGCCAGCTGCCTCCTAACCTGCCTTTGTCATTTGCGTGGTCACATCGAGCAGTCACAGGCCACACCTCAGAGGACACAGTAGGGGTCAGTGACAGAGGTGGGGCCGCGAATTCCGCCTGGGCTCGGAGCCTGCAGAGCCCCGCAGCTGCTGGGGCCAGCCCCAGTGTGTGACACCGGCTCCTGTCACACTCGGGGCATCAAACACCCCAGGAGTGGTCAGTGCCTGGTGCCACCGGACAGTTTGCAAAGGAACCACGGAAATCCCCTAAGTCAGACCCCCTCTGCCCAGTTTGCCACAAGCATGCAATGCATGACAAGTAATGCAAAACTTGCCGTGACTGAGGAGGAATCCCCGGTGGGATTTTCTCTAGGACATGCTCTGGGATGTCCCACCACAAAACAATGACAGCGTGGCTGTAGGGTTGCCAGAGCACAAGAGCAGCTCTCTATCAAATCACAAACTAAACTAACCACGAGAATGCAATGTGCATTACACACACATGTTAATATTACATTTACACATGGAAAAATCCTAATGCAATTTATTATTCCTCTGAGGTTTTATGCCATATTCTTCTTTCAGTTACAATAGACCAGATCTGCCCTGCACAGCTCAGGCTGTAATTTGAACAGTAATTTTTACCTTAACACCACATAAGCAACAATCAGCAATGGTTTATGTTACTAGGAGAATGAGTACCACTGCAGGTTATCTGTAAACAGTAGGGATACAGTGAGAGAGATCTCATCACACATCTCAGTTCTGCATACTGTTCCCTTGGAGTTCAAAACACTCTGGGGACAGGACTCCATCCGTCTATAGGGAAGGGATTACAAGGTTCATAGAACTGAATGAACAGCTAAATTACACACTTAGGTACAGCTCTACATTAGACTGAAAATAACTGCATTTTATAGTGCTGGTGTTATCTTTAAAAAGTACCTTGAATACTTATAAAATTAAAAAAAACAAAATTAGATAGCTCTGGCCAATGAGCTATCTAGTTAGCTTGGTGTGTCACTGAGCAATTTGCCTCGTTATATCTACTGATGGCAGATCTAGAAATAGGAAAAATCTGAATTTTAAGCTTGAAATATGAACAATACAAATCTGTATTTCTGTGTAAGTATTGTAAGCCTACTCCAGGGAATACTTTGAAAAATAAAAATAAACATCTAAACTTTGAATGCACTTCAAGGGTCAAAAAGCAATGGGAACAAATGCATTATTTAATCATAAAAACCACACTCGATTCACTGCAAGGCTAAGGAGGAAGCTCAGGCTCCCAGAGGCATGTGGAGTGAGAACTGCTTGGAGGGACTGCTGCAAACAGGGCTGGAGATGAACTTCCCCTCAGCCCTGCCTCTGCCTGGGAGAGGTGGCAAGGTTGAAAAGCTGGAGAAGACAGGCAGCTTTTAATAAGAATTATATTCCATTTTCTCAGGCACAGTGAAACAGAGAGGAAAAATACTGGGAATATCTTGCTTGCAATAAAATAAAGGCATTACTCAAAACTGAGAAGACTATTAAAAAGAGGGGTTACTCACACAAGGCTTGGAGTGAATTATAAAATTCTTAGCCTTTTTAATAGCCCATTGTTATCAGCTGCATCTCTACTACATTGTCTTTGTTTTTCCTCAATCCTCATTAAGGGTTAGGCTAATTTCTTACCTGATCAACACAGGCTCTGTTTTCATTACCTTGACTCAAAGCCAACAATACCTTTCAAAAAATGCTCACAATGATCATCAGCTATGGTATGCTTACCCTGAGGTAGTTGAGGGTGAAGTTTGTCAGACCCATTCGAGTGATGTTTTTGGACAGCTGCTCCAGCACCTGAGGGTCTTGTGCCTAAACAACAAAGGAAAAAAGAATTTTCACTTTGTTTTTCATTGGGGTATTTTTTATATGTGCTTAGTGGAATGTAGGGAGGGTTCCCTGAAAAGGAGTGCCACTGCTATGGAAAAATTACACACTGATGCTAAATTTATGTAATAAGCTAGAGTTCCATATGCATAGGAAAATGTAAGGCATTATGAAATTGGAGCAGACTAAAGACTTTTTTCCAACATGTTCCTTTAATCCCTGACACCCATTCAAATGGTAGAACTAAGAGGTCTGGTCATGCAAGTGAGCAGAGCCCCACCAAAGAGCTTCCTGAGGGATTGCAGTACACTTTGAGGCTTCTATTTGTTGGCTGTGAGTCCCAGGAGACCAGACAGAAAAAGGAAGGAATAAAAAATGTATAATTTTCTTTTTGTGGGTAAGAAATCACAGCAGAAATACCTCATCAAATATGTGATATTAAGCACAGTCTGGAGAACCATTCTGATCTAAGTTATTTTCCCAGAATTAAATGGGGGAAAACACAAGTATAGTCCTTCCTTGACCCTAGCCAGGAGCTTTACATGTGAGACCAGCCTCCTCTTTAAAATGAGATCAATCTCATTACTAAAATAAATACCTGCTGGTTGCTGTCTAAGATGCTTCCACTCTGTATTTAGCAGCCCCCTAAATACATAATGTCAATCATGGCCATCCTCATTGTCCCTTAACGGGACACTGTTGAAGAGTTCAGTTGATCAGTTCCCTAAATAGCAGATAATCCTGGGACAGAAATGGTGGAGCAGGTTCTCAAAGGTGTTTTCTTCTGGCTTGTAATAACACTTTGAAGAAAGGTCCAGCTTAAGCTATATAAAGTTCCTCACTATTATTATATTTTTATCTGTGGCTAGCTAAGTAACTTGATGTCAAAATATAGGAACACCTTTGTATCTGTGTCCTTCTCCTTTATAAAACCACAGCCTTGCAAGTGGTTTTGTATATCAGGGTGCTACTGGTAGGAATGGGTCTATGGTGAAGAAATGAAAATGTCAATAAAAGTATGTTCTTTGTTTCTCTACAATTTACCTTATTAAATTTTGACTTTAACTTGTAGAATATTTAATACTTTAATGTTTCATTGTGTGTGTTTTCATTCAATAACAAAAGAAAGTCATGAAATGTGAAACAAAAAGAAAGTCTGGATTAAAATTCAGATGGTTTTTAAGTAAAGATATGGCAATTTCTTATCTTCTGTCTAGGCAAGGGTAACATCAGTTTGCTTCATTTAAAATGTATCACTAGTACCTACAACAATGAAAATTCACAGACTTGGTATAGTTCAGGTAGATAAGAAGAGATTTTGGACCCAAATCATATAGACCACGGAGAGGGATCAAAAAGAATATTATGTGCTAATAGCAACAGTGGCAATAATAGAGCACTGAGAAACAAGGGAGTGATGAAAGAACTTGTGAATAGATGTAGTTGCAAGCAAACCAAAATATTTATAGTTAATTGCCTTGGGTGTGAAATTTGCTAGAGTTCTTCATAAACCTAATCTCATCTCTTTGCATTAGGTCAAATAAAAAAAGGATTACTTACATGCATGGCTAGAATGCTGCGTGGGACTAATTCTCTGTATTGTCTAATAGTAAAGTGCCATGTTTTTATTCTCATAAGATCATCAAAAGTAAACTCCAAGATAAGACGTCCTTCTGTGCATACCTAGAATACATAAAATGCATGAAATAAATTCCCAGGAATTTTGTTTTCATTGGTATTGTGTCATCGATTAAACACATTCAAAAATATCAAAGCAGTATTCTATTGTTCATCTCTGCTAGATTAATTGTTTTTCATCCTCTTGGGGAGAAAAAACAAATGTGGGAAAATTACTTCATAGGCCTTACCTCAGAGACAGTAACTTATAAAGCTATAGATTTTATAGCATTTTACAAACATAGAATATTGTGTGCTAAATCTTATTTATTGCATCAATTAGCTTTTCCTCACAGTTTGCTACTGCTAATTAATGACTGAACCCCACAGTGGAGGTGACTGTGGTGCAACTGAGTGCACTTGATGGCAAGTTGCTGAACCAGTCATTCCCAACCTGCTTAAGACTTACTATAGCTTGGCATATAAACCTTTCTCTCACGTTCAGTTGGAGTAGGCAGCACCCTGAATGCCTGTGGCCAGACCTGCTTTTCTTTTTCATAATTTTTTCATAACTTTTTTCATAATTTTTTTTCTTTTCCAAGCATTTTCTCCTGCTGGGTTTGTTTTTTGTGTTTTTTTTTGTTTTGTTTTATTTTCCCGTTTTTATTCTCTGGGTGGTTTTGGTTTTGTGGGGTTTTTTGTGGGTTTTTTTTTGGGGTTTTTTTTTGGTTTGGTTTTTTTCAGTTTTTTTTTATTTTTTTCCTCTTATCTAGTTTTATTAATCCCATATTCCAAGGAAAGCCAGATGGGTGCCTGCCATGGGCCTCTATGAGCTGCATTGCTCACAGGTTTGAGAGTGAGGGGAGCAGAGGAGAACAAGGACAATGGGGCTACTTCCACAGAAAGTGGCTCACGTGGCTTTGTGAGGAATCTTGTCTAAGAAAGGACAGAAAATATAGGAGGAATAAATGCAGCAAGTGGGTACTGCCTATAAATGAAAAATAAAATAAATTACTGGGGACTTTTAAACAACTCCCCACAATTTTATGTGGAAAAGGTACATGGTTGTTGTCTTCTTTAAGGTGAAAAATACAAGCCCGGCATGGTATCTTGACTGAGGGTACTGTGGAGTATTGAAAATTATGTCTGATTTGAAAATTAACTACCATTGTTGATTTTTCTTTTTTTAAATGTATATTTAGACTTACAATCCCTGTTCATAGTAAACTTGCAAGTTCAGGGTACAGAGATATTGTGGAAACAGGGTGGAATGGCTTTCAAAAGAGAGGGTTTCTGCAACCTTAATTTTTAATACAGATAGTATTTAATTGAAAAAATAACCATCCCAGATTCAGCTGAATCTTTTCTGTCGAGCCTTTTTAAAATCTTGGACCTGGCCAGCTCTCATTTAGTCAATGAGTGGCTTTTCTGGTTAACATTTCACTTAATGTCCTTACAGTTTTTCCTCCTTATTGTTTCTGCAAAAACACATAGGTAATTTTAATAAGCATACTATATAGACAAATTCCTGTAGACATATGAAGGAGAATCCTGCAACAGGTTCTCATCTGCCCTTTTCAACAAACCTTAGTGATTCCTTCAGTATTTAATGTGCCTCATGTTTCAAAATCAAAAACATTTGATCCTTTGATTTTCACATCACCTGCACTATGATGAGAAATTACACAGTACACATGCACACACATAGGGATTCACAGAAGGAAAATATTTCGTATTCATATTACTGTGTTGAGGCCAAAGATCCTGGTTGCCGATCAGTTAACACGAAAATATTTCAGGTTTAAAACAATTTTTTTATAATAATACCTGTGGCTTTTCAAATGTTTTTTTTTCTTAAGCTCACACTGCCTAAGCTCTTAGCAGATTTTAGGCACTGGCACTGACAAATTTTAATAGAAAAACTTAAACACATTCCTCATATTACAGTGGTTAAAATTTATACATCTTATAAAGGAATTTAATTTCCTTATGTAAAGTAGAATTTTACACATTGCTTTTAATCAATAAAATTGGCACAATTCTTATTATAAAAGGGCTATTTTTTTTCCTAAAAGCTGCCTTTTACATAGAATCTAAGAAATCAAAAGGGTCTCCAATTAAGAAAACATTTTCTGTTGTGCTGAATTCATGTTACCGTACTGTGAGCTCTGACATTTTGTTTCTGTGGTAACCAAAATCAGCTGATTAGTTGGCATGGCAACAGAAAAGATGTAATCCCAGCAGACACACTCTAATCAATGCCCCCAGCACAGATGGTCTCCGGAGGATCAACAAGAAAGAGGCTGGCAGGCATTCAGTGGATCACGTGGTTGCTCTAGACTAGGCCAGGAAAAAACTAAAAAAGAACATTTCTCAAACTAACCAATAGCTTTTTAACCCCTTCACTGCATTTATTAATTGTAGGAATTTCAGCTGCTTGTGCCTATGAAAAGAAACTTTGGTCCTGTGCCTTCTTGCTCACAATCCCATTCTCCTAACACTTGGCATCGTTAGAAGTGTTCCTCCTTTATTAACTACCATTTCTCAAACATGAGTTGTTGCTTTAAAAGAAACCTAAAGCTTACACAAATCTGGACAATGCCTGATATTATTAGTAGGGATTAAAATCGCTGAGTTTCAAGGGCTTCACCAATGAAATCCAGCTGATGGCCACACTCTTGGGAGGAGGAAGTGAGCAGTGAGCACAGCTTTAGTGGTGAAGGCAATGCCCACCTCTGCCATTCCATTGGAAAACATAATCATTGACAACTGTAGAAAAGCAATTTGCATACACATAAACTGGGAGTGCTTGAGTTGGAGTAAACATAGTGAAAACAGAGGACTCCTAAAAATATCATCTACCTGAGGAAAAAAGTGGAGCATATCCCAGGCAAAAAAACAGAGTGGGCTTCAGTATTTTACATAATTTTATTTTTTCCATTCAACAATTAGAAATTCATTATACTATTTATTTATATCTTGATAAAAATTTTTAAGTGTGTGACATTTTATAAGGACCTCTTAGCCTCTAAAGACAAGCTAGATTATTCATATTCTTACTGTTAGGCATGTTTTGGTCATATTTGTTTCAAAAGAATTGGAAATGCCATTTTATATATTCATCCAACACTGCTGTATGCAGTGAGTTGCTCTAACTAGCAAAATGTTGAATTGAATAAAATACATTTGATTCTTGATTCTGTGGATTCTTGATTCAATACATAACGAAAAGTGTTTCAGTCTGTTAAATTAGAAGTTAGTGAATTTGCAGTTTAGAATTTGCTTGTGAAACTGAAAGAGTTTGTATTTTTGCATTAACTCCACCTCTCCGATAGTTTCACTGGGTCAAATTCAGATATGATCCAAGGAGCTACACAGCCCATTGCAGTGGTGCTTATTTTGGGAGGTCTGCTTTCTTCCATCCCTGATGCTGCAAGAGCAGGAGTCTTGTACCTTTGGGTGCAAGATCTGTGCCCTTGGTATCTCTGCTAGAAGTTAAACAAGCACAGCTGAGACAACACTCAGCTCGAACTTATTTCTGAGAGAGTATTGTTTCTTCCCTATTCCACTAACTACTGTGTTTTATTTCAGATTTGCTCTTGTTAACAAATCATATTTTAAATACGCAGGGGTTAAACTCTCCTCATTTTTCCCCTAGAATCCAAATCACATCCCCACCTGAACTTTTCTTCCAGGACACAGAGGTTTATATTGGAATCTGCCATAGAAATGTCAAGGCTGAGGCCAGCTGTGCACCGCCAGGGCAGCAGCAGACAGAGACCCACTGCACACAACAGGACATGGGAGCAACTGTGGCCCCTCACACGAGCTGGGCACTCAGCCCAGCCCATACTGCCTGTCCATCTTTGACTTGCTGGATGCTAACCTGCTTTCCAAAATAACAACACTGCCATGTGCTGCCACGATAAATAAAATAATCTAATTGAATTGAGAAAAGCGTTCTCTATTTACCAGTTAAAAAAACCCCAAACCAACCCCCTTTTATTTGCTTTTGTATTAAAGCTAACACTAAGGGAAATGACACAGAAATCACTTTAGGGAGCTCAGCAAGGAAGTAGCTACTTCGAAACCTTGGCACATCTCCTGCACATGGCCAGGACACAGCTCCTCCTGGGCAGTGAGGTGGTAAAGAGGTGCTAATGGAGTATCTGGTCTCTGTCTGTCTGTCTGTCTGTCTGTCTGTCTGTCTGTCTGTGTAAGCCACAGGGGCTGGAGTGGCTCACTGGTCCCAGCTCACCAGGACCCCACACAGCAGCAGCTTCTTCCCCCTCTAAACCCCAGCCCCAGGGGAGATGGCAGAGCAGGACCTGCAAAGGGAGGGGACTCACATACATGCTAAAACATGTAAAACCATGTAACCCTGGTCATGAGGCTGTCAACAGCCAGTGACTTAAACCTCCACAGTCCTGCAGATCAAGGGAAACACAGATTATCTACTTTCTCCTGCTGCCCCTTCTCCTTTTGTTCTTTTCTTTATGAAAAAGTTAAAGATGAACAGGTACAAGATGGAAAATCAGTATTTCCTTTTATTATTATTTACTGTTAATGCATTAAAATGTATTTACTTCCACTTTGAAAGAAGTTTACTGTTTGGGTTTTTTCTAGTATAAGAAAATTTTTGTTTTCATTTTTATTTTTTACCCTTTTGATACTGCTTTTTTATATACATATATGGCACCCATTTTAATTACAGGACTATATGTGCCCTATGCATGAAGGTAATTCACTATCAATTTGAAATATTGAATATTCAGTAACTGTTTGATCCAGAAGGTATTTCAATCAATTGACTCCTTCCATGGACTTCACTGCCTTTTGGACTGGCATTCTACTGCATTATATCAGTATTTTCCTAGAGATTTATAGTCCTTGTACTAAGTAAGTATCAAATGTAATGCATACCATTCTAAATGGTAGGTACCAGCAATGTGAAATCTCACTGCTGCTTTAAAATCAAACCCAGAGAAAAGGAGATGGGCAGGCTGAATTTAATTCAAATAAAACTGATTGTTCTGGCAACCTGGCATTATGTGCTTCTCTTGCAATCTTTCTGGGAGAATTACAGGAGATACCCACAGAATCTTTCAGTCACATAATGAATATAGAAAACAGTAATTAAATGGCTCCAAGGGTTTTCAGTATTAGAAATAATCTCAGTCTACCAGAAAAATTCAACAGCCAATATTTTTCACCCTTATACAAACTGAAAAAGAAAACCAAAAACCAACAACATTCTTCATTGAGTCTTCCCTGTTACCTTGGTAAACATGGGTTTTCCATGCTGAGTGACCATGGTGCATTGATCACAGTCCACTGTGATGGATGAGTTGTGGTATGACTCTTTTGAGTGCTTGAGAATGTAATACAGGTCTGTTACACCTCCTTCAAAGACAGTGCTAAAATAACGAGGAATGAGGGTTCTTCCAATTGCTGTGAGGAAAATACAAAGCAGAATTCAGAAATGCTCTAGGTTATAAAATTTCAAATCATTCACTAACAGCACATGAATAATTTTAAGTGCAATGAAATCAAACTTTCATTTAATGAATATAATACACGTTTTCTCCTTTTTGTAGAGACAAAGTTGTGCCTGCTCCCACTGAAATCAATGAAAATGGCTGACTTCATTCAGAGGGAGTGGGCTCATCATATTTAATCTTTTTACATTTATGGCAAGTTAGAGTCACTCTTGAAACCATCTGCAAGGTTTTTTGTCCCAAAGTAATTATTACACAAAAAAACACATGATGTCAATTACTACTGAAAGATGACTATTTTTGACCCATAAGTGTAAGTACAAGTGGTGAGTATTGACAGAAATACATTTCTACACCCAAAAAAAGCAAAGCACTTTTATATAAGGGGGCTGTGTACACATATATATATGGTTTTTTGTGTGTGAGCACATGTATATTTATATATACCCACCCATACATGGGCACACACACATGCACATGCACTCTTGATTCAACAGAAGGGTACTACTGAGAAATCTGGGGATTGAAGGAGGACCTGAGAATGGAAAACTAGAATGTTATACAATATATTACTACCCACAGATCTATCTGAGACCTCTCTTTAGACCAGTGTTTATGTCATAGGCTAGAAAGTTTGAGCAGATACCTGAACTCCCTTACATGCACTCCTTAAACCCCAAACTGTGGGGTGAAGGCACCCAATTCAGAATTATTTAGTTGGGCAAAACTTTCACTGAAGTCACATCTCTCACTTCAGTAGGAGAGTCAGGTAAGTTTTACAAGGTCTAATTCCAAAAATGTAGTAGTGAGAATGAGCTTCTGAGTGTGCTTCAGATGCTTCAGCAGCACTGACATCTAAGGAAATTATCTCATATGCAAGTGATGCTTTCCAACTCCTTCTTCACAGATAAATTTGAATGTAACCACAAGCCTGGTAAAAGAGAATATTTCAGTTTATAATGGATGGATACTTCCATACCAAATGACTCATTGCTTTTTAAGCATTAATCAGTCCACAGTAATTTTGAGTGGTGGATATATAAAAATTGCCTCCATTTTACAGGGAAAAAACAAGCAATCTAAATGCCTTGTGGAAGAATGAGGTAGAAAAGCCACCATCCACAGGCAAGATTAGAGTTTATTAGTTCCTAATTCGTCTATTAGGGCTATGTGGTGACTCATGCCTCCCTCATTTGCTGTATACTTTTGAGAGTGATTTCTAAAAAACTAATCTTCGTAGAAACTTTGCCAGCATATGAACAAAGGCTCCTGAACCTAAAAATGCATTTGTAAATTAAAAAATAAGGAATTTCCACAGTAGTTCTGTGAATACTGTTTTTGTTCTGTGCATTGCAATGTGGAATATTGTATAGGCAGTCATAATGCATATTGTAGAATGAAAACATGCAAATATAGAAAAATAGGTCTTGTAAAAGCTTTTGCTGTAATATCACATATTAATGTAGTTTAATGTACAAAAATATACCACACTCTCTGGAAGTGGCTGAAAATTCAGTGAATACATAGAAAGACTGTTGTAAAATTGTAGATCCTAAAAAACCCCACCACTAACCATAGATATAATAATTTCTTAGTCTTTTAAATTAATTTAGAAAAACTGAAGTCCAGCATATTAGGATAGGATTTAATTCACGGTTTAACTCAAATTTCTTCATATTGGTGTGGTATATAGTAAAAAGTGAAATTTACCCATCAAGTTAATTTCTTGCTCCCCTAAGGCTAATTAGTGCAAATTAAATTTCCTGCTAATCATCTTAAGCAGCAAATGGGTGATATGAAAATCCAGCATTCCTACTGATTGTGATAAACCTCTCTTCATGTGACTTATTCACTGCATAAATATCTTGAAATTATTTAACTGCAGTTTATAGACTGTTCCCAAAGCAGCATGGTTATGTGGCATTGCTTTTTTCCCTGTATTTACAGTTACAACATATTAAAGAAGGTTAAAAATACATTAAATAATTTATTCTTATTACTAATAAGCATTTTTAATAAAAAAAGTATTTCCTGGTAAGTGTTATCTATGTTTGCTACAGGGATATGCTACTGTTAAGAACAAAGAGGGAGACCAAAAGGACAAAGAGGAATAGAGATGCACACAAGGATGTGCTCCATGGAACCTCATTTGCCATGACAGATGCACATGCAGACCCTGTTGGTCTGCAGAACTGAGAAGAACTGATGCAAATATCCAGCATAAACGTTTATAGCTAAATATTCAGCTCCAGAAGAAACAGTAATGTAAACCTGTGTTAATGAGCAGACCCCTCCTCACCTCACTATTTTGCTTTGCCATGAAAAACTGAAGCATGTTCAAGGTTTTGGTTCTCTTCCCAAAGCACTCAATGGCTTAAAAAGATCATTTCATTTCTAGGATTAGTATGAAACTCTACAGAGTAACAAGGGGTTTTTGTGCAGGAAATGGAATTTCCAAGAACAACAAAAGGCTGTGGAATAACTCTTACGAGGCCTAGACATCATCCCAAACTTTATGCACTTTTTAGTGCGAAGGACAATTTGAATTTTTCTCTTCCAAAACATAATCATGCAGATGAGTATGCAAGAACATATGTGTGTGCACTCCCTGCTCTGCTGCATGGATACATACAATCCTTTCCTGAGGAAAAGAATGGGAATGTGGCAATGGTGCTTTTCCTTCCCTACTTGCAGTAGATGGGCACCCTCACACATGGATGTACACACTCCACCTGTGCCTGCCACTGTACATGTCAACAAGATTTCAGCAACACCACGTGTCTTCTGCTAGAGATAGCAGGATACTTTCTAGGAGGACCCCAAACAATGTGAAGGCAGAATAATGGAATAACTGGATACTTGTGGCCACTTCAGGATGTGGTCCAGCCATCCTTATGCCAGCGAAATGAACTCACCCCTTGCAGAGCACAGAGCAAGCTGTATGCCAGCCTGGCCTTGGGTTTGCAATTCCCCAGTGGCAGTCACAGCAATAATGGAAAGCACAGTCTAATAGCACATCCAATTGCACCAGTGGGGCTAAATGAAGTTTTATGTGCTACTGCAATTTTAATTCCTTCATATTTTAGAGCTTGGCTTTTAGTGCACAGAATACACGTTCAAGAATGTGTGTGCATGGTTTTGTAGGACTCCTCCCTACCACACCATGTTTCCCTAAAGTAGCATCACATGGAGCCTTCAGAGCTAGCACACAGATATTAGCCACAGGAGCTCTGAGCTGAGCATTTGCAGAAGCAGTTTTGAATATGGAGCTATTGAAATTTCTGTTCTTAATGTCAGGGCTTTATTCTTTCTCCAGTCTTTTTGCTCACCCACCCCCACGGTCCAATTGTGTTTTCTCAGCTTATGGTGGGTTGCTTATCTTCCAAGCTAACTGTTAAGCTCCCAGTATCTCTGTGTCTTCTCCCCCTCCTCAAATGATGCCTCTTTCTCTTTTGCTCAAGGAAACTCAATAACGTGTCCTAAATCTACATGATTTTTTCACTCTTCTTAATTAAGAAGGCCCAGTTATTTAGTCTCAGTTTCCTTGCTCTCCACACTGCCCAAAATTCCAACTTTACACACACTTTTCCCTTGTCTTTCCTACCCAGCCAGGCTTCCACAGCTGCATGTCCCACCCTCCCTGCCTTAGCAGCCTAAGCAAGATCCTTCTGGATCTTGATTTTGTGGCTTACCCCCACCAAATTCTCTCTCTGCACTTTTTCCCACTGTTTCCTTCTAACAGCAGATTCTTTCTCCAAATTAATCCCATCTTTCCTTCCTTCCTTCAGCCTCTCATCAGCCAGAGACCAGTCAAGAGGACCTCTTTCCTCTGTGTCCCCTCACCCAGCCAAACACATTCCCATTCCCTGTATTTTTCTCATTGACTTCCAACTCTGCCTTACTCAATATTCCTCCCTTTCTCCTTTCATCTCCCAGTTACTATTTCTCTCTCCTCTACCATATCAATGGCATCTGGTCCTAATTTTTTACTGCCTTTTTTTCCCTCTCCTCTTCCCTTTTCTTTCCTCTACATTCAGGTCAAGTTCCTTCCTTCTTAAGCCCACCTGGATCCCAGGTGCATCTGCCAGCAGTGTGGAAGAAAGGGTTTCCTGCTCTTGCATGCACCACTGGCTGAGCCTTCCCTCTGGGTTTTGTAATGGAAATGGCCATGATTCCACATAGCCCTGACCTGCAAAATATCTAGCTACTCTATGTAGCTGGCACGTGGATGCCCCACTGAGCTATGTTCCTGGGAAGGGAGACTTTGGAAATTTTAGCTGTCAAACTCTAGTAAAGCCTGCACTGAATACCTGAGAATAGGTACCTTTCTCTTCCCCAAAATATTTAGAAATCTGTTAAATTCAGTCAGATTTCCACAAAGAGAACAAAGGGATATCCTTATCACAAAGGTGAGCAATCCTACTCCAAAGCATACAGATTTTTAAACATTTAAAAAATAAACTTGTAATACTTTCATAACATGGAAAAATATATTCATCTATATAAATAATAAAAGGCTTTTATGTCCCATTACCCAGAAATGATCATTTAATAGTGTGAAATGTGACATCCCACATTGCAAAATACTGTACATACTAGAAGGAAAGATCACCTGCTCCTCAGCATTCAGGCATTAATTCCAGATCACTGGAATGCTGCTTTAAATTATCATTTTGTCCTGGGCAGTATTTTCCTCCTAACTGAAGGAGGATTTCTTATGAGAAGTGGACATTGCCACTTAATCTTTGCTTGATTTTGCTAGCAGTTGCCCAAATAGCAAAGCAAAGTGACAAAGATCAGCTGGATTTAGCAACAAGAAATAGTTATTTATATAAAAATGTCTATAAGAAAGGCATATCAGAAATGAGTATTTTGCACAAAAAAGAATGCTGTTCACTGTCATGACATAACTTTAGCTTACGTTGTAGCATGACTGTCTGGTTAAATGTGTTTCCATGTAGCTTTTCCATGCATCAGAGACCAAAAAACAATTTTTAGAATTGAAGTAAGATAGATCTGTGACACAGCCCCCTCTCCCAAATATGAGTGGTCCAGAAATCAATTAATTCAATCTATGAACATAGGCAAGAAGCTTTATAGGTCAGTAACAGTTATATTATATATAATTCCTCAAGCATCATATCTGGGGAATTCTAAAGAATAGAATGAAAACATCTGACATATTAAATGGCCCAAGGCCTGTCTCTCAAGGAGTGATGCACTGGGTTACACTCCTGATTTTTCACCTGGGCATGCAACAATGATAATTAGGATGTTCCTCTTTCACCCTGATCCTTTAGTTTATTTTCCCTTTTAGATATGTTTGCCTGAGCATAAAACACTTCATTCTGTCAGGAATATCTTTAGAACAATTTTTCCATCCCAAACTGAGCCAAAAAGTCCAATGATCTCCAGATGGATTGTCTATAACTTGTGAAGTTCAGGGTTTTTCCAAACCTCAGATGAGCTATGGGTAGAAAGCCAGCTGAAAAAATAGTTTACAATATAATTGTGGTACCACCACACAGGGTGGTGGTGATGGTACAGTTGGATGGTTTGGTTTTTTTCTCCGAGGAAGATTTGAGTAAAATAGAAAGTAAACATGTTTTTCTAGTTCACAGGAAACTGGTATTATTTGTGGGCTGGGAATAGTAGAACATTTCCTCCCTTTGTGTGCCAAATATAGGCTGTCAAAATTTCAATGCCCTCTCTACAGAATGAAGGGTCACAGCAGAAGCAGGGCTTGATAGCAAACCCCTCCTTGCTCACTGAGCTGCTCATGTATTACACTTAGAGCAGAAGCTCTCAGGATCAGACATTTGGATTTAGCATATATACCACGTAAAATAACTGCCAAGTTGGTGTAGCAAAGAAACAATGGAAGTGTTAATCAGTGAAATAAAAATATTGGTTTTGTTGCTTTTAGGCTGTTTTTTTTGCAGCTTGAATCCTGTCAAGTCCTCTGTCTTTAATTACAGCTAGGTTATAAAATAAGTAATAAAACAGAAAAAAATAAACTAAAAAGTATAAAAGAAAAAAAGCCCTTAAAAGTTCCACAGAATCAGCATCAATGAAAAAAACCACCCTCTGCCTATAGCTCAAAGGAGCTCTGGAAGCTCTGGTGCAGCCTGCAGCTGATTATCTCATCAACATGCTATAGATGGGCTTGAGGAACTCTTCTGGTTGGGGTTGTGAGGTTTTTTTTTGGCTCTCAAAACAAAATGTTGAGCTGTCCCATAAAGCTCTAGGCAGACTATGAGAGTCTCTTTCTGGAGAGATTATCACAGTTGGATCTCAGTAATTCAATGGAGATGTAACTAACTCTCCTCAGCCAGATGCAGGGACTAGGGAAGCCAGGAGACAACTGCCCATTGATTGCAAACAAACCTTCCTGGGCACTGCAAAAGGGAGCATGAGCTTCCTGTTAATTGTTCATTGACACCTGTGGGCATGGCTAACTAACATCTGTGTGGGCCAGAGCTTGACACGTTCATTTACATGTTTCTGTAACTGAGGTAAACAAATCAATACACACAGAGCAAACCTTCATGGAGCTCCATGGTGATATCACTGCTGTTGCTCTGCCTACAATTCCATTTGCCCAAAATTCTCCCAGTGAAAGAGCACATCAGCTGTGTTCTCTTCCAGACACAGTCCATCTGTCTGGGATGTGGAGGGAGGGATCCCTCTCTGAAGCTGGACAGCAGCAAATCTCCAGTTTTCAGTACTGTGGCCTGCTCTCTGGAAGAGCTGCAAGGCAGGATGCTCATGGGACTGCTCCTCTACTTCTGTACAACCTCATCTACCGAGTGGATCCAAACCCAAACAGCACAAATCTGTCAATTCCTAGGAAAAGCTATGTCAGATTTGATAGTGTGGCACAGAAGGCAGTGAAAAGGCAGTCTAATAAATCCAAATTCTGTCTCAGAGACATGTGGGCCATATTGATTAAACCACCCACATATATCCAAGGCAGAATCTGGCACACACAGACCTGTCCTTTTTTAATCTCTGTCTAGTGTGTAAGATTGGGCTTCTATCATGTAGGTTACTTTTAGAATAAAAATTAGAATGTATGATTAATTTCCACTTACAGAAATTTCTGGTTAGTTATACTAATTAAATATTAAGTAAAAGTATAATATAAAATCTATACAATAGTAATAATAATACTACATTAGAATACACTACTATACTCTTAATAGTATTGCATTAGTAATGTGCTACATTGTATTTGTACATTCAGAAAACATCCACATAATCTACACACGTTACAAATTTTAAACATCATGAAATTTGGAAGAGAGTAGAAGCAGTACCTCCATATTGCACAAGCACACTTTTTGAGCAGTAAAATCAGTGTATCATATATATATTCTTCCCATGTACTTAAAATTATGGTTTTATTTTTAATTATCTATACAGCACCTTCTGGATATTGTGGAAACCTAATGTTTCTTACCAATTTCCCTTTGTTCTCAATTTTGTGTCAAAATTACAAAGTGAGATGTGTAACATGGATTCAATACTGTTACTGAGTGAATTGAATCGTTCCCACAACCAGAACCCAATGGCTTTGTTTAGATCCATGACACTTCCACGGTATCTGCAGCATCTTATTTATTTTATATCAACAACATTGCCTACAGTTAAAGGCTAAGACACAAAATATTAAAGCTTATAAAGTTGCAAATGTATAGTTTTTTTTCTCTCCAATTCCTTCTAGCCTGTGTAATTCAATCATTGTGTTAGGTCTGACTGTGCCTTTTCTCCAGTATTTTCTAACAACATTTTACCCTGGTGAGGATTTGTGTGTAAAATTTGATTCACTTGACAGTGTATTTCCTTTTCTTGATAGAGTGTAGCCAGCACTTCAATCCTCTAAAACACACTTGAGTCAAGATCAACAGAAAGTATGACAATGAGACCTCAGCTTTACTCCCTGCACCTTATGACCTTTATTCTCAACAGACACATAATCTGCAACTCAGTCTTAAATCCTTCATCCCTCTGAAGAGAGACAATATTTCACTATAATTCATTTTGGTAAAAAAATTCCAAGAAGAACTATAAAATCCTCTATATACCTCAGCACAAAGCTAAACTGCATGAGAGTAATTTTTAATTAAAGTTCAAACAGCCTACAACAAAATTTCCTCCCAACCTTTTTCTTATTACAGTGACAGCTGACCACCAGTCTTTAAAGAACTGCTCAGTACAAAATTCATTCATCAAATCTCTAATATTTCAGCCTCAGGCTAAGAGAATCTAGACCAGGAAATGCAGAGAGCAAGCAGCAGAATCCAAGACCCCTTTCACAGGATAGCACCTGGACTTGGAGAGCACCTCTGGAAATCATCCCACCCTCCACTCAGAGAAGGGACATCTGCAGTGGCTCATCTAAGGCTGTGTCCAGGTGAGTTTTGATTATCTCCAAAATTGAAGCCTTCACAGTCTCTCTGGGTAACCTGTGCAAGTGTTTGACCACCTTTGAAAGAAAATAGTTTTGGTTGTGTTTAAAAGGAATTTCCCGTGTTTTACTTTGCGCTCACTGTCTCTTGCATTATACTGCACAATACTGAAAAGTCTGATTCTATCTTCATTACTCTGTCCCCATCATACATTTAAATTCATTATAGGCTTCTCCAGGCTGCAGAGTCTAAACTCTCTCAGCCTCTCCTCACACTGCAAATCCTCCATGCCCTTAATCATATTCATGTCTCGTTTCTGGACTCACTCCAGTATATCCATGTCTTGCTTCCAAATGGTGAGTCCAAACTGACTACCCTACACCACATCTGTCTCTCCAGTGCTGAGGGAAAGATCACCTCCATCACCTCCCTCAAACTCTCTCCCATGCAGCCCAGGAGGACAGGCTCCTGATTTCTTTGCAGCAGTGGCACATTGCTGGCTCACAGTCAGCTCCAACTCTCGGCTCCTTTCCTGCAGGTCTCATAACCAGTGTCTCAAGCCGAAGCACAAATAGCAGAGCACCAGCCCTGCACAGTTCTGTACTAGCTTCAAGCTGTAATTTTTTTTCTCCGTATCCATTGACAACACTAAGTACTTAGAGAGACTGCTACTCGATCCTAAAATGAAAACTCAGAGTCCATACAATTTATTGTTTAAACAACTGAATTAGATTCCTATAGTACAAAGCAGGCTAGATCCTTATGTGACATTAAAAAATTCAGAATTTGTCATGGCAGGCAGGTTTATCAGGAAGCATAGAGTCTGAGCTGATTTTTTTTAGGCTGGAGGTGAGAAATGGATGAGTTGCCCATATTCTTGTTCCACAGACAATAAGACATACCTTAGATGAGGACACTCCAGTTTTAACTCTAAAACTTCTATGTCTTATAAATCAAAACCATCATTCCCATGATGAATATTTAGAAAAGAGATATTTATATGTTTGCATTAAAATTCTACACTTTGAATTCAAATAAAGCCAGAACAAATGGTTTTCCTTCTTGCAGTATACAGACACTCATACTTCTGTCTGTGCTAATCATTCAGTTTGAAGAAAGAGTAGTTCAGTTAACTTTGTTCAACAACTGCAAAGAAGAAAGTTTTAAAAGCAAACCAAAGAGGTTATTCACAGCTGTATGACAAACCTCTGTCAAAACATAACAAACCACAACCAAACTCAAGCAGAAAATGACAAAATGTAAGACCGTAAAAATGATGGAAATTGTGCAGGACAGGCATTTTAGATGAACAAATGCAATCTGTACCAGCATAAAGGACCAACACAGCAGAGAAAATGATACCCAGTAAACTTGTCTCAAGAAATAAAGGCAAAACCATAAAATTCAAATGACAGAATACCAAAAGGAAGGGACAAAAACCAGGGAAACCATCCAGTTTTATTAAATCAAGCACATCCCTGACCCCTGACTTCATCTGACCTAGAAGAATGCTAAATATGGCATGAGAATAAAAAACAGAATTATGTAAAAACATAAGCAAAATGATGTTAAGATAAAGTGATATTTGCCATACCCTCAAATACTGCCACAATCTTTTTAGGCAGGTACCCAAGTTGGTCTGAACCAAAACGTAGACAGAGACCTCAAAACTAAAGCTTGATTGCTCCAGAAAAAAGGTGTCTGCCTTTCTGTGGTGTGTTCATGCTGGTGATGGGTTAAGTGACCAACCCACTCATTTCACAGCTATTGACTTGATTCATCTTTTATAGGTCTAAATTAAACAGTTCTATGAAAATTAGGCAATTCAGTAGAAGCACACCAATTACCACTTGCTAAGAACTTGTTTGTTATATTGGGGTTGTCTTTTCCCTTCCCCCTTCCTACCCTCATATTGTATAAATATCCTAATTATTGCTACAGAAGCATGTAGGAAGATCCATTGTGCTATATTTTCTGGAGTGAAGTTGTTCTGGAGACAGATGTCTACAAATATAATTCTACCAGTTTCTCATCTCCAGTCTCTGAGCCATGTAGAGATGGGAAGCTGAGGCAGGAAAAAATGTCTTACATATATTCTTAAAATACTGTTAAATATGTGCAGCCTATATGAAGGAAAATAACTGACAAAGTACTGATCTGAAAAATGCATAGGTGCCTTTCACCCTTAGAAGCATTGGAAGAGAAGCTGTGAGTGACTGAGACAGAGTACCATGTGTAGGGAAGGACTTCTAAAGTTCCTGATTTTCAGCCAAAAAACGCAAAATCAGCAACATCACGCACCTTCAATTAACTGCAACTCTGATAAATTCTGTTCTTGGTTTCAGTCCAATTTCTGCCAGAATGGCACCTCATGTCCTCCTCACCATGCCCAGTGAAAAGCCTGAGGACACCATTCATGGTGTGAAGCACAGGCTGCTGGGACCTCAAAGGGTTTACCTCAGACAGAATTTACTTTTCTTTTTGGATGCTTTCTGCAGCTCTCCACAAGCTCCCTTCTACTAAGAGCCAGCAACACCAGTACTTGTGGCAGCTAGTTTAAGTAGTTTAAGCTGTTCCTTAACTGTGGATAGTACAGTGCAAACATAGCCATGGATGTTTCTGTAAAGCACATTGTAGGCAGGCACCAACTTGTCCTGCTAACACTCTGAGTAACCCCAAAGCTACATATTTGCACAGCTTGGCATGATGTCTGAGGAAGTAATTCTGTGAAGAAGGAGCATGTATTGGTGTGGGGACTGAGACATAAAAATGGCCACACAGCACCCGGTCAGCTTGGTGTGTGTGGGGAAAATGAGCTCATATAGGCATTTGCCCCACAGGTGCAGCTGACCTCCTCAACACTGTAACAATTCTTTTCCTGGCAAGATTGAAACCCACAGGCTGGTCATGTGAAGGAGGAAAACAGTCCTTTACCCCAACACTGGAGTTTGTGCTCAACCACTGTCAGCCAAGCATCACAGCATGGTCCACATTCAGGTGAAAAATATCAGAGGTGAAATGGGTTGATGTGCGCATCAAAGGGGAGATAACGTAGTGGGGAGCGTGTCTGGAGAACTGGTGGGAGGTGAGGGGTTACAGTGACATAAAAGATATACACGGCATTCTCAAAATCCTCTAACTGCATTGAGCACATGTGGATTGATAACCAGCATGATTTTTCTGGTAATGTTATGCTGTAGATGTATGAACAATATCTCACCAGTGGATAATATCAGTTGTCAGTTATATACATGTTTTATAACAACCAGAACACTCTTTTTCAAAAAGCTGTTGGTGGTTGGCTTTGATTTTTTTTCCTTTCAGCAGCAAAGCTTGCTTTCCCACTCTTTTTCTCTTTCAAGCTCATGGAAGCTAACTGCAGAGAAAGTAAAAATGGTATTGAACATAGTGGACAAGACAATTAGAAAAATAGTCTACTATTTAAAAATGTTTTCTTGGTTTTAAAAGTGCATGTTGTTTATCACCCTTAAAATGAAGGCCTGTGTTCAGTTATACAAATCAGATGTCTGATGAAACAACATAAAATAATAAAGAAGCACTTTCAGAAAAGGGCAAGCAATGTAGCATGTTTATAAGCTTCAGTCAGAACACACATTGCACATAGTTTTAAATAAAATTTTATGCAAGTAATGCAAAATCCCCTCAACTCAATAAAAGGTAACATCAGTAATAAGTGCTACAAAAAATCTGTGCTGCAGTTGAAACAACCACTTCCTGTGTTTTCTGCTCTTTTAGCTGTACGATGCATTTTTTCGCATTTCCCAGAGTCTATTATCTTCTTGGAACAGTTTCTCTGCAATGACTGACTGTGATTTCTGAACTACCATAGGTAAGATACAGTTCCCATGACAATCTTGAACTGCCACTGTTTGGACAATTTCAGGGACTGTCTGACCATAAAACATAACAATCACCATGCAGGATGAACCCAAATGCCCACCCAGACCAACATCATTGCTTAGCAACAGACAAACTAGAAACCAAAGAAAAAAATGGAAAATAAGTGTGGCACAATCCTTGCCCTGGTCCATCACACCTACTTCCAAAAACAAACAGGTTGAAAGCTGCAGAAGTGATGGTTGCATACAGTTAGGCATGGAATTCAGAGCTATTGACAGCTAATGCCATCCCAGTGCAGTGACAGCACAGGGAACCCCATGCTCCTGATGCCATCCTAAAATATCTTAATTTAATTATGGAAAAATATATGCAGACTTTATTATCTTGGGCTGAAAGCATATAAAAAATTTCTCTTGGAACATGTTTTCCTGCAGAACTTCAAGAGAGAAAGTCAAGGTGGGAAGCTCTTTTCTAAAAATTTAGCAACAACTTTTATCTATCAGCAGTGCTTGATAGGGTTACAGTGCAAATCTCCCAATAAGAATCCCTGTTGACACTCAAGAGAATGATCCCAGATAGATAACTTGATGTTCTCGTATCCTAATATGTCTATGACCATGCAATTCAAAGTGCTTCTTTGAAAAATTAAATATATTTTTTCTAAATCTACCAAATATTAAAAATATACAGAAATCACCTAATGTGGGAAAACTAATATAATTTGGTATGGTTCAAACTCATTATGTCAAATAAGATTCTGCATAAAAAAAATTACTCCACCTTGCAGTGAAAACATGCAATTATATTGCGGTATTCATATGTATTTGAAATATTTTCCTGACTTTCAAATAATTTGTACATATCTCACAACAAGGAATACATTTTTTTTTAACTTCAGCATTGCAAACTCAACTCAGGTTTTGGAAATAGATTTGCATGTCAGCTACTGCAGTGAATAGAGAGATGACTTGTTTACAAAACCTAACACTGTGTAAGAGTAAGCTTGGTAGGAACCAATTCATACTTTTATTATATGACAAATATAAAAGGTGCTGGAATAAAATGCAGAAAACATAAATCAAAAACTGTTCTGTTGTGAGCATCCATTGCACAGAAGAGTAATAAAAAAGAACAATCCTACAAAGTTGTTTTTTCACCATAGAGACCATCTTTGCCTAAAGTCAAGCTTTCTTCACTGCATTAATACACTAATATATTCATATTTTCAAATTACTCCCCCCCTCCATTAATACTGATCGTACTTCAGACATTATTCACAAATACTGGCCTCGCATGAATCTCCACCTCAACAGCAGAAATTTTGTTTGCATAATGTTGAGGAGAATTACAGAAAATAATCTTCATTTATGTGAAGTCAGCCACCTAAGAGGTGAGGGCAGAGGAGCAGGGCTGTGCTCTGTGCAGGCCAGGCAGCTGCACTGTTTCCTCTCCCCGTGCTTCTGGATTATGCCCAGAACAAAGCATGCTGAGCACAACTGAAAACATGGGCTCCACTCTGCAACTGCTTTCAACAAAGTGAAGCTTGCACATTTTTTTTCAGCAAAAATTCAAAATTAAAATGTCATTTTGCTACAAAAAATAGAAATGGAGGAGAAACTGCCCACAGTGAAGAGTAAAGCAGTTTAGATAAATAGTTGTTCCCAGACCTCTGCACAGGACTTGGACTGAATAAGACATGTAAAATTTTTTTGGATCAGCACTCTTGTATTTCATACAGTACTTTAACCACATCACTCCTATCCTCCTGTTCCTAGAATCAGCACAACTGCAATTATAAATTAAAAGGCTGTTCTTGCATACCTCACATCTGGTTAGAGTTAGGAAGTGCTAAAAGTCATGTGAGGAAGTTTATTCTTTCAGGCTGTTGAGCTTGAAATTCTTGTTCTTTCCTGCTTTTGCCTCAGAGGCAAGTGGGCCTTAAAAAGGGGTGGCTATTTTGCTTGCCAATGCAAGAGACTCAAATTACTTCGATGGGCTGAGCTATGGTTTGAACTCAGAAACAACCCATTAAATATTTGAATGTGTGCAAGATAACACTGAAAACAATTCACAGCAACCAATGTGATACTAAAACCTCTCCTCCCCAGGCTTTGTATCCAGTAGGTGCCCAGACTGACTGCACAATGTACCACAGTGTGTCACACAGCTGCAGACAAGACCCAGGGCTGGCTTGGTTTTGCCACACCATACAGCTGAGACTCCCCTGTCACTGCCCTGATGCTGGTACAGGGTATAGGGCCTCATGTTTCTGAAAAAAGAAAATTCCAGCCCTCTCTTACAGCATGTGCTTTGTGTCCAAAATGTGCCCACTTCAGGAGCAATATGCATTTAGCAAAGTAATGCTGAATTTCTCCAGGATAATCGCCTATGCCTACACACTCATGCAGTATCCTGCTGGGGTGGAACAGGAGCTCCCAAGCACACACACATTTTGTCAGCAAAGCAGCACGAGTCTGATTTCCCAGAGCTATTCCCATGAGGTGGTGTGCAGCATAGTCACAAACAGTGGCGCTGAATGACTTTTGTCACCTTTAATGTCTCCTAAAAATCCACACTTTCAAGGCAGATGGCAGGCTACACCCCCAAAGAGCAACTTCACAGGAAGCCTTTGCTCTGCGTGGGGATGCTGCCTAGGGAAGCTGAACTTTTGCTCCTCCTCTTCTATTTCCACCTGCTTTTTTCCCCTCGAGTTTCATCACTTGTATGTCATCCCATTCACATTTTACTCTCCCATGTTGTAAGCTGCTCCATTCAATGTCCTTCAAAGGGGTACTCACGTGGAAGTCACTCACAGGGTCATCCAAAGCATTTCCATTGAAGAATTTGTGTTTGCTGCTTGTTTGCTAAGTTATTTGTGCTCTGTATGTTCTGAGTAGTGATAAATGCACCCAAACCATCAGAATCATAAGAAAGGTGATGGGAATGGTTGAATTTCAAAACACAGGTTTTCATGCAACTGTGAGATGATTTAAGAGCAAATGGTAGTATTAACAAAACAACATTTTTGTTTACTGCATCAGTTACAAGTTACACTTGAGGAATGACACTCTTAACAGTGTCAAGGAGAAGTGGCGTTTATTTTATAGGGAGTAAATTTTAACCCAAATAGGATCAGAAACCATGAAAAATTCTTTTTCTTCAGAGGAATGTCTATGTTTACACTTCAGTGTTGTAGGAAAAAAAAATAATATCTATGTTGTAGGTGTCTTTTTTTGTCTCCCCATTGATTCCAGAAATTAAGAATATTTTGATATATTCTACAGTCATCTTTTTAAAATAAAAAATCCTTTATATACTAGCCAGCTGATGTGGAATAATCATCTCCTTTCCACACACCATGCTGCCTGTACTGACTGTGGTCCTTTGGGGTGACATGCTCTGGGCAAATGCAGCAGTTCTCACTGCCACATTTGCAAACTACTCCCAAGAGAGTGACTCCCAAAGCATATTTCTTAAAGGGCACAGTGAAATGACAATTATAGAGGATTCTTCCAATTACCAACCCATCTATAAACCATACTTTTAGATTTACCAGGAATTTCTACCTTGTCTTTTTAAAATGTGATTCTAAGCAGAAGTCTTGCTGAAACATGGAATAAAAACTGTACTGCTAGTAAGATTAGATATGCTGAAGGGAAGAGTCATTGGCCACTTGTCTGCTAACCACAGGAAAACACTACTGCAAGATGGATGATCCATATTATTGATATCACAATGGTGTCACTGTGATGGAAAATGGTACAGGTTTTCTTTTTGTCTTTTTTACTATTTTTTCAGAATGCATCACTGACAGTAGAAATATGAAACTGCTCTTATTTGAAATGTAGTGGCCTAGAAAATACATAAACTGATGCCAGTGTGTCTGCTACAGAGCAGAAGAATCCCAGGGGGCTCCTGTTACAAGATTATTCCAATACAGGCCAACTGTTGCAATATTCAGCAACCTAAATATCATTAAAGTAGTTATTCCCTACTATATCCTTTCCTATCTAACACCTTCTTGAGCAAAAACTTTGATGTCTCCTCCAACAGATGTTTTTCAATATGCTGATCTGGCTAGTTCTTGCAAAACACATGGGTGATCTGCAGAAATGAGTCTCCTGTTTTCAATGCTACAGAGTGGTGTGTTCCTGCGTTTCACTCTGCACCACAGTTTTGCTTCCTGACTCCTCTGCAGCATGGGTACAAGAGACATTTACTTCATATATGATCTAACTGGTAAAATTAGAATCTTCTTTCCCCCTAGAAGTTCTAAAAATGTAAGCTCACTTTAAGAGCAATTTTCTATGTGATCTGGCATGAACTTTACTGCCATGGAAGGCACCGACAGCAGGGAACGATTCCTTTCCAAAGTTGCAAAATGTATTTTAAAATCAGCAGATCAACTATGATGTTTATTCATTTATGCTTTTGAGGTGTGCAATACAGAGCCCTCCTCATCCTCAGCATCACTGGAGACAGTCAGTGGTAGTTCAGTCTTTCCTGAGCCTTTGAGCAAACTTTCCTGAAACTCTTACAGCTTCGGCTGACTACATGCAATACCATTTGCTGCTGCAATGACTGTCAATTAACATATGCAAATTACAAATTAAAATATGCAAACCATATGTAGATTACACTTATTTTTAAAAGGCTCACCTAAAGAGGGGGATGTAGCTGTCACTTTTAACAATAGCAAACACCTAAGAGCAAACGCCTACATGTAAAACTGCTAAAAAGACACATCCGTGGAGCAGCATTGAAGCACATCTGAACTTACATCCTCTTTCATGATATAAAGTAAATTTTTAGAGGATTTTTTTTGGCATTTGTTCATGATATATAGCATACATATGCCTACTAGCAAATGCTTTAAAACAGGATATCTGGAAATATTGCAACAGATAAGCCTGCATAGAACAACCTTTCCACCAAATATGTAAGCAAGCACATAATGACACAGAAGACAGACAGCAAGTACTAAAACTCCTTGTACCATGAATAAAAAGGAATTACTTGGCTTGGATTATTAAGTCACTGCTTTTCTCTGAAAAGTTGAACCCTGAAATGGAATCACAAACTCATAAGGAGGTCCAAATTCTTAATTTATTATCATTTTCCTTTGGAAATCTTGAGAGCTTATTTCAAAGCCTCTCCCATGTTCCCTATAATGTCCTGTGCCACACAGTAAACTGGGGGCAGTGGTTTCATCAAGAAGAAATTAATTATTTTCACTCGTGTCACAGAAATGTTTACTGAACATGTGGGTGATTGAAATAGAAAGCCTAAAATTCTTTCCCTGAAAATACTGCTCTTACAGCAGTGCAGCCTAGTTCCTGGCCAAGGCCCAGTTGGACAGCAGTGCAATTGTAGGACAATAAATGCTACTGAAGTACTTATAGCAGCAACATTCCAGGAGCAGTCACAGTAGCACTGGGCAAACTCATATGATTCAGGTAATTCCTCTTTCACATACAGGCATGAAAGATGCCATTATAAATGCATCATCCTGAAAGGGGTTAAGGACTCCATCCTCCTGTGAGCAAACCCACGGGAGGCAGCCACTGCCAGCCTTGGCTGCTCTCTGTCACCCCGCTGGGAGCTGCAAGCCCAGGAGGAGCCACCACGAGGGCCTTGGGAAGGCTCCTGCCCAAACCAGGGCTTGGGGGGGGCTGAAGCTGCCTGAGCATGACAGAAACCCCTTTCTGATGTGTGTGACCTCCAGAGGAAGAGCAGTAGAAAACAGCAGGGATGGTCACTTCTAAAATAACTACAGCTCTTTCCACATGTGACTGTGCTCTAACAGTGTGGTTTGCAACCATTATTTAATTGTAATGCCAGCTAACCATTTTGCAGTAATTGATGACTGAATAAGAAATCCAACAACTGCCTATATGTCTGAACAAATTATACTCTGCTTATAATACCTTCTTAACTCAGCCACCCACTATGGCTGAAATATTTGATTGCTAAATTGATTTTTCATTAATTTAATCTTCAAGGATGATTATTATTCTGAAGCTGGACCACACACAATAAAAATAAGCATTTTATTAGTCATATAGTCACAGGGCACATAGGGAAAAAGGCATGAGACCTGGCTGATGTATAATTTGTTGTTCCAATGCCAACCTGCAGAACACCATTACCTCATCACAGCTGGTCTGATAGAAGCAAAAAGATATTTGGGTACCATAAGTCTTTTCAAAAATTCTCAACCTTGAAAATATAAAAGGACTTGGAAGAGATTATTAAATAGCTGAAATAATAAAAAAATAATCTCAACACTGAAATTTTCAATTAAGGAAAGCTCTTTCTCATTTCAGAAGACATTTGTTATCAGGAAGACTGTGTCCTGAAAGTACTTAGTAACAGTTTCACAGTAAACAAATGTTCTTAAAACCATGGAATGTCACCATCATAAAATACATTATTGCAAAAATTATAATCAATTATCAAAAGGTCTTTAATGCACTCTACAAATACATGTTACTGAAACTACTCAAATAAATGTTTCTGGGAGGGCCAGAGGGAGACTGTAATGCTTTACCCATGAAAACTTGCCAGGAAGAAGCTACTCCTACTCTAGTGAATAAAAGATATGGCAAACAACATAAATTAGGGGCAGTGCAAACCATCTCAAAATTCCTGCTTGCTAATGCTTTCTAATTACCTCTTTTTTTCTGGAAGTCACAATTTTGTAGTTCTCAACTATCCCAGCAGAATACTGCTGACCTCCTCATAGTCTAGAGAGGCCAGTTTTATTTCTAAGGTTAATATTGTCCCTTTTGGCAAGATTTTCATTTTATTTCTGGAAGTAACCCAGACCCAAAATGCTTCACAAAAGGATGCCCATCAACTAATGAATTAATCATCTACACCAAAAATGCCTAAAGCCCTGGACTGACCTGAAACTTGTAATGTCTCAGCCAGATTAGACCCACCAAGGACCTCTCTTTAATACTGGATCTTTAAAAAAGGGAAATAAAGAAATGAGGAAAAAACTAGCTTCTATGTAATTTCTCTCCATATTATGGGTACACAAGAATCAAAACAGCTTGTGTAATGAAGGTGTGAGGAAAGGAAGTGGACTAATACAAAAGATATAGACGGTTCTTGACATATGTCCTTTTGCTGCTTAGCAACATGTCAGTGTACTGCATTCTTTTTCTGTTCCAACTATCTGCAAAAAGGATGTTTATACTGGAAGAATTGATTTTTTGCAGAACTGTATGCACAACCTTCTGCAGAGTCTGCAGTGGTAAAGCAGTGGATACTGTGCTCTGGAAAGAGCCCAGAGGGTTCTGTAATTGAAATACTAAAATATTTTTCAAACAAGACAAGTGCTCTGCAGTAGTGCAAGCCAGGCAAATCCAGGATGTTCACCTCCCTAAAAATTTTATTCTTTTTTCTCTTAACAGCAACTCTTGTCATTTAAAGTGCTCTATTAAGATATATTGTTTCCCCTCCCCCACCCTCAATCCATGACTACAAAGGAGTAAAGTGAAGAAACACATCATGGTTGAAATTAGGTAGCCTTTGTTTGCCAGAGCCCCTTTATTTTCTTGCACATATTTTTAAAAGTTTTATTATTTCTGAAGGTTGGAATAGCCCGTTACAAGTATTTTTAAAGGGAAAACTTTCCTGGTTTTTAATTGTTACTGAAAAGCCTCTGAGGACCAACATTTTTATCTAATCAGAGCCTTTGCATTTATTATCCTGATAGAAATTACTATCCTGATAGAAATTATTATCCTGATAGACTTTCTACTGGTGGAATTCACATTACAAGGATCTTTACATCCAAGAGGTTCTTCTCACATTCTACGCCAAATTCAATCCCTTCAGCAAAACTTAATACTGCACTTTTCCATTGAAGTAGTTGTAGAAGTTTGCATGCAATAGAGGGAACAGACATGTCCTGCACAGACACTACTGGTTTTTGGGTTTTTTTTAAATATTTGCATTTGTATCAGAAAAGAAGCAAATAATATCAGTAAATTTTACTGATATTAAAGGTGCTTTATGTCCTCTCAGAAGCCCAGAAGTTTTGTTTGCACCCATTTTTGATTCCTTTAAAAAATTTTTGAAATGCAGGTTTCACAGAAATAATTCCAAAATTTTTTTAGACTGTAATGTGGCCTTTATACAGTCTATAGTATGCCTAATAACTACATAAATATTCAGAGTCTGAGTTCTTTTAAGCACTGCTGCAGGTATGAATGAGAACATCTGAGTACTTTTGAGCAATGTAGTTATGATTAAGGATTCTCTTTCCATACCTCTCATGAAGAGTCTGTCTCACCATTGAATAACAATTTGAGGTTAGATAAGCTGGCACAGTCTAAGCAAGCTGTATGCCTCACATATGATGCATACACAGGTGATTAAGCAATGAAGGACAGAAGATGTCATAAATCTGCAGATTTAGTTCCCAACTGACTCAGCAAATCGCATCATTTGAAAATCACATATAAACCTTTCCATGAGTTTACTGAGCTGTCCTAAAACCAGCCATTTCTCTCCTTACTGATGCTACTGATTCAGATCCTATTGATCTGATCACTAGAAATGTTTTTTTCTTTTCTAGCTTATATTCACTCATGTCTGCTTGTTTTTAGTCTCAAGTGCCACTTTTCTCTGACCCTGCTTTCTCCCCCCCAGAGAGCATGTGGACAGCAGCCTAGTCTCCTCTCATCCTTATCTTACTGCCCTAAACAAGTCATAACCTTTTATTTTGTTTGCAGTACATTATTTTTTGCTTCTGTATCACCCTAATCGTCCCTATAACCCTTCCTAACACTTGCATCACTTGGATTTAATCTTCCTTAAAAGCAGGTGCTGCATAGTTTTTCAAAAAGCAAGCTCTCCAGTGCTGCTACAACATTAACATTTCCCCATCTCCACAGGAAATATCTCACTTGATACTTTCTAGGATCACATTGCTTTCTTCACAGCTGTATCACATCGGTGACTCACACTTATTTTATAACTGATTGTTACACACAGGTCTTTTGCCTCTGTCGTTTTCAACTGATAAGTCTCTAGCAGAAATTCCTTCCAGCAGTCCTTAAGTGCCACCAGTATTCTTAAATTTCATCTTATTTCTATTACTTTAGTCCTCAAGGTCAGAACATTTTTCCTGCATAATATTCTGATCATCCTTTATATCAATGATGCCTCGAAATATTTTGCCACCACCAAATTCCATTCCTCCAGTTCTACATTTTGTGCCAAAACCATTAATTAAAATGTTAAGTAAGTCAGGTACTCTAGATTGATCTTTGAAAAATTCCACTGTTATATTCCTTCTAGTGTGACAGTTCTCCATATAACATAACCTGTTGTGATGGCTTTTTTACTCTGCTCTATTCCACTCTGCAATGCTGCTACCAACATCCACCTTATTCAGCTGGACTAATAATTTCCCATGTGTGATCCTGTATCAAATGTTGAACTTTGACTAATATCAGGCCTACCACATTTTCTGAATGTCTAGTTCCTCAATGTAGATTAGGATAATAACTTTGATAAATCTCTGTTGCATTTGCTTGAATGTTCTAATACTGTCGTTGCATAAAACTAATTTAAAGGTCAGACAAAATGAGACTGTAGTAAATCTCCTCTTAGGAAAATCGTCATTAATGAAACTTTATTTCACAGCAGCCTATGAAATAAAGACAACTTATATGCAAAAAAATAACTAAAGCACTTTAAAATCAGCTACTAACCAGCAGTGATCTAAAACAGTTGTAAGAAAAGGTATAATTTATAATGTAGATTTGATATAGAGCCTTATAATACAATATGTAGCAAAAAATAAACTTTCTTTCATGAACCTTTGTTTAAAACCTTTGTATCCTCCTATATCTATTAATAAACTAAGCATTCAGCATATTCACAATATAGGAAAAGAATTGAAAAGCACAGATCTGTGATAATCTATCCAGCTTCTTTCTCACTGACTATGGAGCATAGCAAGAAAATATGTGCTAGGCAGAAAGATTAAAAATTACAAATACATGAATTTTTACTCTTCAAACAGCACATTTTCCAGTCTGGTTAGGGACTTGATTAGTAACTGATTAGCATTGTGCTCTAGCAAGGGTTTTGAGCTGTCTGTTGCTAGAAAGTAAGGGAACATAGCTGTTAGCCCAAATTCAGTGGTTATTATGTGGCTGTGGATAGAGATTTTGGAAAATGTTCTGCACCACTGGACCCATTTTTTCCCGGAGCTTTTTAGATCTTTACTGGGGAACTGTACTTGCCCAGAAGGCAACCACTAAGCACTGATAGCAAGGATATTTCTGAGAGCATGTAACTAAATTAACACGCCTATCCACAGCTGAAAGGAAGGTCTGACCAGGCTGTAGCACTGCAGCTTCTCTGAGCTTTAAACATTGACAGGAACTACAAAAAGTGAATATGGCACTATTCTATCTCATTTGAAAGGATGTTCTGAATGAAAGACTGCCCAGGCCCAGACCAGAGGCCAGCTATGACTCCTGGGATTGCCTCACTGCCTTCTCCTGCTTTCTGGAACTCTGCAGTGTCCTGTCTGGGACATGCTGGGGACATGCTTGCCCTCCCTGATGTGATGGAGGCTGCTGGAATGACCCAGCATGACTCAGGAGGTGAATACCACAGCTGTGTGGCTGCCATATGGTTGATTCCTGATTTACCTGGATCACAGGACAATCACCTCTGCAGTCAGACAATGGGATGGGAGCTACCAAACTTGTCCCAGAGGAAAGCCTGTAGGGTACTTCAGCCATAAGTTTGGAAATACTGCCAAGAACATGTCAAATCATCAGTTCCCTCCAGAATATTACATTAAGGTCAGTTCTCCAGCCTTAGCTCCAACTGACTTAAAGATCTGGCTATGGGAAGTTTAAAATCCTGTTTAAAGCTCAGGAGTGATGACCCTTTTCCTCTGGTGCAGTGTCTATCATATGAATAAAGTTAGTTTCTGCAAGAGCTTTCTTCTCTCACTTGCACACTTTGAAGAACAGGTTTTGAATTTATTTCCTTCACCATGGAATTTACTAATATAAACCTGTAATGTAAAATGTTTCTACACTTTAAATATATGATCTATCCAAGATAATGAACATGTTCCCATCATGATTCCACTAAATTTAATCCCATTTCCCAAAATTGTTACAGAACACTAAGAAATGCTGCTGCCACCTCAGAGATTATTTGGTTATTGAAATTAGTAAGACCTTCTGGTACATGCTGTAACATACATGAAAGCAAAGTTAGAGCTAAGAGGAGGAATGATGGGAAGAAACAATCTAGCCACACATTTATTCCAAGAAGGAAAAATAAAAAAATTATTTCAGACAGCAAGAGCAGGATAACAAAAAACAAAAAGTGGTCTGAAGACTGAATCAGATGATGTTAATTAAAAGATGAAAACTATTGTTTCCTGAATGAAGTTATTAGTGAGGAGGATGAGGCAGAATCCATTTTTCCCTACACTTTCAATATCAGAAATGAAAATTCTAAGATATAGGTACCAAGTATATTGGTAATGAACAGCTGAAAAAGTTGAGGAAAATGAGCCATTTCCTAGATTTCCACAGTAGTTCCTCTTACTTTATGTTAAAATGTTATATATGTATTATCACAGATACAGTTGAATATAAGAGTAACTCATGTTTTTCTATGTGATGAGCTAGACTGTGCATCATTTTCTAGAGCAACAACTTACATGACTGTGGTATTGAATTTCTCCACAAGGACTGCTTTTGCCCGAACTACAATAGTCTGAGCAGGAAAGTCAGCAGGGATGGGCCCCAATATTTCACATTATGGAAAGTAGCAACAAAACAGATAAAACAAACAGATACACTACTGCATGAGCTGCTTCTAGTATTACAGGAACTGCAGGTGCCAGAATAATTCCTCATTTGCCATACATATATCACCGGAACTTGCACTGTCTTTAATGACAAAGCTGTCTTTGTAACCCATCGTGTGGGCACATGCATTTCACTGATCTCTCATGGACGGTAGTACATGTTTGCTTGCTCCTTTTGAAAATTCCTTTCCTAAGGAAAGCCCAGGCAAACAGAGGGAGTACAATCCTGTTCTGTCATCTTAAGAGAGGCTCCAAACAAAAAAGGAATCTGCCTTCACTTCTGTGACTTCATGACTGAGAGAGGTTTCCCCCTGGCCTTTCCTCAGTGGCTGCAGGGTTTCTGTTCACAGCACTGCACATCCCCATGCCAGAGCAAGGCAATAAGGCATAAGGTAGTGCTGACCTGGCTCCTGATGAAGCACCTCAGTTGGCCCCAACTTACACAGCTCACATCTGCCAGAGCAGATTCTCCACCTCTACCAACACGCCCATGGTGGTGTCTCGTCTCCTGAGTAGCTTCTAAAGGCTTCCCTGGTATGTCAAACATGCACAGAGGTAACATAATCTACTGGACAAAATCTTGTGCTTAGATTAGTTGAAAGCCATAGTAACAACTTCTTGCTTGCAGGTATAGTGCAGGAAAAGTTCTGCATGAAATTCCTTCACACCTCTTCCTGGTGGAGTGGATATGAAGTAAATAAAATTTAACTCATCAAAGTGAGCTTCTGGTTAACTACCACTTCTATCTTTTATTTTTTTTTAAATTATTTTAATAATATAGGCCTAGCTTGCTACGGAAGAAGAATAATTCATGCTTTATTCATATAGATATAATGATGTCAAACAGCATAATGAATCTGTAACAAATGTTCAAGCTTAAATAGCTCACTATTGTATGAATGGTTACCTCATTATTTTATACATATGTCTAAGGGTGTATGTCTGTGTACACCTACATAAACACATTCCAAATATAATCACCAACAAATCTTGACTGCAAAATAGAGGGAAAGCTTTAAAAATCTAGCAACTATCATCACATAAATTTTAGAAAAATTACATACAACAGGCTAACATGCCAAATAGCTGTCTTAACAGTTTATATTTGGCACTCAGATGAGTACCTTGTACTTAATAGTCAAAGATGTCACCTAAACAGAATGCTCCTCAGACATTTTAAACTCTGTAAAACTCAACATACCCTTTCTAACTTACAGCTTTTTTCCAAGCTATGTGACAAATGTCTACATACTTTAAATAAAATAAATCTCTACAAATCTAATTTGCAGATTCATCATACACAAAGCTCTTCTGAAAATTCTTAAACACTGCTTTTGCCAACATACATAATATGTGAACATAAATATTGTAACTGCCACCAAAAATATTTTTATAGGATTTTCATCCCTCCCAAAGGACTTTCAAACCAGAATTCAGAATCTGAATTGTACATCCTCACTTTGAAAAATTTAATGTTCCTTGCCATTAATGAGGTTCTAATTTAAATAATCAAGAAATATATTAATTAAAAATCATACTCATAGAAGAGTAACAATATGTACCTAGATATGATCTATAGGATGAATTAAAGTAAAAGCTGAAGTATAATCAACACTCAGCACATTTTGGTAAGTCAGTGTTAGATTTTTCTGTGAGAGAGAAGCAGTTCCTACTGGGATGTTATTTAATATGGTAGAACAGATTCTAACCAGCTGCTCCTTTTATATCCAGGGAAACAGAAAAAAAAGACTGGAGATGTCTTACTATTACTTTTGCAAGCTGTTACTTTGAACAAGCAACTTACAATACCGAAAACAGCTATTGATTCTTTAATGAGGGGAGTACATAGCACAGTGTTTGATCTTGCATGCAAGGCATTTCTTCTAATGGAAAGTTATTTGACAACAGAGTACCAAACTAATAAACTATTAACAGGAAAAATCAACAGCACACAAGTGCAAAGGTAAATATCAAAAAATAAATAAACAGGTAATAGCATTGCTGGTATATTTGTGAGGAACCTTGCCTGTGTTATTAAACTAACTGCATTAATCATGTAAATCACAACTAGATGGAAAGAACAAGTTTGGAGTTTTTTTCATATGGTGATAGTCTCTGTATTAAACCATCTAAAAGTCAAACTCCTTCAAATGGAACAGTAAACCATGTGCTGATCCATAGCAGCAAATCTTGATTTCCAAAGCTAAAAAAGTTTCAGTTGTAAATATTCAAAATGTCCTTGGCTATCTAATTTTACATATATTAAAGATTATTCATTTTATTATTACATTGCCTCTTACAGCCTTATATTCTCAATTTTATCAACTCAATACAGAATTTGACTCTGATAGTTAGAAGCTGAATATTGTCATAAGTATCCAGTGTCTCTGCTGACCACTCACTTGGCAGTTGACCAAAAATCTTCCAAGGAAATTCAAACCCTTCCAGTTTTCATTAGCAGACTATTCTATTCAGCATTATTCCTGACCAAGGGTGTAAAGAATCATGTTAAATAGCTATAGCAATCAGATAAAAAAACGGATGTATTGACATTGTTTCCACTCTTAAAATACCTCTGCTAACAGCAAAACTCTCTCACCTGGAGAAGAGCTAGAAAACCACCTGATAGAGTACTAATTCTCAATATTTTATACACTTACAAGATATCAAATGGTATTAAAAATGGCCAACTACTACACTAACAAACCTCCTCCTGGAAAGACTAAAGGGTTTATTTCCACTTTTTTATCACAGTGGATCTCATGGAGGGTGCTACATGCTTCAGTGCTGGATACACATTAGCCCTGTGGCAATTTTCCTGGAACTGCACATTTGAGAGACCCATACAGCCTAGAGACAGACTTGTGATTAACTGATATTTTTTATAAAATCCTAGGTTGGACTGGCTAAATGTTGACAGCAAACAGATTTGTACCTAACGCAATGGAGGAGATATTATTTAAGTATATTATTTAAGTATTTAAACTGTAGTTAGCACTGTGCTTTTCGTCTGCAAACCATTTAGTAATTTAGGTTTCCTTTATGAGATTATGGGATGTTCATTGGCATATCAGGTACAAATCAGTGAGGCCAAATTGCTGAATGACATCTTTGTCTAATTTCTTAGGGACAGCTCTTACTGTCAGGGGGGGTTTGTGCAAAACACATTGCTCCATTTCAGTGTGTGCAAATATATTATCTTCCCTCTTCTCTGGTTCCACAGAGAAGGGACATGGGGTTAGTGTGTGTTTATAGACATTCTCACAGTAAAAGTTGTTTGGAGAAAAATATTCAGCTTTTCAAGCAGGCTACATGTAAGTGTGTATGACCTGGTATTAAGTATGAATTCCAACAATAGAAGCATACAATTCCTGTTCAATTATATGAGGTATCAGGTGTCATTTAAAGGACAAGATCCAACATTGAACATGACAAGCTGAATGTGTTGGGATATTCTAGTGAAAAAGCTGGGTATATCAATTTGATTTCAGCTCAGGGATGATGAAGGAACTTTTTAATGCTTTTGTGAAGGGCTGAAAAACGAGTTAGTAAATGATGACAAGAAACCCTTCTCCAAGCTCCAAAACATGGTGTTAGGTACTAAGGATCCTATTCTCTTAGTAATAAGATTTTATGGCCACTTCATTGTTTTGTGACTGTTTTACCTTTCATGAGACTTTAAAATTAAATGTAATTTCAAAAAGTAAAATACTGTGGATTTACATTCTGTGTACATCCAAAACAGCCATCCTGTCCATTCCCTCATTAAGCACTTAGGGAATGCTAATAATAAATACAAAACAGACATATGTTTTCTTTCTCTTTCAACAGCAAAAGTTCAAAAGAATAAACATTTTCTATTGTTAATTAAACAATATATACAGATATTATTCAAATCCATTTTCAAAACACATTGGCTGACTAGAGATCTGCAGAGCTGAGTCATAGACATCAAGACAGAAGTCAGTAAAAATTACAGCTGTCCATTGCAGCTGTGTTATCCATTATGCTGGGATTTAACAACAGAAAATAGAAATCCCACTGGAGGCCAGAAAGCTAGAGAGAAGAATTGACTACAAATCAAGCAAACACATTGCTGTTGCACTTTTAAATGACATCCATCCATCTGAGTAATGGATAGGCAAATTGTGAAAATATTCTAACAAAATTCTTAAAGCACACCACTGAATGTCATTGCAGTTTTTAAGGATACAGTTAACAAGAACATCACATTCAAGTGACTTTTTGTACATGTCTAATTTTAACACAGAGATGCTGGGCTGGTTTTTCATTCTGATACTTATCATCTTTTTGATGCACAGTGCCAATAGGTGTCTTAACAAGGGCTGGAACTGTGTCTTGTTACATGAAACTGAGGAGGCTGGTGGGTGTATCTGGCCCATGTGTCACCCACCAGGCAGAGAAGGGCGGAACAAGAATATGTCCTTTAAGGATATAGCAAGGGAAGGTTTTTCAGTTTTGTTTGATGGGATATGCATGTTCCCAGGGACATAATCTACAAATAGAAGCACCCCTAAAAGAAAGGTGATGCATAGATGAAAAGATATATGCCTGCAGTTTAACCTAACCTTAGTTGGCTATTTTTGTGAATCAGTATATGCTCAAACTAAAAACATCTAATATATTGGCACAATTTTTACCAGTAGGAAATTAGGGTGTAACCTAAGTGCTGTCTTCAATTTTAAACTCACTGAGAGATAGCAGTTCACTTGGCCCAAACAGAGAGGCATTTCTAATTTTAGAGGCCTAATCTGACCCTTTCGTTCTCCATAATCTGGTAGAGATTCTTCCATTCTCATTTCACCAACAAAATTGACCTTTAAGTTAAAGTCACAAGTCTCCCAAAATTTCTCCTTGTACCATTACAAAATACAACTTGGAAGACAGGGAATTCAGAAAGAGCACTGGGTTTCCTGTGTTGTGGTGTTTGGGCTCTGGCTGAACTCCAGTGAAGCCCATGGGATCAGCAGGCACTGGATGTCAGCTGTACATCACACACCTTCACAACTGGCACTTCACAACAGCTCCTGTGTGGGCTGGTCAGTACAGTGTAGTCATCAGGAAGAAGAAAACTACAAATTGTTAAGTTGAATGGAAGTCAGTTTTCCCTAACAAATCTCTGTGTTTGTGACAGCTCCTTAAACTTACACTCATGTATACAGCTGATTCCACAAGGTCCCAGCCTGTCCTCCTGCTACTCACAGCTGGGTCATGCCTGAAACATCCAGTGATAACTCGAGTTCTGCAGAATGGCGTGGCCAAACAAACCACAGCTTTCCTTCCAGCTGCCCAGGTGCCTGGGCAAGGTTTCAGCCCTGAAGGACTATGCCACAGGGGAAACTGGATCTCCAGAGAAACAGTCCTTAGCACATGTGCTTAGTGAGCTATTTCTTGGAACTTATTTCAGGAGCATCTCCCAGCACCAGCTTTGGTGATTAATTCTGCCTGTAGGTTGCAATTTCTCCTCTGCCATTTCTGTTATTTACCTCTTGTCCCATCCAAAGGTTGTTTTGTATTATTTTATTGTGGGCAGTGGCTCTGCTTCACATAACTCAACACAGCCACATGAGACAGGACATGCCAGGACACTTTCTCACCTTTCTAAGGGTAGTCTAGTCAGTGTAAGAGATTCAATTGCTGTCAGAGTCAGCTAGCAACTACCTGGCTGAGTTAGAGATCGCAACTACTTTTTATTTAAAAAAAAATCAAAACTTATTTTCATTTTAAAATAATTTGAGTTATTCTAGTTGGTTTTATTTTGTTGTCAAAATATGTAGGAAATACCTAAATACTAAGAAAACTACTTCCACCTAAATGCTAAGAAAACTACTTCCATTGAGGTACAGATGCATAAATATTTCCATTTGAAAAAGACTTCACAGCTTAAAGACCTGCTGTTAGTCCTTATTTTTTATGTAATTACTCATTTCTCTTTTCAAAAATCATAATATGATTTCAGCATGACTGCAAAACCTCAAAAACTGTATTTTGTTTCTATGGAACAAAAACTTATCCCAGTACTCACCCTTTTCCATCCATCTGAAAATGCATTGCACAGAGAATTCAGAGTAACTATGAAAAGCAGAATAATAAAGCTCCTCTAAGTTTCTTTTGAAAAGTGTCTGGAACTTGTAACTTTCTGAAAATAAGGTTGCTGTTGTATTCTGTATAATTTCAGCACCAAACCCCAGTCCTGGTTGTGCACCCATGCCCAGAATTGAGTTTTTCCTTTAACTTAAGAGCTGTGAGAGTTCAAAGACTTCTTGGCCACAAAACTGATTCTCAGAGCATCTGCATATGGAAGGCTCTTTATGCAAGTAGAGCTATGTCAACACATGCCCCAAACCAGTCTCCCCAACATCTGCAGCTCAGCACAGCAGCAACTGGGACTTCCACCTCACCCTTGCCAATAGAGAGCTCATGCACCCAAATACCCCCTAAACAAGCAAAACGTGCAATCTGTGTCTGCATGCATCTTCCCTTCCCCTTCCAGGGAAAGAAAAAGCAATGACAAAAACCCTATAAACCACAATAAAATTTACAAGAAAAAACCAAAGCAGAAGTTACATGTTGTCTTCCTTTTTCAATATATGCAACAGTTTAACACACAAAAAAAGCAAGAAAATGTAGAGTGCTAGGGATTTTAATTTTATTGTCAGTGTGTGCGCAGCCATATTTTAAAAGAGTCTGGATTTTCAGGCAGGTAAATTCATAATGTGAATACCACATTAATACTGTAGGATATGATTCTGCAAAAGAGTTATGCATGTATTAAACTTTACATATACAATAAGCCCCATTGAATTCAGGAGCTGGCTTGAAAGAGTACTGCAAATGATACAGTTCCAAAAATAATGAACTGCATTATTCATTACATGTATAAGAAAATAGCACAGTATATACATATGTATGCTTGCGTACATTTTTATTATAGACAAGAGCTCTGGTTAAGTTTGCCTAATATTTTTTATTATAATACATTGGTTTCAGTTGCTTGCGTCTTTGCCAAGCTGTAATTTTTTCACTGAAATTTTCCAGGCTAGATGTTTTCCTCAGATGAAATCTTATGTTTTAACTTTCAACAAAAGTAGTTTCTGTCTCTCCAAAAGAAGAAAGCATGTTGGGAAAATGTGTTGTTGACTTGTATTTAGAAAAAAACTAAAAAAATTCATACACTTTTTCTTTACTGGGATGCTCATATATCTTGATGTGTAAAGCAAGAACAGGAAGTACGAAAGGATGAAGAGAAAGGGTGAAATACAAAAGTTTACCTAATATCTAGAATATGGTTGCACTGTGATTGAAAAATCACTTCTCAAAATCCTGATTACTAATGTAATTCACAGATACATTATGCCTGCCCTTTTTTACCTCTGTCTATATTTCTCTCTGTGCCTTTATATTACAAACACATGGTCCCTCCCTTCCTCTGCTTCACACCAATTCTAGTGCATGTGCAGTCAGGAGGAAAGTGAGTTTAAGGAGCTGCTATGGCAGGACAATAACCAGCATTTAAAGTAATTAAGCTTCTATGGACCTGAACTTTGAAAGATGTGATGCAAATGAAGCTGGAAGACGAAATGTGGGAGATGTAAAAGAACTATTTAATCTAAAAGAGAATGTTGATATGACCAAAAAGAATAACTGTAAGCAATTATGAAGAAATGTAAACTAGAAATTACAAAATAGAGTTTTAAAGCATTACCACCTTTTATTCTAAAATTACTTTCTGGAGCAGCACTGAGAAAACAATCCTAAATAATGGAGCTTGACCAACTTAATAAAGGGATTATTAAATCCTGTGTGGCCTGTGGTACCACACTTACTGGACCTACTGCCTTTCTGTGTTATACCCCCTAGCAGCGGCACTCAGAGCCGAACCCCTGGGTCACAAAAGCAGCGCCCCTGGATGAGCACAGTGTGATCTGCCGATGCCCTCTAGAGCACAGCAGAACCTACAGGGGCTCAGTACAATGTGCACCTGAGCCTGCCGCCAGCTGCAGTGGGAGTGGGAGTCTGCAGACATCGGAACCCACCACACGAGGCTCCCGTGCTGAGAAAGTCACAGGTTACTGAGCGGGTCACTTTTCTGCCCTTCTTGCTCTTACCACTCAAGTGCCTGCAATTGCTGCTAATGATGCGGGAGGACCGTCTCAGCATCACATCAGAAACTCAAAAGTTAGAAAACAACTGTGTTACTTTTGTACTGTGTTGGTTTTTCAACTCTAAATCGAGGTCTTGTCCTTGTGTGCAACTTTTTTAATTATATGAGTTCTGGCTATTTTTGCCACTGTTGTGGGAAAGTATCATTTAAAAACCTGCTAATATACTATATACATCCTGATTAACATGTGAAAGTAGTTAGTACCTATGAAACTCATTTCAACACACTTCTTTAGGCCACCGCGAAGGTAACTCTCCTGTTCCTCATTTCACTGCATGTTATAGTTCATGCATTCCCTTAGGACACAATTTTTATTTTTAGAGAAGCCTCTATTTGCTGACTGTTGTGAAAGGAACACTCAGGAGATGCGATTAGCAGTCACTTGTTTCAGTAAACATTGAATGTAACATATGCCTCTCAAGTAATGTGTATCCAAACATACAATTTACAAATAATTAACATCATGTTAATTAGTCACATTAATTTATGCCACTTTGTGGAATTATTTCCTCAGAGTCTTTAGGAATGCTGCCAGCAGTTTGAGCCAAAGAGTGTGAAAATTTGCTTGAAGTAACTGTTGTGACTGGCTGTGACACACAGCTTGAACAACAAGCGACGAGGGGCCACGAAGCCTGGCTGGGGAGCGGGGAGGCGCCGCGGTGGGACGGGGCTGGCAGCGCGGGGCTCGGGCAGCGCTCCCGCTCCCTGCGCCGGCCCCACGCCCCTCTCCAAAAAATACACGCAGGGCGCGCTCGGCAACACCCTGACAAAGTCTTGTAATTACTGAGGGTTGTTTCAAATGATGCATCTCAGGAAAAAAAATAAAAAAATAAAAAAAAAGCTGTTGAAACCGAACATAACTTCAGAACTGATAAATGCCAAAATTAAGCTTTAACTTCTCCAAAACAAAAGAGAAGCCATTTGGAATACTGGCACAATCTCAAAAAAAATCAGGCACGGCTATTCTTAAATGTGTGAGAATGGAGCTACTAAACACAGCTGTACATTTTTGTAATACAATATGAAATGTGCCTTGTATAGAAGAAGAAAAGAGAATTGCTGTCTGAGAACTGAGATGGTGAGGCCAAACACAGTAAGAAACAAAAGAAGCTATCTGCCATCACTTATGTTTTGTAATCAATAGTTGCGCTTGCATAAGTAATGATATATTAAACTATTTAACGTTTGTATTGAGATTGCAACTGTTCAATTTTTAGGAAAACCAAAATGACTCCAGATCAGTAATTGACTGGGCAAAGAATAGCATCACCAATTTCTCTTAATGCACCTGAATTCCAAATTACGGGGATACTAGAAACATCCCAGGTAGCACTATAAATTCATTACATTTCTACAAGAAAAAGTGCAGACTGAAAAAACACCTCAAATGATAAATGCAGCATTCTAGGAAGGCCACGCTATGACTGATAATTAGACACACAGAAAGTCAGGCAGATACAGGCCCTGAGAAATGTATTAAGAATCTTTTTTTATTAATCCTTCTTCCCGTGCCAAGGACCATGAGCTATGATGTTAATACAAACTGACTTATGCAGAGTTTAAAAAAAACACAGTGTTGTCCCAGACTTGGGGTTTCAGTGCAGGGAAAATCCCCAATGGTGCCTATCTTGCCTTACTGCAGCACAAGCATTTTTGCTCTCCCTCAGACAGACACAATACTTCAGTGAATGACTTTAACTAGTTGCTGAGAAATAAAGATTTTCTGCTGCTGCTGTTTGCACACCTCTCCAGAAGCAACTGCTGGGACTTTAAACAGAAATGATGATGAATGGTATGGGCCTGATCTGTTGCCCAGTGAAATCACTGGACAAAATCCTCTTTTCAAATGATCCACATTTCAGTTTGCACTGTGTACTCCTGCACAGTACTGGTATGTATGAGCATATTAGCAAACCACTGCCTCTGCTTCTTAACAAGCTGTGTGGGGAGCGACAGATAAGAGTACCATATACACTTAACATTAAATACCAGCTGAGATCACACATGAAGTTTTGAAGCTCTCTATCACCTTTTACACACTTGTCCCACATTCAGCTGTAGACAAAAGTATCCATATGCATATCACCGTATATAGTAGAAGTAAAGAATTCGTTTTCCCAGCCCATCTTGGATTTCCCAGAAATACAGAATCATTGTAGGTTATCTAGCACAACCAATGTAGCTAGCTACAGAAATAAACAAATAAGTAAACAAATACTATACTATACACATTATATATATTTTTATATATGTGTGTATATATATATATATATATATTCACATATATATATGAAACCCACTATGTTACAAGTACAAGTTGTTTTAAAGGATGCTTATCTGGCTTATTTTTTCTTGTCTTTATACAAGATAATTAACCAGACTCTTTATGGAACAGTATCTGGACAAGTGAAAAGCATCCAGTAAGACACAGAATGCCACTGAGAATTTGAAAGCAGGGCATCTTTCACGGGGTTTAGGAGGTTCACTTTGCCCTTCCAAATGATCAGGAAGAAAGCAGTGCAAGGCTTCTCAATCTAAAAGCTCACTTAGCACAAGCATTCTTTCTGCACCTCCATTCCAAATTTATTTTAAATGCTAGGAGATGTATCCTGTCTTTTATTTGAGCTGATGCGAGAACATCCTTCACTGCTCAGATGTTTTTGGAAGAAGATGTCACAGAACAGAAGTATATATTTCAAGGTTTTTCAAGGAGTAACTTTAATGACTTAGTTCAGTTTCTCTAAGGATGCGAATATCCTCTAAATAAAGATATTGAAAATATTTATGTAGGCCTAGATTCTGTGCAGGTGCCCTCTGCATTTGCAGGGTTGTTATACCTTCCGCTGTTGCGTTTGATTTTTTTTTTCACAGTTCAACAGAATTTCCCCCTAGTCATTTCTAATGCTAATTGTGAGCCTTTTGCTAGAGCAGCCAGTCTTGCTGAAAAGCCCCCATAACACATTCAGGCATGTCTGACCATATGGCACCTTCTTGTACTCAATAGAAACTTTTCAGTTCCACCTAGTATTGTATCATCTCTCAGCCCCCTTCAGTGGGGCTGTTTTGCCCACCTGTTGTCTCTCATGCTTTCTTTTGAGTGTAAGTTCTTTTACAGTCCTTTTTTATATATAATTCATTAAATGTGCATATACATCAGCTACACAAAAAGAACCTAACTATTAGATGGCCACAAAACAGACCACATTAGAAACGTGCCGGTAATTAATAAAAAATCAATGGCAGTTATGCTGGAGACATTATAAGAGAGGAGTCTAATGCAGGAGACAGTAAATTAGTTTCTAGTTTGGGTTGAAACATCATTTTCTAAATTAGTTTGAATTTAATTTATAATTTATACATGCTGTGGCCAAAAAGAACTGCTCTGATCATCTAGTCTGACCTGGTCTATACACAGAATAGAATTTTCCTGAGACACAAGTCTTTTAAGAGTCATCTCATTTCATTTCAGTCTCCAACTGATGAGTCTGCCACCTTCCCTGGTGAGCTGTTCCCATGCTAAATTACCTTAATACAAGGAAAATCTGTCTCCTCTGAGGCCAAATTTGTTCAAGTTCAATGTTTACCCACTGGACCCTCATGTGCTTTTGTTTTTGATACCTAAGCTTCCAACAAGCCTGTCTTCCACAGATAATTATCCATGTCCAGTCTTTGAGTTATGTCTCAATCGCAACTGACTCAGCTTTTTCTGCTCCTTGGATAATTCCTCTAAGATTTTAATTGTACTTCTCAGTGCCTCTTGATTCTATGGCATTTAATTATAGCAGATACTGTTTAACATTCTCTTTCACTGCAGATGGTAAACTTCTCATTTCATCCACCATTTCATCTCCTACTTCTCTTCAAACATTGAACAGAATTATTAACTGAATATTTCTGTAATTTTTAATTTTTGTATTCTTTGATTTTATATTCTTCATATTGCCTAGTCTCGGATAAAGATGATTTTTATTCCTAATATACTTTAAAATCTTTCTTACTATTTTAATTCTTATTTCTACTTATATCTCACTGATTTCTTTAGCTCCTTTTCCTTGCTGCCTGCATTTTTTAACCTGTAATTTAAATTCAGTGCTTCTACTTCCACTTTCCCCCATTATTTCTATATTTATTTGTATTACTTTTTAAAGATTATTCTATATATTACCTATCAGGGACTTTTCAGAATGTTTTTCATCTTTTTAAAGCCATGGCTTTTGGATCCACCAGGACAATCTCTTTCAACTATACCAAAGACTTACACCAAATTTAAATATAATATTGCCAACACTTGTGCCAGGAAAGACTTCAGCTTTGGTTAAAAGGTGGGATTTTTTTTTGAGGTATGAAGTGTATGCAACAATTTCTATTCACATATATAAATGATCATGAGTTGCATATTCAACAAATGCTTTTCACATATTCAGTGTTAACTCCTGGTTCATCTTTAGAACTCCCTGTCCTGAGCAGTATTTCCTGTGCTAATGAACAAGGACCTTTGCTTCAGGAATTCAAAGGTACCTCTGATTCTGCTCACATCCAAATTCTCCATCATGCTGCAACTTGGGAATCCTTAGGTTCACTAGGATTTATGTGCCTAATGGGGAAAGCCTTTTCCTAAGAGTGGATCAGGTTTAACAATGAGTGCCTTAGTTGGAGAGAAAGAAAGAATCTGGGATTTCATTTCTGTTATCTATATACACTGAAAAATGATGAGCCATGTGCCTCTTCAGAGACCTAGAGAGCTTTTGGCTCATATTAAGACGAATAACTGTGATAAGAATGAAGGTATTATTTGGTCATTTCCTGAAACCATGTAAAATCATTCCCTGAGGTACACTTCTCTGACTTTTCTCTTATTTACCTAAATTTTAATCCAGCTCAACTGTTTTATTTAACCATTCCACAGTGGAGAGCACTGTTGGGCCCATATGATATTCTCCCATTACATTCAGTCTAAACCTGCTCTTTTCCATTTCTCTCCCTTTGAAACAAATGGACTTGAGCTTTCAAGCAATGCTGGTGAGTCCATACCCACTGAATTACAATGCTCTTGAAAAGTCTCCCAGAAGCAGATTCCTTCTTTGCTAAGCAGCTTTATAGTTATACTGTGGCAAAGAGGAGTTGTAGTAATGAAGCTGGGGGTAGACACACAATATTTCTCAATACTTTGATAATCTAACATCTAATGATCTGAACATCTCAGAACAAAAAATATGTTATTGGAGAGAACAGCATGCTTCTTTTGTGGTGTGTAGAGCTAAATGTGTTTCTCAATGTTTACATACAGATGCAGAAAAGATAGCCTTTAAATTCTCATGTAAGCAGAAGCATAAATAAAGCCAGGCATATGCAAGGAATTCTTATGAGAAAGGAATCAAAACAGAGATGTGAAATCTCTAATGGGCGTGGGTTTTCATTGTTGATGTGGTAATCTTTACATCTGATTATCACAGAAACAGGCAGATGCATGCAAAATCACAGTTACAAAACAATTTTGATTTACACAGCCAATCCTCAGAACTGTATGTTTGCAAGTGCAATATGCGCTATTTGCCTGGTAGTCAAACACAACTAAACTTGTAAGTCCCTATTAAATATATTAAAAATACAATATTTAAAAGCTTCTTCAGTACCTTGTTGCAGATTCTCTATAGTCTGTACTGATGGGATACTAACTATGTTAAAGTCCATACTGAATTAAGAGCACAAATTTGTTGTACACGTTATATTCATTAGTTTCCAGGAAAAGTTATAGTCTAGAAATAAAATATATTTTTGTTTTCCTAGGATCCTTACGTGTATCCTCATGCAAGTTTTTCCAAAATTTTTTGTTTTGTACCATTTTAGAGAGTTTTTTAAAAAATGAAAATTGGATCCAGTTTCTTGCTAACACTAACAGACTCAGAAAATCTGCATAGCAGGGTGAGACTGGATTCTGTGAAGGGGGGGTTCTAACCAAAAAGATTCACTCATTTAAGGAGGGACCGTGTGCCTATGTGGTCAATGTGCATCCAGAATTTGAAACAGCCTAAACTTACCTTGATCTTAGGCTATCAAGCTATCGTTGTACAAACTTAGAGTCAAACATAAATTGTAGGAAACAAATTATAAGAAAGCCAGAGGCAGTGGCTGCATAACCAAAGTGGACAAGGGTGATCAGCAGTGAACAAAGCAAGCAGAAACATATAGCCAGATTCTGCCCTATAGATGTGGCATCAAACAACCTGGAATCAAAGGTTACTTTTTAATAAATGTCAATATAGAAATAAAGAGCTGCTTTGAAAGGCATTTCTGCTGCATTTTCATCCCTTCATACTGTTTTATCTGTACATGAAAAATATAATCAATGGAGTGAAGACAACAAGGGTCTAAAGGAAACGGGGTTTTTAGCTTTTTCATTTGCTTTGAAATCCTCCTTAGACATATGTTTTTGCTTAAAACAAACAGAGGTGAATAAATCAGTTGATCAGCATTCCCCTAGAGCTGCCTGCATTAACTTTCTTGGCATGATTTCATCACTTAAGTCAATATGACTTAAGAGTTTCTCTAACAGTTTATTTGCCTCTAATTCTATACTGTTCCTGAATCTAAATTTCAGTTTACTGAACAGAAAAATGGATAGCCCAGAGATTTACTACCACAAGAAGCAGAAGTTTCCCTTGCAGACCTGAAATCGTGAGCTGGTTTTTTTTTTTTTTCCAGAAAGTTCGGCATATGGTCAACTTTGTGTTTAGGAGTAAATCAGAAGTATTCCAGAAGGAATGTAATCTTTGTACCTGTACCTCAGTATATATTACTAAATCCAAAACATCCATCTTTCTTCTCTCCAGACTTTGCTACATATCATTTGGCTGAAAAAGCCAGACAGTCTATTTGAAAATCTGTATTGTGGGGAAATGCCACGTGGACTTGTTTGGAGACACTGGCTCTTTTTCTCACCACTTGTGAACACATTCAGGGAACAAGAAGATGCAAATCACCAATTTGTTCACTCAGATGTTTACTTATTGACTTATTTTCCTAAGTGACTACATACTTACAGCCAATAATGAGGCCTTCGTTTTCACCTAACAAAGGCACATTTGGAAATGAACAGATGCAGGATGCAATTTGGCAGCCGCTGCCTGTCCCCGGTAGCGGATATTAGAACCAGGCAGAGAGAAAAGAAGAAATGCGCTCCTACATTAATCCTTGCATCGTTCAAGTGGGGGGCTGGGGGCACGCACACGAGTGGAGCAGCTTCTGTGGGGACACGGGAGCGTCGTGGCTGTGCAGCGGCACCAAGGCTGGGCGCTGAGGCCGGCGCTGGTGCCAGCAGTGCCGGCAGCCAGGGCGTGCGGAGCCCAGCAAAGCCTCACGGACGGAGACTGTGGCCCCTGGGCCGTGTCCCCTGAGCCATGTCCCCGGGAATGGGGCGTGCGGAGCCCAGCAAAGCCTCACGGACGGAGACTGTGGCCCCTGGGCTGTATACCCTAAGCCGTGTCCCCCGGGCTGTGTTCCTTGGCCATGCCCGCGGTCCATGTCCCTTGGGTCGTATCCCCCAGGCCGTTTCTCCCGGACCGTGTTCCCCGGGCCGTGTCCCCCGGGCCGTGTCCCCGGGCCGTGTCCCCCTGGCCCATGCCCGCGGGCGGACACGCCGCGCCGGGAGCCGCGGCCAGGCGATGCGGGGACTCGCAGAGGCTCCGGGCGGTGCCCCAGCCGCCGNGGCCATGCCCGCGGTCCATGTCCCTTGGGTCGTATCCCCCAGGCCGTTTCTCCCGGACCGTGTTCCCCGGGCCGTGTCCCCCGGGCCGTGTCCCCGGACCGTGTCCCATGGTCCGTGTTCCCCAGGCCGTTTCCTCCGGACCGTGTCCCCTGGACCGTGTCTCCCGGGCCGTGTCCCCAGGCCGTGTCCCCCTGGCCCATGCCCGCGGGCGGACACGCCGCGCCGGGAGCCGCGGCCAGGCGATGCGGGGACTCGCAGAGGCTCCCGGCGGTGCCCCAGCTGCCGCAGAAGGAACCTACAGCCACTCTGGGAAACGAGACCGAATGAGCCGGGGGCACTTCGCACAAGAAAAGGCTTTCTGCATCAGTGAACAGATTCTTTTCCCCCAGAACCACTCCTGGCAAAGGCTAAGCTTTCTCCCAGGTCTGCCTCAGCCTGCTGCTAACTAAGCAAGAGCAGGTAACAGCACAGCCTGGCGTGCAGTCTCCAAGGGGCCCTTCCTTCCCACAAAAACTGGCCATCAGCGAAACAGACAGCAACAAATATTTTTGCTCTAAATCAGCACTCTCTGATGAGATGCCTGGTGAAAAGCATTTGCACTGAAGCAGTGCAGCAGCGGCACATGGTCTGCACCCCACATTCCCTCCTGGGAGCCCCAGCAAGCTCAGCCAAGAGGGATGGCATCCACACATCTGAAAAGTACCTGAAACCGCAGTAAAACACACATTTTACCATTCATTCAAAGAAGCTAACAGCTTGTTTCTCTCCCTTTGATCAACACTGAATTTCGTAAAACAGCAACATTTCAGATCTACACACAGAAATTTAGTTTTCTAGGCACACACCATTATCTTCTTCTCAAAGAAATAGATTCTAATTATTTTTTATTTTGAGTTCTGGGTTTTGTTGTTTAGTTTGTGGTTTGGTTTGTTGTTTTTTTTTTTTGCTGTTTGACTTACTTTCTCCCTGTCCTGATTCACATGTGTTACTCCTGAACACTCCAGTTTTCTTACAAGAAATAAATCTAAGGTCCTGACCACTGGGGACATTGGAAATCTTATAAAAAAAAATGAGGGTAAAGCGTTAGTTTTGTCCATTTTGCCAAAATCTAATTTGGGTTGTCACATTATGTCTTTGTAACCTTCCCTTGTAATTTCAGCTGGATAGAACTGCACATTTTTACCATCCTTTGTGTAAAAGCTGCTTTCTGTGCCAGCATTTCTCGTGCAAGCAATTTCAACCTTTTATAGATTGTGTCAGGCCTTAAAATTTCCTTTTTGTTCTAGTGAATTCTTTCTGAGACAGAATATCCTCTAACATCAACAACAGTGATACAAAAATAGTGAACAAAATCTGAAAAGAACAGTAAGAACACACTTGAGCAAAGTAAGAATGCACAGGCTTAAATTTAAGCATCTCTGTGTTGAACTGTTATACTGAGCAGAACTGATAAAAAGTGAATACACAGAGGTATATTATTGTCCTATTTTGTCTCATCAACTTCTAACTCATATATAAGAAATAAATCTATTAAGACATGGGCAATAATAATACAAATATATCAATTATTAGGAAAATATATCAACAATAATAAGAAAATATATTAACTATTAGCTAAGCAAAATAGAATCACAGTCTCTGGATATTCTATGTAGCACAAAAAGCAACCTGATCAGAGCAGGTATTCAACCTCCTGGGGAAGAATTAAGGACAGCTTTGAGTTTTGTACAGCATTTGTAAAGAAGGATTACATAGCTGATTATTTTAAATTTGATATTGCTGAGCAAATTCCCAGATGGAACATTGGTTCTTTACTCCAGTTCTAACAGAACCGAGATACATATTCCAGACCAATACTCTTTTTGATATTTAGTCTACTTAGCTACAAATACAGTAGATTTTGGTAAAAGACTGCTACCAGTTGCTCTGTGGTGCATTTTTGGGAAGAGCAGCTGTATTTTGGAGGAGGCTTTCTTGAGCTACTTGCCCTAATTAAGCTTTAATCTACAAATCCCATTATGTAGCTCAGTTTATATAGCTACAGTTGCATTTAAAATTACCTTTCACTTTGCGCTGGAATAAGTACAGGACAGGAACAAATATTTTCAGATTGCTTTGCAAAGTTTTAAGGCTTGCATTTTCCACAGTAAATTGCACAGAGATTTGCTAACACTCTGCTTAGAATCAAGTTGACCTCACATATCCAATAGAAAATTTTTACTTTTTTTTTAATCCCTACTTTGTTAGTAGACTTCATATAGCCAGCAAGACACATTCCTTCAATTTTAAGTACTTAGAATACATTGCATCTGAAACATTATTTTTTTTTAGGTCAGAATAGACTGCATGGAGTGGATGGGTCCACAATGAATCAGTACAACAGGAAAACAAAAATAAAAATGGAAACTGCTTCCCAACAGCTTGTTTGACTAAATCTATTGCTGAAACAAAAACCACATTGTTCCTCTGCCCATCTTCTAAATATTTCCAAACATTTCACAGTAACAGTTTACAATGTGTATGTTATACAGTTCTTACAAAATGTTGAAAACACTGATGGAAACAACATCCATTTAATATTGTGTGGTGATAATTGCACAGGAATGCAGGCACAGGGTGGAAGCATGACTTGCATGAGGTGTCAGCACACTTCCTCTTGATTGGTATGGAATTAGTAGCCAAGCAGTAGTAGCCATTTGAACCCCTTTTTACCTACATGTGCTTTCAGTCTATAACAAACAAAGATTTATAGTCAGATGAGTAACTACATACATTTGTGCTGGAGAGAGTGGTGCTGTAACTTCACCTGTAACAGGAGCATGGGAGATAACACTTTGCATCATGGAAGTTAGGCAAAAGAGCTGCAGTTTGTACAGCAGTTGCCTCTATCTGCCTTCTTCTAGGTGAGCCAATACAGACCACTTCTGCAATCACTCTCAAAGGTATAATGGGTGACAGGAACAATGACAGCTCCTATAGGCGTCAGATACACCTATATGGACTTCTCATACTGTATACCCTTGGTTCATTTTCCCATAAATCACATTTAAACATCACAGGTAGCACCAGTAGCACCAGGAAATCTGCAAGGGAGCCTAAACGCAGCAGGAGAGACACTGCAAATTCAGCAGAGGCCACTTCTCTCCATGAACCTGGACTGCAGGCCTGTTTTCCTCCTGCAGTGCTTTGGGCCATCAACCTGTTGGACATATCAACTCATCAAGCTGTTCATTTCAGGAAATGTAGAAGTTACAATTTATGAAAAGTCACTCCAGAGACATCAGGACCCCTTATACACAGATTTTTGTCGTGGGATGGTAATGCTACTGCTTTTACTGAATCACTCCAAAAGTTTCTGTGTAAAGAGAGACCTTCCTTCCCCAGTTGCGCTGGATCCTGCATTGTGTTGCTTTTCTAAGCACATTTTAACAGCTGTTGCAGCTCATTCATGAGCTGGCCACTATGATTCAGTTTTTATTCTACAAAATAAAGAATTCTACCTATTCTCCAATAACAGCCCAAATCATTTCAGTAGCACTAACACAATCTGTAGTGTTTCAGACCATTACTCTGAAAACAGCAATTGTGTTCTGTTTTATAAGTGCCATCTATGTAACAATTTAAGTTTGTAAATCACCTCTGAATCCTTTGTGATGGAAGGTGCTATATAAACTCAAGCTATTATCATTCCTACATTTCACTGCTCCATGAATGAGATACTACAGCAGCTCCTTCCAGCAATATGTCTGTGATCACATAACTCTCCATCCCCAGTATTTCATTTTTACTGGAATTAGTGATTAACATGAATATCACACCCTTTCCTATATCCCACTTCTCTTTGGGGTTTGCCTGTTATGCCTGGCAACAGCGCACTGTCTTTCTGTAAGTGGTTTCATTGGAATCAAAGAGCAATTAAATCGGCTATTAGGATGCAGTGTGCAGGTCAGTGCAGCTTCTGCCAAGCAAACACACCTTAAAAACACATCCTTGAGATTCCCACGAATTTCTGAAAGATTCAGGAGACTATGGCAAAGCACTTCTGAACAAATTGCACAAAAAATTGAACAAATCTCCCTTACCCACTATAAGATTATTTCCATTATAATTGCTTTAAATGGGCAAAAGTTAAGGAAAACAATTAGTGATTTCTATAAAAAGTTTTAAATAGGAGGCAGTCAGCGTCCTGGTCTTCATTCTCCTCTACTTTCCCCACAAGTTTTCTTTTTTGTTTCCATGGGTTTTCTCTCACCAGGGCCCCACTGAACTGATCCCGTTTGAACAGTTTGTTATTTCCCCTCCTTTTTGACATGCCACAGCAACCTGAGGGAGCCAATACTCAAAAGAGATAATAAGCTATGACAAGTAATGCAAGAAAAAATGGCAAGGTAAAAGTCATTTGACAGCATCCAGTTGATATTTCTTGGCAGTGAGGGAGAATGAGGTGCACCAGACACCCTGCCAAAATTTCTGTCACCAGTGTAAATTAAGCAACGTGGCAAAAGCAATCAGATAGTTAAAAGAATCTTCTCTTTGCCCTTGTTTGCCTCATTTCTTGTTTTTCTCTTAAACTGCACCACTGGGATGAACCACAAGACTTCCCTTCTCCTTATTAAAAAGGCAAAAACTGCTTATGCAGCAACTGCAGCAGGGCTCTGTTGTTAGCAGATAGAAAGGATGCATGGAGATGAGCTACAAACAGTATCCATATCAGCGGAGACACTTATGGGGGAAAAATTGTTCTGTGAACATTACAAATTCTGCCTCTAATTAAACATTCATCTCTCACTCTTCTGGGGGTGGAGAAGAAAATCATTGTCCTTTTATACTGCAGTTAAAAGTGGAAAACATTGCATCCAGAAATACAAAGCAGAAATATTTTTCTATTCTGTGACAGCAATGAATGCTGAGGGTTATGCTGACTGAAGGTAATTACTACAGTTCTTTTCTTGTTCTTAAAAAAAAAAAAAAAAAGAACTGTTCATGCCTTAAAATACTGCTTTTTAAAAAAATCTGTAAATCATTCTGTGATATAATTTCTTTAAACAGTTGGTACAAATGCAGACATGATTCTCCCCTTGCTGAGCTTTCTGGCCTTAAAAAATATACTTGATATTTTATTTATATATATATGAAGTTGAACAAAGAGATACAGATAGAGAAGGAGAGGTGTTCCCAGCTGAGATAAGGTTCACTGAGGGAATTAGACACTCCTCCTTCCCAGGTCTCTAGTGAGGTAGATTAAAGTCATTGCAAGTTTCTTCAGTGTGGAAAGAAGAATAATCCAAATATTAGGTAGGAAATGTCTGAGGAACCAAAAATGACCAGTCTTACCTGAGTGTCTTTCTTGCTTTCTCTCACAAAAACATTGGATGAAGAGTGCCAAAATGGAGAGCTAAGCTGCTTTATGAGAATAACTTAGTGACATTTTGGAAAGGCTTATATACTGATTTGGGAGCTTCTCCAGTTTGTTTTTTCCTCTTGCCTTTTTAAATTCTTTTTCTGTTATCTGTGCTCTCTTCCTTCTTTCAGATGGTAAATCCTCTAGGGATTCACTGAAGCCTGAAGTTCTTTCTAGTGGGAGAAAGGGAGGATGAGGAGGGCTGGGTTTGTATCTACTTGAAGTAATAGAACATTCCACATGATTGATATAAATGTTTCTGACTTTTCACATGCACTTGGCAAAGGCCTCAACTGCCCAAACCCATTGTCCATATGATGCTCCCATTTGGCTTCAGTAAACAGGGAAGGGGAAGACTCACTCCAGTGCTTTCGAAGATCTGATGGCAATGCACTGGAGCTCACTTCTACAGAAACATGTGGCACCATCCAGCAGAAGAGGAGGAGAAGCAGTCAGTGCAGAAGCAAAGAGTCATAGAAGATCCTGAGTTGGAAGGAACACACAAGGATCATAGAAGTCCAGCTGGCTCTGAGCAGGACAGCCCTGAGAGTCACACCATTTTCCTGAGAGCGTGAACTTTGTCAGGCTGGTGCTGTGACCACTGCCCTGGGGAAGCTGCTGTCAGGGAATACATTCAGTGCAGTAGCTTGGTGTGCTGCTGCAGTTCCAGCTGACAACTGAGATCTAGGGTTGGAGTCCTGGTCAAGAGGCCATGAACTGCCAGCCCTTTGCATGGCAAAGGGCACAGGGATCTGTGGCACAGACACGCAGAGACACAGCAGGAGGTGACTAACCAAGACTTTCACTTGATTATACTCCATGTGTATAAAACCATGCATTTTTTAAGGCCCCTCCTCAGAGGCACCCAGGTCGAACTATTTTCTTATTTCATCATGATTGAACTATTGTAAGGATCAAAACATCTGAGACTATGCTGTGGGAAAGCTTGGGTCAAGCTAGAAACAAAACCTGGTCTGACTTGTGGGAGTGTGGGGTGTGTAGTTGCAAAGGGGCTTCACTCCTAGCTCAGGTGGTGTGAGAGAGACTGCCAGAGTGGCTTCTGGATTGTTAGGTAGAGAAGTTTCCTTAACACTGTTTCAGTGCTCAACCACGCTCTTGGTGAAGAATCTTTTCCTAGTATCTAATCTAAACCTCCCCTGACTCAGTTTCATGCCATTCCCCAGGTTCTGTCACTGGTCACCAAAGAGAAGAAGATATCAGTGCCTGCCCCTCCACTTGTCCTCACAAGGATGTTGAAGACCACAGTGAGGTCTTCCCTCCATCTACTCCAGGATGAAAGACCAAGCGACCTCAGCTGCTCCTGGTATGGCTTCCCCTGAAGGCACTTCACCATTTTTATTGCCCTCCTTTGGAGGATCTCTAACAGCTTAATGTATTTTTTATCTAGTGGTGCCCAAAACTGTCCCCAGCACTCGAGGTGAGGCTGCCCCAGCTCAGAGCAGAGTGGGACAATTCCCTCCCTTGCCCAACTGGTGATGCTGGGCCTGATGCCCCCCAGGACAGGGGTGGCCCTGCCAGGGCACTGGTGACATATTCAGCTTGCCATCAACCAGGACCCCAAGATCCTGGCACTGCTTTCCAGTATCTCATTCTGCAGCCTGAACCTACATCCAGAATTACCCCATCCAAGGTGCAGAATCTGGCATTTGTCTGTGTTAAACTTAGTACGGTTGATATGAAGTGTGCAGTAAACAAAATTGGTCTCTAGGGCCCTGAGAATCAAAATTTCTGTGTTTTTAGATCACCACCATCTCCCTTGCTATTTTTGGACTCTGTGAATGTTAATCAACATAAAACAATACAAAGTGACCACTGAGTCCAAAAGATAGCAGTAACTTTCTCACAGCTTCTCTCATCTACAATGCCACTGAGGAGAAACACAGAAATCCAACTCTGAGAAATGGCTGAAATCTGAAAATACTTTTACTGAATTGTGTGGTTTCAGATGAAAGACTGAGAAAAAACTTTACTGCAAAACATTGGTGTTCATAGCAGATGATTTGTTTGTGGTGCCAAATGACTAAATTCTATTTGATTTCTTTTTCAGCCTGTCCTGTCAAAAACTTGGTCATTTTGTTTCTTATATGCACTTCAGATTTCTGACCATGGAATTCTAAAGCCCAAACAACACACATAGCTTCAGTATGGACTAACACCTAGATAGAAAAATCACCAATTTTCTGCTATTACAGTTACTAGATTGTAGTGAAGTAATCTAGTTTGGAGGAACTAGAAGGAAACAGAAACCTAGATTTTATTTCTAGCTATGTGAGATGTATTTTAGTGCATATTGGGAGGACAGCTGAACAGAAAGAACATGGTTTTTCCAAACAAGTGGATAAAAGTTGAATGTCTCATCTTGATTCCTGTCTCTGACTGGAGAAATCTCCTGCAGCCTTTCAGATTATTTGTCTATAAAATGAAAAGGAATGGTTTGTTTTCCTTCTAGGTCTTTTAGTATTTGTAGCAAGATGAAGTATTAATCATACCACTAGTCTAGGAAATTATACATAAAAAATGATGGGATTTCACTGAGCTAAAACAGCTGTAATCCAGATTGTGTTATACAAAACAGAAACCTGTGCTTTAAAGACTCACTATTTAATTTCTGGAAGAACTGCCAATTATTTTCCTTTATAAAGGAAAATGAAAGTGAATACATTTTAAAAATAATATTAATAATGAATAGGTTATTTTGTCACTGACCAGATCCTAAATATGCATATTTTAGAATACTTTCAGACTTTTAGCCCTGCTTTGAGAAAAAGCATGAAGCAGATGGCCTTCAAACACCTCTAGCAACCTAAATATTTCTGTGATCCACTTGACTGACTAATTTTGGTTTAAAAAGGTAGAAAGCCTACGCCCATTTTTCCTTACCTAAGGATGACAATCCTCAGTGTTTGTAAACTGAGCTATTAAATAAAGCTCATGTATTATAACCCCATCATTTTTGATGTTTTACACCACACTAGGAGGTTAAATTAGCTCTTCAAAATTGACAAAACTTACAAAAAAATTATTTCTATAAATAACCAAATTCCATTTAAATATGAAATCAAAGATGAAGAAAACCTGGTTTTAGTTTAAGGTACAGGATATAATAATATGAGATCAAGCATTTATTGCTATTGCTAAATTGCAACAAACCTGCATGTGAGGTAGTGGAGTGTACAATAAAGAAATAAAAAGCAAATTTCATTTGTTTTCACCTAAGAAAAATAAAAGAAAATAAGATTTAGTAAATAAAATGTCCTTCTATAACACAGAATTCTGTGTGGCTCTTTACCTAACTCAGGTCAAATATTTGTGGAAGGAATGTGTCTTCAAATTATAAAAATACATTTGCATTATAGTTTTCTGTCAGTTTGATGGTAGAATGAAGAAAATGTTAACTTGATCACTAAAATTATGCTTTTATTCAAAATGTTACCAGAAAGGTTCATTTATCTCTCTTTATCTTCTGACATGGTAAACAATTAAGCAAAACAAAATTATAATTTCTGATTTGAATTATTATTTAATTTCAGGGCTAAATATTCAGATAAAGCCCTTCATTATGTAATTTCTACTACTATGTCAATTATTTTGATGGAGAGAGATTTGCAAATACAAGCCTAACTTTGTGAAAATCTTCAAGGAGAATTACCACCATGAATAAAGATGTAAATCCATGAATAAAGATGTAAATCATAGAATAAGATTAGAAATTTCTGAAAAACCTAAAAATTAATCATGGCAGAAAAAGATTCTACAGGTATTATCTTTGATAAGTCTCAAAGTTACAAAAGCTTAGGTCTGAGCTCAAATCTAAAATTAAGTTAAAATAAATTAAGAGTTTAGTTCCTAATAATTATTTTAATTTGTAATTTACTCCACATAACTCTGATGTGTATGCAGCAAGTATGTTGCTCAGATTTCTAGCAAAATTCATTCTCTGCATGATTGTATCAATCTTCATTTCCTGGGAGGCAGACAGTGGTCTGTGTGTGAGAGCTTGCCTGGCTCACTGACAGTGCCCTGTGCTTCATTCACAGTGCCCTGAAGAATGCAGTCTACCACTAATGATTAGCTGATAATTTCACTGAGAGTTTAATGATAGTTGATGACTTTCATCAATAGCAGGTCCTGGAAAAAGGATCAGCCTTCATATGCCTAAAAAAAAAATTCTTAGCATTTGCAGAAGAAAATCAAAACTGAATCAGCACACGTATGAAATATTTGAAATTAAGTGGCCAAATGTAAAAATATGTTCTTTAAAGCTTATACTATTTTGATCTACCACTTATAAGCAGTTTGTTTTGGGCATGCTAGTTAAGCATTTGAGAATTAACTTGTTTTCTGTAAAAGTAAGTTCATGAAATTGTTTTTTTTCTGGAGCTCAAACCCCAGTGTTTTGTATTCTCTACACACTGGCTGAGATCTCCCATATTGCTTTCACTCTCAGAAATAATCCCACTTTTACAGATTACCTTAATCTCAAAAAACAGTGCCGTAATAAATCCACTGTTGGCATAACATTCACATATATTCCCTTCCACCTTTATTCAACAATAATGCCCGGACCCTTAGAGCTCGAGGTTTTGTGTTTCATCATGTTGTTGTTGCTGCTGTTTAGGGGATTTGTTTGTTTATTTGTTTTAGTCTTTCTCTAGTAATTTGAAGGGTCTGCATCAACAGCCTTCAGAACCTTGTTACAGCTTTCTTGTCTCAGCTGACAGAAATGTCTGGTGGACACTGAGGATGCTGCTGCCCTCTGTGTGGACCAGCTCAGGCAGAGATATAAATGTGCAGACATTGCTACTTGTAGGCTGCATAAATACTTTTAAGGCATGCAAGAGCCATGTACTAGGGTGCCCTCTTCTTTCTGCAGGGCATTACAGCAGTAATTACTTGCCAATGGTGTAGTTGTGCCTAGGCCCTGTCACCTGCCTGAGCTACATCAGGAACTAAAATTTCTACTTCTTCAGCCAGAGGACTAACAGAAACATCAGAAGAGTTCTAATTAATCTGTGATATAAACAAGACACATAACCATACAGTCAATGCCATTTGCCCTGAACATGACAAAATGACTGGTGAAGAGTGGCATTAAGATCCATTCCAGAAGAAACCTGAATTACAATGCCCACTTTCTGAGGTGACTTGCAATAGTCTCACTGACTAAGAACAATGCATGTGTACCAACTAAAAAGGGTTGACACAGTATTTCAAGCAGTAGCCTAGAGATGTGAAAATCAAGTTGAAGTTTGGTTGAACAACTCAACAATTTTACAACTTCTTGCTGTCCCAAATTTATCTCATAGGAGAAATATACTACTCACACCTGGACTGTATTGTATGTGAGAGCAATCCATTTCTATTAATGCCTTTCTGTAGTCCCTTATTCACTAAGGGTCCTTTATGAGACAAATATAGTTGTCGTTATTATATATACTGTTATTGTTTCGTTGAACATATTGTTATTGCTATATTATTGTTATATTGACAAAATGATTGCTAAAACACATTACAACAGTGCTTATGGCTTAGCATTCTAACCATTTCTTTCTCCTGAAATCTGCTGGAAAAATAATGGCAGAGAAGCTATACTGAGGACTCAAATCCCTTTCAGGCCATCAGGATCTTTACTGGAGGACTGAAAATAAGATTACTATCATAAGTATATTTAGCATATGTGAATTTCTCATCAGATAGTGGTCAGAGGCAAAATTAGCTTTGAAGCAAGTCAGTATTTTAAAGAGACAGACTTGTTGGAGAATGTTTAAGAAATGCTGCATAAATTAAATACAAAGCTTAATACATTTTCAAATTGTTGGCCTGCCTGTGATACAATTAGTAAAGATATATAAGTTTATCCATAATGGTACCATTTTCTCAAATATCAGTGATTCATTCTGGAGGGGAGAGAGAGAAGTCAATTTCAGATCCCCAAAACATATAATTCTGTATACAAAAAAGATCCACTCCTGCAACACTAATGCACAAAAGAATAATTACATTAGGGATGTCCTCTCTGTCTTAATATCTGACAATCTAATTATTATGTTTATTTATTTCAATAGGGTAACATTTCCCAAAGTTATGGGAACGTCAACCAGTCCAAAGACAGCTAAAGATTATGAAGAAAATGAAACAATATCATTATTACTGGCTATGAGCAGCTTGCAAAATGAAGACCGGAGGCAGGCACAAAAATGCTATTGTGGCTGAGGTATTATGCTGAAAAAACAGAGTTTGATGCAATGAGAAAATTGACTGGAGTAAATGGAAAACCAGAAGTGAAGCAGCTTTAAAAAAATATTCAGAGTATCACAAGAAAATTGAATTGTATTCTTTTTGACTTTGGCTTAAGATGGAAGTTGTTCATAACCATTGTCATCTGGACAGTATAGGTTAAATTACAGACAGATTTTATGGAGGAAGATGTTGCAAATAGATTGAGGACATAGAGAGCCTGTCTGTTGCTTATACAACACCCAGCAGAAGGCTACAAATGTGTTTTACCCACAGAGGAAGGATATCTGGGAGCTGTCCCCTGCAAGAGCAGTACTCAGCTAAAGTGAAGGTCATGACCGAGTGAGTGAATTCCAGGCAACATCCAGAGCCTGAAAGCCACTGCTGTGCACAGAGCGTGTTCCTTGTCGGGGTCAGCAGGGGAGTCTGCTTTCCTGCACACCCATTCCTGCTTGTATGGGTCCTCAGACTGAGGACATCTCAGCCAAGAAATCTGGCCGCTCCAATCTCCTTCCATCTTATATTACTCCTCCCAAAGGACCTGTCAGATGTTCTTCTTAAACATGTCAATGAAACAAAACAGCATATTTGTGTCAGTCTTTGAGAAATTCAGTGGAAGTTCACCATTTTCTAAATCCTGAATTCTGCTGTTGCTGAATATATATGTATTTCATATAGAACCAACACTTGGGTTGACTAATCTCTAATATTCAGTAAAATTGAAAGAATTACAAAACATCAGAGAATCTGGAATGAAGACATTGCGTTCCATTTCTTGCTTCATCTCTGGCTCGTCAGGCAAACTTGGACAAGTCATTATTTCTCTCAATGCCCTACAGTTCACTTCAACAAAACAGATATGCAAACAACATATATACAAATACCATAAACCTTTAGGATAGGATATTTTCTCTTTAACAGTGTAACATTTGCCTAAGAATGAATCCTTTACTCCCAACAACCAGTATCTATAAAAGGGTTAATTCCAAAACACCCTCAGAAACCAGAGAACTACAGGTACTCTTGATACCCTGAACATGTAATATTTATACAGTCATACAACTTTAATTTTACTTCTTTGCCTTAGAAAAAAAAAAAAAGAGTGCAATTTTTCTAAGCACAGCACTATAGAAGAAAAAAAAAATGAAGCCCTCGTTAGTTTGGAATTTTCCATTCCTTTTTGCTTCTGCCTGAAAGGCAGAGGACTGTGGGGGTTTCATAGTGGAAAGAATTTAGGCCTGTCTCCCTTTGACTTGCAAATTTTAGAAACAGTGAGCTATCCATCTAACTGGTTGGCAAGGATTTAATATCCCTAAAGCCAGTCATGAAGCATTGTCTCCTCTACCTCCTCCCTCCCTCACCCTTCAAGTTGTGTGTAAAAGCTCAGTGCATGCAGAATTTACACTCATAATGGTGGTGGTCACTAGTGTCTGTCTCTAACAGCAGTCAGAGGTCTGTCAGTGATACTGCCATAAACTCTGTATTCCCTTGGGCAAAATGATGTCTCACCTGTTAAAACTCATGCTGGTCCAAACTATGGTACTTATGCATCAAACATCACAATTAAAAAATAATATTTTCACAATATGGACTACCAAGTGGTAAGATATTTTCTGATAACATTTATCATTTATCAGTATGCATTTATATGTCCTCTTTTCATATTTTAGTTTAGAGTAGGTAGTAAAATAAGAGACTTAAAATACTAAATAAAAATATAATCAAAAGTGTATTATCATTGAATTAACTTAAAAAGCTCTTCAGAAAAACAAAATTCTCAAGCAATTCCATTTGTTGTCCTCAAACCTTACAGGAGTTCTTCTACTGTGCTCATCACAGCAATTATATATAATAAAACCGCTTGTCTGGTATATGCTTGTTTTTTACTTCTTTTGACTGATTTGTGCTTTGGAAAACAGACTTTTCTGGTGAAGGATCTAATTAAAGAGACAAGTATGTCTAAGCTAAATTGTGTAAATTTTTAAAATTGCTTGATTAGTCACAGGAATAGGTAGGACTGAAAGAAAACCTGCATATTTATTGTGTCACAATCCCCCTGTACTTTCAGAGGCAAAAGGTAATGTGTACCTAAAATCCCATTTGTACATGTTGCTCTCTCAACTGGACATGACCTCTGAATGTAAAAAGGCAGGTTGGTGCAGACATTATCTCCCACAGGGGGAAATGGTGGGCTGCTTATCATCCCATCAGCCTCAAAGCCTAAGTCACATTTGACATCAAACTAATGTCGCTGAAATGAATGACATTCACCTATTGGATGGCCCTGAGAACCAGATAAACTAGAAAACTATGATACATAGATGGGCCCATAGAGGAAATATTGGCACTTTGTTTAATGGCTACTGTGCTCACTTCAGTCCATGTAACAGAAGGAAAATAATACCAATACCCCAAAATTCATGCCTCATTTCATCAAAATCCATATAAAGGCAATAGGAATAGCTAAAGACATAGTCTTTTCTATTTCATTACCTGTGCTTATGCACTACTAGAGTTTTGTATACACTTAGTTGTTCCAAAATAAAATAAGATTTTTAGCACAATGATTAGAAAACCATCTGAAATGCACAGCATATTTCATGTAAAAACTCACTGTGGCTTCATATTAGGTGTCAGAAGTTCTCTCTCACAAATTATCAGATATGCTGCTCTCAGTTTTTTTCAGAGGATGAAATAAAAGTCCTACAGCAGAATCAAACCAAGCTCACAGTCCCATTTTGCAGTCATATAAATGGGCAAGGTATAGCAAATCAGCAACAAATGGACCAACAGAGCAACCTTATCAGTAAATCACTTGTTACACTCCAAATAGTTGCTTTTCAAAATGTTGCTTGCATTACTTGAAGAGCTATATTGATTTTATATCTATCCCTGAACTTGTCTGTGTTTAAGTTTAGAGTCTGGAAATAACAGTTAGCTTTTAATAAAGTACTATTTATACAATCATACTGCAAACAAGGCTGAATTTCACACATACACAAGTGATAGCTTGCCTTCCTCCCTTCCAAAGCAAGAAGAGTACTGACAGCTATGAAAGGGTATGTCTTTTTTTTCAATTTTGGTGATATTGCTTATGTTTTTATTTTCTGCTATTGAGCAAAGAAGGAACACCTCATGCACCTCATGGCTTTGTTTCTTCTCTCCTATTAGCAGAAAAGAGTAATCTTTACATAACCGATAATTTATTTACTGACATTTTCAATCTCTGGGGCTAAAATGAGTTGGGCAATTTAATTATGCTTTATTTGTTTGCAGCACATTTCAGGAGATGGTTTACTTTTGGAAACTTTTCCAGTTTTCTTTTTTTTTTTTTTTTTTAATGCTTACAGTGGCATCATCTTCTTTGCTAGAAGAGGACTCAAGGCCAGGATCCAGCTGTTGAGCTCACTGTTTCAGCTGGCACCACCCTATTACCATTTTGTGCTACACTATCTGTACACCAGGCAGCCAGGAGAATGGTAAGATAGCCAGTTAAGCATATAAAAGTGAAAAGATACCAAAACTACTTACACTCAATCCTAAAGTGTCAATGATTTGATTCTAGAGAATGCTGTATATTCAAATAATATTAGCAACATTTTACAACGTTTGACTGTACATCATCTTCCAGCGTTTTATAATGAAAACATCTCATTGTCATAGTCTGTGCATCTCCATCGCGCTGCTCCATCCACTCTTGCCAACAAACACACATTAAGCATTTTTTCCATACAGTCTGCCCTAGGTTAACCAATTAACAACATAATTAATTTAGTAGTGAATAAGATGGCTTTGATATTGTGTGGCTGTGTAGTGGGGAAGCCTGGCAGCTAAAGGCCTAAGGAAAAAATGCATCCCTTCTCTGCAATCTCTGGGGATCAAGCCCAGGGGGGTCAGGAGCGTTACAGGCTCTGACAGAGCGGGACACGCCAAGAGGCAGCAACGGGCCTGAGCAAGCGTGAATGATGTGTCTGTTTGGCAGCTTTTCTGGAGAAAACAGCTTGGTAATAAAGACAAGGGAAATACGAAAATCACCATATCCTTCTACAACAGGTAGATCTATGATGGATTTGCCCTTGCTCTGTCTTTCTGGTCTCCACTGACATCCATTGGTGAGGAAGCTCTGGTGAAGGAAGGCTCTTCAGGGGGGGTTTGTACACGAGAGAGAAGCTGTCTTGCTCTCCAAGCACTGGCCTGATTTCAGAACCCAGGTTTGTGGGCAGGGAATTAAGCCAGAGCTGCTGGAGGGAAGTTTTAGGGAGACTGGATCTGATCCTGTTGGAGGGGTTGTGTCTATCAATGCCTGTCAGAGGAATTACAGCTGGGTAGAGCTTTAGACAGTAAAATTTCACAGTGTAAAGTGCTTGGACCTGCCACAGAGCTGGCCTTTTGAGTTCATCTTGGGTTCAACAAGATATGGATTCATGGATGGCGGCATTGAAGACCTACTTCTGTCAGAGGTGACATAGCTGCACATGAAAGGAAGCTCAGGGCCCAGTCAGGGCAAAAGGCTCAGGAGCTGGAGCCATGGTAGAACCTGACAGAGTTCAGAAGAGCTGGTGTCTGTCCATGCAACAAAAGCTCTTCTTGAATGAACATGCAACAGATTCCTTCTTCTGTCCTACATCACCTTATCCTGAGGACCAGTTTGAACATTATAGAAGAATGTAGAGATCCTATTGGAAGGCTAGATAAATTAATAAAAAAATTGAAATTAAGCTTTGATAAAGGACCAGGTGAAATATATCATCCTTGGAAAGATGCCTGGAAAGAAACCTGTCTAATCTCTAGTATGAGGAAAATTAAAAATATGCAAGATACCCAAAGATGGATTTCAAATAGTTAAATAGAGGATTGATGTTATCTAGAAGTGAAGAAACATAGGTATATGATGTGGCAAACGGTATATTAGATACAGACCCTGCTACCTGGATCATAGTAAATATGGCAGGATAGATCTGCTGGATTTTCTGTAGTGAGACCATAATGCCATTTCAAGTCCAAAAGGGGCTAAAAACACTTGTTCAAAGTCTTTTCCTTCTTTTGTTTCTCTGGGACAGAGTAGTATGACTGTGTGTAGAAGAGCCTTCTTTCTTGTATTAGGAGCCTCACTCCTAGAGCTGAGGAGAAGCTGCTTTTGCCTTAGCATCTAAAAATTTAAAGTTCTTTCGACATGTCCCTTGTACCTCATAAAGTCCCAACCTCAGGTGCCTCCACACATTTTCAGAAGCATGTTGCACTATACTCTGCCCTTTCACTAAATTAACTATATGCAGAGTCTTTCCTTCACTGTAAGATCAGAGAATAAAATTTTATTCTGCTTCCCAAAGGCTTACAGCTCAGTCAAATCAAAATAAATTTTCTCTAGAAAAACTAATAGCACTTCTCCTTCATGAGAACTATTTCCATGCCAATTTCAAGTTTCTACCTACAGCTGAACAAGCTGTCAGAGTCCACAAATATTCTCTGTAAAAGTGGAAAAATATGTTTTATCTTGGCCCATGTCAGGAAATGGTTCAACCCATGTTCAGGCACAGGGGATTCCCAGGTAGATATTCAGCAGGAATATTTTTAGCTTCCAAGTGAACACTCTGGCAAGTTTTAATTGACAGAAGCCAAGAAGCTCATATGAAAACTACTCTTCAAGTCTAACATGCAATGCAATCCGTAAGAGTCTATAATTGCATGTGAAAATTTGGTAGGGACTCTTGCTTCAAATAATAACAGAAAACAAAAGGCATTTGAGAAAATGAGCTTTTATTTCATGTTTGTTTTGCATGCATGGCAGAAGTTGCATATCATCTGTTTTACTCTTCCCTGTGCAGAGGCATTCACTTGCTCAGCTCCTCCCATTTGTTAGGGTATTACAGGCAGGAACTAGGAAGAAAGACCTGTTTTAAGGTTCAGGATAAAACAATTTATATCCATAAAATGCAGCAGCAAAACAAATGCATGAGTTTTAAAAATCTTGCAGTTTCATGGGCCTTGGATTGCCATTGCTTGCTCTGCAGTATTGAAAATCAGGCCACCTACTTATGTCTCAAAGAGAATTAAAACCTATTTGGGGCATCTTCTTTGGAAAATCCTTGCCATCACCTTTAAGCCTGTGAGTCTACTCCTTAAAAAGTGAATTAAATCAACAAAAATGCCAATTCAGCCTAGTAAATAGTAAAAAAGATTGCCTTTTCAGAGATTGCTTACACTCAAGTCCTGTCTGGCATTTACCTCAAGCAATGTGGTCGAATGTGTAGAAAGGAACATTTTCTCCCTTCCTTACAATTTCAATTTTTCATTTTGTGTGAAAAAAAAAGTTATAACTAAATTTCTGTTTCCATTGAGTGTTATACAAGGTTTTAAGTGAGAAACCAAAAGAGTTAATTTACATCTAAAAACAAATCAGCACACACAGGAACTAAAGCATGTGAGAAGTCCTGAGATACTTGTTTGTTTATGATAATAATTCTATTTATTTACATAGTCTGTATGCTTCCTTTGGTAGACAGAGTCTAGACACAATTTATAAATGAGGCAGCATAGTAGAGTCCATCTATCCTTCTCTGATAAAATAATAGTAAAGATACATTCAACCTTTTCTGCTTGGTCATTTTCATTATTTCTGCTGTTATTGAAACCCTAAACTAATATTAACTTATGTATTATGCACAGTTTTTCCTAACGTGGTATATTACACAGCCTTAAAAAAACCTCAGAGATCTATAAGCCAGAAATAATTAAAAAACAATGTAAAATAACTTGAGCATTGTTCTGGATTAAGTTGTTTTCTTATATTCAAATATTTAAAATTCTAATTTCTAACAGGAATATGCAAAACTTTGAGAAAATACATGTGTACATATGTGTATATATATAATTAAAAATTAAATTTACATTCCTAAAATTAATAAATCCATCTTATTACTGTCAGTTTACAGAATTTGCTGGACTTGTTCCTTTCAATGGCAAAGCTGAACACACTTTCAGAGTGATAAATTCTAGGGTTAATTGTCATAGTTTCCTTGACGCAATCTTCTCCACCAGCTTTATTTTATCTGCCAGAGTACCAATATGCCATGATTAGCATAAATTAAACTAAATAAATTCAGTGGGTTACTATATTATTTTATGCTAATCCATTTATTTATTTATTTTTAAACATTTCAAGGTTAGGGATGGGTGAACACTGCAATGGAGAATTCCTAACGCCAGCTTGTTCAAATTCAGCTCAGAAGTGCTTAAAAACCGTGTGATTTTTTTTTCAGAAATGTTAAGGAGAAAAAATTCGGTGTGAAAAATGTCGTCAAGTACAAACTGCTCTATCATTAAATACTGACCTTTCACGGCTGTACTGGTGGCACACTACTGTGAGGCAAGGAACTCAATACGTGCAACTCAACAGCACCGAGAAAGGAAAAGGCATCTCCGAGTAAATTTGCTTGCATGACTCAAATGAGAGGTTTTCCTGCTGGTAATAGATATATCCTGACCTCCTATTACCCCAAGTAATGGTCTTTCAGATTTTGGAAAGGAGTTCGCACGTTTCAAATGACTGCTTCACACCAGCTGCCCACAACATTACCCACAAAGGCCCTCCTGGTGAGTCTGCTGACAACAGGTAAACTGGACACAGCTGGAGAAGGGGCAGTGGTGCACATGGCCAATCAACTGACCATTTGGTGCCTCTGTGGTCAGACAGGAAATTTTCTCAAAACACACGTGAAGAGCCCATGTAGCATGTTTCACCACTGAGTGACTCTCTCTTCAGGAGAAGATCTAACTCAAAACTATAGTCAACCAATGTTTGAAAACCAGTTGTTCAAGGTAAGTATACAATATCCCATCCTATCTGTCAGCACAGCTTGTGCAAACACACTGTACCACATCGTGTACAAAAGAAACCAGCTTTAATTTGCTTCTTGCACATGACAGCACAGTAAAGATATACACTATTCTGGTGTCAAGTGTGCATCTCTGTAAGAGGTGATGGGTACAGAAGCAGACCTTAAAGGAAATAGAGAAAAAGGATGAGATTTTTGTCAGAGAGTTTTAATGAAGTTGAAGGGTAGCTTTTCATTAACTGAAGATGTTAAAATTATCTTTGTTCTCTATTATCAGATTTAAAAGTATCTTCTTGTTTGTCCAGTTATATAAAAGACTAATTGTAGCTCTTCCAAAGAAAATGAAGAAAGAGTATGACAGTACATGTAAAGAAGAGACACAATCCCTGTGTAGGCAGGGCCAGAATTAGACACAAGGGTCCAGCCGCAGCAGAAAAATAAAGGTCATGTCCAGAATGCACAGTTAACGTAAGAAAATGCAAATTTTAGGTGCCTGGGATAGAGAATGGACAAATTGATCACCTAAAGTATGTCTTTATAGTCTCTGCCAAATTAACTGAGAGCCATAGGCATCTTTTATGATCTTTGCTTAAATTAAGTGCCAAAGTGGCAAATGATCTGTACGTGCTCTGAGTGTTTCACAGTAACAGAAAACAGATGAAGAAAACATCAAATTAAAACCATGTCCCCCTCATAATTTACAATTTCTACTAACCATTCAAAAACCAGTGTTGCAAACTAACTAGTCCTGCTGGTGGACTGGCTGGTCTTACCATATGTTTCCTTTCAAAAGGGGTAATGCTCATACAGCAGGAAAAATACATGTCAGCACCTTCTGCCATCCAGAAGTGTATGTCAGCAAGAATTTGAACTTGAGCCTTCAGTTTGGAAGTCAGAATGGACAGCAAGGAAGGGTTAGAGCTTTTACTTGGATATTCTTCATTTTCACGGCTCATATGCTGTGGATGCCAAGTCTCTGACAGGTCCCTTGTTTTGCTGTCCCCGAGGCTGCTCCTTCCCCAAATCCAGCAGCCAGATGTGAGTCCTCCCCACTGCCAAGTCAGTGGGCAACTGAGGCGAGAGCTCTGGCTAAAGCTGAGGTAACTCTTGTGAGATCAGCACCACGGCAGCCAACATCTTGTAAGACCCAGACCTTCATAAATTATATGAAAACTGTTGTCAGTAGTAACTGTTGACTATGGAAACCAATTTAGAAATATGTATGAGTTTAAAGCACTTGAGAAAAGGGCAGTTAAAAAAAAAGCACGAAAGCAGATACCGGATGCACTGTATCACATAAATCATAGTAGCTTTCCTTCAGAATGATTTTCAAGATGATATCTGAAAGGATCAAAACCTATAAGCATTAAGAAGGGTGTTAGATGCTGAAAGCCATCAGAATCCCTTGTTCTATCACTCTGAATACATTATTGCATCTCCCTTTCTAATACTGAAAATGGATAGATTTTCAGATAAAAATTAGGAGAAGCTGAATTGGACTCTCTGTCTGGATTCTTGTAATGTATGCATTTTTATAATGTTTTGTGTAAAGCATTCGGGGAAAAAATTGCATATATTTCTGGTTAAATTACTGGCAGCTTAGCCTTGCAAATGCTGTAATTTAACTGTTTAACAGCAAATTAAATTTACAGTTTGTAATGTAAATAAATTCTTCTTAATTCAAATAATAGTAAACAATATGCGTAAAATAGAAATTCTGTTTAACAATGACAGACTATTTTCACAACAGATAAAATTTACTTATTTCAGCTTGTATTTATTACTAAACAGTCTCACGATAACAGAGATTGTTTCCAACTATAAATGTATGTTAAAACATTGAAGTGTAATACTGGGATCTTGTCATATTCATGTACAGTAATAGAACATCATAAAATTCTATTCCAAATTGCAAACTCAAGCATAAAAGTTAAATTTATACACTAAGTAGGACAGGTTGAAATTACTGCTATATGGTCAGAAAGTAAAGCACTGGTTAAAAATTTTGTTCTGCTTAACATATTTTAAAAATGAAATCTTAATTTTTTTTGATATTTCTAAAAGAACCAGGAAGAATTTAGGCTTCAGTTCTGCCAGGATGATCTCTGCTAACAAATGTTGCTACTCTATCCAGGTGTTCTGACTCCAGTCCTCTGTGTGCAGAGGCAGACAAGTTTGTAAGATAAGGGCCCTTATGTTAAAAATTCATAGGAAAGGTCATGTTTCTACCATTCCTGAAGTGCTGAGCAGATCAATGGAATACACAAAACAAGACAGTTAGACACAGAAATTGCTTCCTGCAGACTGGTACTCCTGGAAGCAGCACTTGGAAAATACAGAGGGTTAAGTATTGCCACCACTACCCAATTTTGGGGCATTCTTTGCTTTTAGCCTGTGACAAAGCGAGGTCTGGAGACAGAGAGTCCCTATTCCACTTTCAGGAGCAAGCACATGGGTACCTTTGAAGGCCCCTAATGAAGTCAACGTGCTGAGCTCAGCTGAGATAACCCACTTCTTAAAAAGCAAGACACAGTTATGTGGGAGCCTTCTAGCAGGCAAGCAAGGGTAAATCTCCTGTAATTCCCTCTAGTGCTGGCCAAAAGCCTTTATGACACAGAGAGGCCATGCCCAGAGCAAGGGTTCCTCACCAGGCTTCGTGGGCACAGTTTAAAAGCTTGCACTGACCAACACAAAAGGAAACACCGAGCTACACTCCTCTGCTTCAGGTCCTTTGGCATGAATGTGGCCATACTAACCCCTGCCTAGTCTTGGGCTGCAGCCAGTCCCACTGGAAGCTTTCCCCTTTGGATTAGATCCTCAATGTGTACCTTTTTGTATCCAGCACAACCTGATCCTGAATTCCAACGGCCAGCAGTAAAAAAGTCACACAATAGCAATTACCCTTTTGATACTTTTCTTTCATTTATACCAGAGACTCTTAGCTTGCTTTCTATTTCATCTGCTTCCCAGAGACCAAATTTACCTCCCTTAGCAAAGTTTTGCCCCATAAATGAACACTTCATGATAGATGCACTACTATACCTTACACGTGACATTTCCTGTAGAGCAAAAAAGGCTGTTAAAGGGACTTTGTGACTTTACCCTACTGAAGCTGAAGAAGCCCAGATATAATTAAGGATGGCAGTTGGCTGGCAATCCCTCAACAGCAGCCGCACCACGTCAGTCCTTTTAAAATCAGCAAAATAAAAAGAAGGTCATTCAGAACTGTGTTTTGGGGCCAGGCACTTGCAAGAGAACTGAAAATGATCTAAACTTACAGCCTGGTACCATTCAAAAGCACTCTACAAAATAAAGCATGTTTATTGATGATTTGGAAGTAGATAGTTGTAATAGTTGTATTTCTATTTGGAAGTAGATAGTCATAATAGCTGTATTTCTGAAAGCTCTGAATATTATTTTCTGATATTTTCTTCTTCTTATATAATCAATGGTTTTATAAAGGCATTTTGTTTAAACCATATTTATTATATACTCATATGTACTCTTTTGAGGATTATGTGAGTTACCTTAACTCATGTTGAATAATATTGCATTCAACCCACATCCCCACTGAAGCTGACATAGGATCAGGTACTAGCTAACAAGAGGACTAGCATCAGAGTCTGACCCTTCCTACTGGAAAACTCAGCATCTTAACCTCACAAAAAACCCGAAGTGCTTTACAGATTGAATATGTAGCAATCAATCACTCAGGCTGAGGTGTCCTCAAGAATCTCTCATCAGTTGTACATGAGGTATGCTAAGACTATAGCTAAGATGGCACATTTTCAAACATCAGCTGAAAATATGTAGAAGTCTAAAATGAGAGACCGTCTAGCTATTAAGAGCAGAATCAGCTCCCATCTTTTAGCTGTTTTAAGTCACTGACAGCTGGTTTAGTCTTCCCACAAGTAGCTGTATTTTATTTAAGAATGCTTCATTTTTTCTGTACCACCACTTTCCATTTGCTGTTTCCTGCTTAAAAAAAAAAAAAAGGGCAGCTCACTGAAAATGTAAATTATATAAATTGTGTATCAGAAAAAATTAAAACACTTAAGTCCAAAGCATTGCTTTACTTGTTTTACAAATTACAAGAGTTGAGACCTATGTCTCCACATGCTGCCCCAGAGCTGTACCAGAGGTCTGCTCACTACACCACAATGCCAGCAACAATGCTGCTGAGTTACTCCTTGCAGCTTTCTCTGCAATGGAAATATTCCTTGCAGATTCTCTTTCCTTTAGTCAATTTTTAGTCAATTGAATTTCCAAGTGGTCTTGTTCTGGTGGATGAAAAAGCTGTTTTCCAAGTGCTGCGGGGAAACATGATTTTATTTCTATATTTGTTTCCCTTGGAATTTAAAAATAAATGTGACCAACATCTCTATCACAGGTTCTGAAAGAAGTTAAATTCTAGCCCAAGCTAAAAATTATTTTTAAAAACATCCATTTCTTCCAACAGTGGAAACAACAACTTTGACAAAATAAGAAAGTGAGCAGTACCGCTAAAGTGATGTGTTGTCCTGCCACTCCGCCTTGCGCTTGCCTGGCTTTCTTCTGTGCATTTAAAAATAACGCAGATATTTTCACACAGAGCATCTCTGTGATGCTTTTCATTTATCTGGTCCTTTGCACTTCCAGCTAACATCTAATGCAGAAGGCCCCAGCTCTGTTATGAAGGTATCTGGTTCAGCTTCACAAGCGAGCAAGCTGTGAACTGCAGAGTTTGTGCTGGAGCCACACTGCTGGACTTTAACAGCAATTCTCACTTAGCTCTCAGCCCTCCAAAAGCCACTTTGCATTCAAGTGATCCTACCTTAACCAAAAGGTATACAATGCACAAAAGAAATAAAATTTAAAAAAGGGAAATTCTGCTTCTGCCTGGATTGAGAAATCTGTTGGCAGGGTTGTGCCTTCCACTCCTGTACATGAGACAAGGCAGTACAATTTTCATTAAGCTTTCTAACTGTGTCACTGCAAAACTGGAGCCATGCCACTGACTTATATTCACCCTCCAGTAAATACAGCAGCTTGCTCCACCTCTTTTTTAACTTCAAGGATTTTATCCAGAACAGTGGCATTTTTGCAGTGAGAACTGTGCCTGCTAATGTCATGGTGGTCTAAGTTCAAGCCCTGTTTATGACAAAAGCGAGAGTGTCTAATTATGGCACATTCCTAAGTACAATGAATCAATCACAATCAAGGAGCAGGATTTGACAAAGTTCTGCTACAAATTCTGTTTTAAAACTCCATTTTTTCGTGTGGAGTGGACACATGAAAATCAGGCTCTGTGGGGGAAAAAATTAACAAATCCTTGAAAAAAACCAAAGCTGCATAATCTGTGGTATTTCAGTTGGTCTTTATCCGCAAAATCCCAGATCTTTGTTTAAGCTACAAACAGACTATAAAAATCAGCTTGCTGGCCTCTCTCCTTATTATCCACATCCCTGCACAAATCAAATGAAGCTTTTGCTGTAAAGCTGATAAAAAACACCACACACATGAGCAAGCTGATGTATTTAAAAAGTGGTTATCATTTCTAATCCTTTCCACTCTCTCCAGGGAATATCATATTTTCAAGGAACACACAAAACTCCACCACTGAGCACACATCAGCACTTATACTTGTTTTGATTAGGGATTTTGTAAAATAACAATGAATGAAGTAGTCTGGCATTATCGTTGATTTTTAGCACATAGGGAAGCAGTAAGACAGTCATCCAATTGTTTAAAATCAGTGAATAGACAGGACTAGTTCTGACAAATATTTGTATTCACATAATCTATTTCAAAATCTCACAAAATGAACTGCAGTACCTGATTTGACATCAGGCTGATGCTTTTGCCATTTCTTTGTAGAAAACCTTCTTTGTAGAACCCCACATGTAACCCAGAACAAGAGAAGTGGTCACAGATGCTGAACTTATGCCTGAGCTCTCTTAACAGGCACTGGGATTTGTTTGAGATTCAGGATATTGACTGAGATGCTCTCCAGTTCCACTTCCTTGCCAAACAGAGGAAATTTTATTATCTAATATAGACATATCCAAATGACATATCTAGATCCACTCTAGACAACCGAATTTAGATTCATGAAAGGTCTAATGCTCATTTCACACAGATGTAAGTCTAGACTTGCAACTTGCTGCAAGCCAAGGAGTGACAATGCTGGGAAACCAGGATAGTGTAAGATTCAGATCCTACCTTCTAGAATTCAGTTTTTCAAACTGATTTGTTACAGACTTGATCCAAAAACTAGGAAGTCTGACAACTCGTGCAGAGAGGTTTAAATGTCTCTTATCACGTTGAGCACTGTAGAACTTTCTCTGCACAAAGACTGTCTTATAAATAAAACTGCAGCCATAAGTTATGATTTTCAGGTTCTTGAAAATATACACAAACACACACACATACACAAAATATAAAACAGAATGAAGCACTTAATTGAACTGGCAACTTTCTGATGGCTTCAGAATGGAGAAAGGTGCTCCTTCAGTGTGGGCTTGAGCACAGTGACTTGCATTCACAACAGAGGTTTGTGTGTCAAACACCATTAACATTTCATGTTGTGTGTGGTTTTTAACTTGTGTAACACACCACATGCATTATGCTACTTAGATTCTATCAATTTAGCCATGTCCTAAGAGCTTCACCTTTTACATGAAGGCAGTAGGCCATTTACATTTACAAGCATCATAGGGAGCAGGGTGAGGTAACAGCCTGCTCCCTGCCAGGCAGTGGGAGACCTTGAAAACAGAAAAGGACAAGGAAATGGAGATGAATCTACTAATGTAACAAGTCTTTCCTCTTCTTAAATTTTTAGTGTTGGTAAACAGCATGAGCAAGTAGCTACAGAAATCTGGGAATTATGAAATATCAAAATAAAATCTACTCACTGGATTTAAGCCAGTAACATCTGTAGAATTTCCTCATGTAAATAAGGTCCTTCTGTTTCAATTTTCTCTGATACTTTCTGCTTTCTTTTTTTTTTTTAATAGATTAAAATATATAAAGCAAAGCCTCAAGCCTAATTTGCTTCAGAAGCAGCAGAGACAAGCAGCTATTTGAGAAAACAAAATTTAATTGAACATGGATATGTAATTTAAAGAAATGGAAACAAAACTGACATTAGAGAAGGAGTAAGTATGCATTCCAGCAAATTCTCCTCTCTAGCTAAAAGAAGTTGTCAGGGTTTTGTTTGGGTTTGTTTTTTTTTTAAATTTGGCAATTTCTGTTAAATTAACAATCAGATAAAACAAATAAAAACAGAAGTAACACCTGTGTAATCTGTCATGAGCACAGACTTAAATCAGATTCAACTTTTAACAGCCGCCCTCAGGTGCCTGAGGAATCATAGCAAGGTAATTCAAACACTGTTAGGCCAGTTTTCAATGGACTTCTGTCAGTTGAACAGCTGATAAAAGCCATCTGGACGATCAAATAATGCATAGTTCAAGATACAGAAAGTGGTGAATGTATGTAAGCCAAATCAGTCTGAATGGCAGATCTGCCTCCTCACTGCCTTGTTTTTTGTTACTGTTTTTGACAGCTATATATATTCCATTTTCAAGAGAGTTCAGAAGTCCAGGCCCTATCTATATGGCATTTTTAATTCACGTCTACACAAATGTCATGGTATTTCTCTAGGGGGGAAAAAGTGTAGAAGCTGATTTTTGTGTCAGCTAATAAAATTATTGTATAGTTCATTCAATTATATTTTCTAAGCTGTGTATCTAAAGGGATACCTAACAGTTACAAGACAAATGACAGACAAAGATAAGATGATGCAGTCTTCACAAGCTGTCACTACTACCTGAAAAGATATGACTGAGGGAGTGCTATAGGAGAGGATTTGTCTTTCCCAAGGACCTTACAGGTTACCTCTCCTATCCCAAATGAGACAGCTATGAATCACTAACACTTAGACATACTGCTACATACACCCAATGTACAACTGCCATGTGATTTGAACAAGTATTTCCCTTTTCTATCAGATATTTAATAACAGAGAGAGACCAGAATTTATCTTCTGCCTCTAAGACTCTTTCTCACCTATGAAAAACTTGGAATTACAGGCTGACGGTATCCTGATGCTAAAAACGTAACAGATGAAAATGCTGGCTATTTGAAGAATCAGCTTTTTCTGTGGCACATATTTGCTCTTTAAATGTGCATCGATATACAGGTCTCCATTATCAACTGCATTAGTAATATCAGTCACCTAATCTTACAGTGGCTTGCCATTTATGTCCTCTGCATGCCTATAACAATCCTCCCCTCAACCATGCAAGTAATTTCCACTGATTTTCTGGAAAATTAGATGTGTTGGAATTTTGACAATGAGGCCAATTTTTATGGCCTCAGACATATGTTTTAGAACACATTCTTGGACCCTGTTCTCTACACCTTTTGTCCACGTTCATCATTCTCACAGCATAAAGCACTGCCTTGGTAATAAGGAATGGTGATACAAGAACACATGTAAGTAGAACTGGTGCTGCAAGCAAAGACAGAGGCTTTATTGCAAACATCATGTTCAAAATTCACACCATCTAATTCCATCTAAAACTTCTGGACTTCTATTTGCAAGAAGGTCAGCTAGAAAGTCTTTGTAGTTGATTTCTGCAGAAGGTAACTCTCTGGTGCACCTGGAGGCTCCCAGAACCTGTGCATGTGGAAAGATAGTTTGAGCTGTCTGATATCCATCTCCCATGTGTGGAAATGTTTAGGGTAGGCAATCAAAAAAAGCATCTGGACTTGTCAAACAGAAACAAACTTACCTGAATTAACTGTCACAATCGTAATAGACAAGATTTTGATCCTGTTAGCTGCATCGCTTAGACCTCCACTTGTTGAGGTGTAACTTCAGTCACAAATCACAACAGAAGGCAGCAGCTTTATTTAGCACATAAAATATATGTGCTAATACATTGTTTGCACAGTGTTATCTACAGATTTTGGTTCTGAATTAAAGAAGACAAAAGTTTGCAAAAATACAAATTTTCAGGACAGCTACTGGACAGGAATCACTGTGTATAGAATTTTTTAACCTCTAGGACAATAAAAATGTCAGAGATAAAATAATGAGAGTATAGTGATTCTCCTCATAAAAACTAGAGGTTATAAAAAAAAAAAACAAAAAAAACCAAAAAAGCTGAAAAAGGCTGTCCTCAAATGGAAACATTTTTTCCATTGATAATATGATGCCACCAGACATACCACAGAAGATTAGAAGTAACCTGCAAGGTTTTATTACCTTTGATTTTTAGCTTTGTGCTACACAAAATTAATTTTTATTTTGCACTAGAATATGCATGGCATAGGATAAATGATGGCAGTGTGGAAGAGAGAATTTTTTTTCTCTTGTGGAAGATTAGTGAATTCTTCTCAGACCTCAAACTACTTACAGCAAGAGAAAAATAGTTGCTTTGCAATTTATGATGCTACACAAGAGGCCCAGTTTACATCATGCACAGCTAGACCTCACTGAGCCTGATCTTAGAACCAGATTTGATCTCTTAGAATGATAAGCAAATTAGCATGGTATTTGGTAATTTTCCACATCCTGAGAAAACAGTAGTTCCCATGCTATTTCAGTGCCTTCTATCTAAATGAGGCAAAATGTGGCAAAGGTGACAATATCAGAAAAATAAGAGCAATTAGTAATAGTAAAAGAAGAGGTTAACTAAAGAAATAATTTTCTAACTACACAGCATCTTGTTCAAAGCTTCAGGAAGGGTGACCTAAAGAAAAAATCTGATTTTTTTAGTGAAATTTCAGGAATTACAATTCAGAGGATTTGTGGTTTTTTTCCTATCATCTATACACAACTAGAGCAAGACAATCTATATTGCACTCATTATTTTCAGAATTTTTAGAATAGTACTTATTCAGGTCAAGTGGTGTCTTTCAGAAGAGATAAGGCCTCAGAACACTGAAAAATTAGATGGGGGAAAAAAATCCATCTTGATGTCTACTTTAAACAAACCCCACAACATAATCACTATGTTGTTCAGGTTTCCCTGCATTAATTGCTATGAGCCAAATACTGATCCTTGATTACATCTTAGCAATAAACACACTAGAAAGAGTATTCGTGGTCTGTCCTTCTCCTACCTCCTTCTGCCTAGTTTACCCAGGCAGTTACTACAAACTTTTATAACCCCTCATTTCCCCTATACCAGATACCTCTCAAAGTTACAGGTCACAGTTCTCTGGCCAGCCTCAGCAGTGACCTTCTATCTCCAGGTAGAAGAAGAATTGGGTCCTGTGGCAGGGCCCCTGCTGTCTCTTTTCATGCACTGGAGAGGAGGGGATAAAGTAAACGGCAGGTAGTGGGAGCTTGAAGGAGCTCTGATGTCCAAATTCTACAGAAACAAGAATAATAAAACTGTTCCCAACCGTGTTAAATTTGTAGATTGTGACACTTCCTGAGATTCTGAAGTGTGGTACTCTTTTAATTCCTAGAGACACTTGTCTGGCCACAGAGATGTAGTACTAATGAAGACTTGTGTCCCAATAAACTTAAAAGAAATAGTACAGTCTGATCAAACTTCAAATGAAAGGTAGGTGGTCTTCAGTAAAATTCTGCATAGCAGTGTATTGCTGTCTGAACAGGAAAAGGTCTGGACTGAATCTTGCAGTTTCTTACTTTAACAAAATTAAAAAAAAAAGATCCTAAAACACAAAACCAGACAAATAGAGCCCCATCTAACAGATGGCTCAGTTAGGTGGGATGAATCAGTAAAGTCCTAATTTCAAAGTATTTCTAGGAACATAGAATCATAGAATAGCTATGTTGGAAGGGACCTTAAAGATCATCTAGGGATCCTTGCAACTATAAATCTGAAAGTGCAGGGTGAGAGGAAAGTAAGCTCAACACCTGGAATGTAAACATTCCCAAACAGGAAAAGCAGATGGTTCTTTCTACTAAGAGGCAGGGAACAGCCAATTCAGCTTCCAGCCACCAGGGAATATGGTCATCCTAGAGGCTCCAGAGAGGCATTCCTGTGTGTCACAGCATGGTGCTATGCACTGCCAGCTCAGGAGCCCTTCAGAGGGGATCCAGCAAGGCCAGAGCCCCTTCCTGCCCTTTCCCACTTTTCTGTTCTCAGATTATTCAGAAGGATGCCAAAGTCTATGAGGAAACTGGGAACTAAACTGACGTACAGAAAGAATTGTCAGAAAAGAACTGGCTACCTAGGATGTTATGTAAAAGCAAATGAGGACTTTGAAATATCACTACCCATCCTCCCATACCTTTTTATTTTTATTAGACAGAAAATTGGACTATCCTACTCTGCAGCATGTCTGGAGCACTGAGTGCAGGACTCTGATGAGATATACCTTTAGGTAAGCATCTTATGACCTTTCCACCATCCTGAACTAATTTTCATTGCACTTTTGGCAATGGATAAAATTAGGTTAATTTCAAATAAAAGGATGTTCTCATGTGGTCCACAGGAAAACAAATAAGAACTTGAGTCACTTGTGACACATCTTCAGGAATTCAAGGCATCAGATTTAATCATCTATATTGAATATATTATCTCTGAAATAACTTCGTGCAGTTTTGAAGCACCTGAGAAAATACTGTGGATTGGAAACTTGAGGAGGATCATCTTTAGTGCCACAGCAATTGTAAATAGCAATGATGGCAGACAGATGAAAGATTCTCTGCTGTTTTGAAAGATAAATACATTTCAGAAATCATAAAAGCATCTTTAGTGACAGCAAAGAAATCTATACAAAAGCTCTGTAAGGATAAACAGGATATTAGCTGAGATTCATTACTGCTGCCTTTGTAGATGTCTATATTTAAGCTAGTTGAGCAACAGGAAAAACCTGATTGCTGCTATTCTCAGTGAGCATCTGAGATGTGAAACAGGCATCTGAGATGTGAAACAGGAAGTTATATTTCTTTTGGAAGAAGAAAATGTAACTTTTAAGAAAGGTTTTCACTGATCTTAGTCTGTTAATGGTTCTCAGCAATCCCACTGAAGAAGTCTGAACTACATTTGAAACAGAAAATTCTCTTTGAGGATTTGTAGACATTTTCACATTATCCAAGGAAACTTTTACCGTGTTTTGTCAAATGATTTTTGTGTTATCTGTCATCCCTATAACATGATCCATGTCTATCATTAGTCTGAAAAATAAACGAGTTTAAAAAGTTAGTACATGTTTCTCCATTTTTAAAATTTTACCAACCAGAGTTGGAAAGAAAATGGACAGGCAAAAAAAAAATCACATACTCTTTGGTCTGTACTGAGACAGAGAATTCTTGCCATTTCTGTAGTGCTGATAGCACTGGGCAGAACTCATCCAGACACAGGCAACGATGATTTACAATGTTGGTGAGGAGGGAAGAGGGACTGATGCCATCTACCTGGACTTGTGCAAAGCATTGACACTGCACAACACAACAACTCTGTCTCTAAACTTGGGAGACATGGATTAGGTGGATGAAACACTCAGAGGACAAGGAATTGTTGGGATGGTTGTACTCAAAGAGTTGTGGATAAGTGGCATTCCTCAGGAGTCTGTATCGGGACCAGGGCTGTTTATCAATGGCATGGACAGTGGGATCAAGACCACCCTCAGCAGGGCTGCAGATGACACCAATCTGTCATCTTCTGGAAGGAAGGGATGCCATCCAGGGGGACCTGGGCAAACTCAAAAAGATGATCAGGGGGCTGGAGCACTTCTATAAAGACAGGCTGAGTGAGATGTGTTGTTTCAGCCTGAAGAAGGGAAGGCTCCAGGGAGACCTTATAGCACCTTCCAGTACTTAAAGGGGGCTACAAGAGAGCTGGGGAGGGACTTTATAAAAGGTGATGTAGTGATAGAACAAGGAGTAATGGCTCTGAACTAAGACATTTGGTTTGGATTAGCTATTAGGAAGAAGTTCTTTACAGTGAAGGTGGTAAGAGGCTGGGAAAGGTTGCCCAACAAAATCTGTGGATGCCCATCCTGGAAGTGTTCAAAGCCAGGCTGGGTGGGGCTTTGAGCAACCTGGTCTAGTGAAAGGTGATCCTGCTCATGGCAGGGGGTTGGAGCCAGATGATCTTTAAGGTCTCTTTCAACAAAACCCATGCTCTGACTCTATATCTAAATATGGTATAATTTGAAGTATAATAGTAGAAATAAATAATGGAAAAATAGAGTGAAAAATGATGAAGAGGAAATCTAAAAAGATGCTGCTTACTTCAGCCCAGAAAATCTAAAATTAAATCAAAATTTCAGACCAGTATTTTGATGAAGAGTGCTGGACCTCTGCCATGAATTAACAAGATTATTTTTCTTTAAAATATACAGAGCTAGCTGGACACTAGCCTAAGAAGGTAATTTTTAAATGAAAGAAAACTGTTCTATCACTGTGAACTTGCATAAAGGCTTTTATAATTACTGATGTTTCGGCCTATCTTTATTTGAAAAGACTATGCATTTTAATGTTTTCCAATAAAATACGTTCAGCTACATTGTCTGCAATAGGAGGTTTACTCATAAGTAGTCAATCAAATGTTATCTTTCCTAGACTGCTTTTCAAATAGGAAGGCTACATATGCATGACATTTTACCAAGTTTGTTGTGCCAGAAAACTGGGTACACTAATAATTATTTTATGGAAAAGCAAAAGTTTCATAACTGATGTTGAAACCCTAAACAAATAAACTAATGTTTTTAGTAATGATTTTTCTTTTCCTAAAATGGCTGTATATTATGGCAAGTAGGGATATTATAGAGAGGTTTACATTTTTTACACGTAAAAATGGCTGTAAGAATTAATGGCCTCTGAAAATTTTGCTGTGTCCTTTTGACTCATCATTGTGTAGGTAAGGCATAAGAGTATATATCAAAAGCCTGCTTTTTTTCCAAACATTGTTGATTTGAATAGAATTAGTATATTAGGTTGCTATTTTCTTGTTGCTTCCTTCCTTAATAACTAACTAGCTAGACATATCAAATATCATTTCATAACTTAACAGTGACAAAAATAGTGTAACTATGATGGTATAAAGAAGAAGAAGAAGACATAAGCAGTTGAAAAGCTTCCAAAAATATATAATATTTTTCAGTGAGAATGAAAATCATATAGTAATGTGCATTTGAAACACTGTATTGTGCTATTATAACACAGCTGTCTGATGCAGGATCCCAGCTCTTCTCCTCTCATATTAAAAACTGTTCCAAAATTTCTGATAAAGGACTCATGGTTGTTGTCTCTTTCAATCCTTCTGACTTTTGCTTACAAATTCAAAGCGCACAGAAGAAGTACAGTTTATATCCTATCAACAAGTCTAGAGAAATGTGTCATGGTCTGGTGAGTAAATGTATCAGTTTTATAAAGACAAATTATATATATGCTGTGCAACTCCAATAAGCCTTACTTTAAAACAGAAGTGACAGAAGGGGAATACTCAATTGGCAAGACATGCAAACCAGAGAATTCTCACATGCCAATATTATCTCATTAAAGCCTTGCTTAAAAATGGTTTTAACACGCTCCCTGTAAACAATATCTCTTGTTTGCTGTCTCTGCTATTAACTAGCACTTGCAGTAGATACCAGGATGTCTTTAAACAATCATTCAACTTAAACACACTTGAATGACTACCTCACAGTTCACTATACAAACAAGCAAAAATAAAATAGTGGCATTCTTCTTTCTAGTAGACATCTAAAAGTTGGGTAATGATGAATGCTTGTCCTTGCTAACACTCTTGCAGACCAATTCATTACTTTCTTGTAACAAGATGCACTTGTGGTGGTCCAGTCCATGGAAAGCTCTGTTCTGTAGACTGTGCCATCGCTCTCACTGACTGCTTCTGCTGAGAAGCTACACTGCCATTTCTGTCCTAGCTAATGTTCATGGACATTACTCTCATTTCTATAATTTCTTTTGTGTGCTGCTGATGACCAGAGCACTGATCAGAATGAGCAGGTACACACACCTGTGTTCAGGATAGCAGTAGCTTGCCAAAGAGAAGCAGGCATTGATCCTAATTCCAGCAGCTGCAGCAAAAGCCACACCAAAAGCTAATGTTCCATTGCAGTGTGCTACATGCCAGAGGTTATTCAAATTGAAGCTGACAGCACAATCTTAATCTTGCTTCCCTGTGCATCTGTATTGCAATAATACAGAGCATAATTACATGATCACATATATTTGCACAAATGAATTTGATAGTTTACAAATTTACAACAATGTAGATATACGTATACACCTTCCTACAATCAAGAGACTTATCAAGGTATATTAATACTTATTTGAAATCATGCAGTTCACAATATATCTACTGACATATTGGTTACATTCTGTTGAAAGTTATTGCTAGGAGCAGCCAAAGTTATATTTATTATATCTGAGCTCTACTGTAGAATCACATCATTGGATCCTAAATAGGTCTTTTGTCCTTGTTATTATTAAAGAGAATTGATGGGAGGAAAGAAGCTTCAGAAGAAAGCATTTTGGGATTTAAGACTGGCTTTCAAAGTATGCCAGGAGCATGCATGATGACCTCATTCCCTGAGGCATGTGGTTTCTACACAGCACTCTAGGACTGTCAGATGGGGCTGATGCCTCGACACACCGTGGGAGAAGTGGGTCCAAGCAGCAAAACAAGCTACTGCCAAGCCTGGCCACTGGCTCACTCCAAGGGAGGTCAGCAGCACCAGACAGGCTGAGATACAGCTGTAGAGCAAGGCTTCAGACCTCACCAAGACTAAAATAAGTGAAAAGGGTGGGAGATTGTGTGCTGAACAATCTCCGCAGCTCTAGAGCAAAAATAAAAAAATCAAATAGGGTGTCTGAGAAAGAGGAATTGTTATCAGGCCAGAGAAGAGCATTGTGATAGTAACATGACTGGTGCTGAATATGTAGAATAGACTCCTCCAGGACTTGGTTGCTTTTCATGGAAGTAAGGGAGAAGAGCAGAGGGTTATTGGATCTATGGTATAAATGATATCGAATGTAAAATTAAATGAACTTTTCATCCCAGGATGGCACGCATAGCACTGGGCAGGGTGCCTAATGAAGGCATTGTCACAAAGGAATTCCTGCTCCATACATAAATTCACACTCACTTTTTAGCTCAGTTAAGGAACACTTTTGTGAAATCAGAGGCTGAATCACCTCTCTTTGGTCTGTGGTGTGGAGAGGTCTCCAAGCTCACAGACTCTATGCCCTTCCTAAGAAAGGAGTCAGATGGACCCCAGGAATGCATGTAATGGATGCCAGCTATTAACAGGCAGGTAGTTCTCTAGCCTGGGATGGACCTAGTCTGAAAAAATCCTCTGCAAAACATGAGTTGTGTGAAAGTCATGCCCTCAATACTGCAATTCCAACTGCACTGCACTGCCTGCTGATGTCAGTGTTGCATCCAGACACCAGCATAACAGATTATAAATTAAATCAATAAGTTGGACCTGAGAGTACTAACAGAACAAACTCTACCTTTTTGAAGGTGGTTGAAATGTATTCTCCAGGCTTTTTCTTTCTGTTTAGTCAAGAACCTTCTCCCTACCATAATACAATTCCCAAGTTGTACACAAATTCACACTACAGGCTGTGTACATTTCACTAAGCTAAGTTTAACCCTTCTAAGATACTCTCTGTTTCATTTGCATTTTAAAATTATTAACTAGTTCTATTAGTTGTGCAAGCATAATGGAAAAAAGAAGAATACTGAAGAGATAAGAGTCCAGAAAGGAAAGACATTCCTTTGTTTTTGAACTTGATATATATTTTCTTAGTGCAAGTCCAAGTTGTGGTTCAAAATCTCTTTGTCTGGACATTTTTTTTCTTTACTTTTTTTTTGTTGTTTTTTAGAAGTCCATGACCTGGAGCATCTCTTTGGATTACAGAATTTGATGCACAGCCAGCCATGCATGTGCAACTGTCCCTAAGAGCCAAGCCTCAGTAAAGCTGGTGTGCCTACAATCTTGAAACAAAAATAGCTGTCAAATCAAAGCTAATTTGCCACAAAAGAAAGCACAGATACACAGTTGGAGAATACCAAACTAGTTTGAGTTCAAAATTGCTTAAAAAAATAGGGACTTGATTTCATAAAAGAGAAGTGTATTTTTGATCTCTCTAATATAATTTAATAATGGATAAAAGCAGATTTTCCTTAAGGCTAAATGTGGGGGTAGAGTGGGGAGAAGAACAGATAGAGGCAATATCAATTCTTGAGAGGGAAAAAAGTTTTAAAGTCTGTCAGCAACTAAAAGAGGGGAAGGAAACACAAACAGTTATACAGCAGACTGCTGCTATCACATGTGACATAAAAAATATGTTAGTTTAATGGTCCCTGGACCAAGGTTTCATTTTACCTTATTTTAGTGAATTAAATAATGTACTACAAAGGAATTTGGATCAGAATGAAAGGAACAAGATTGATATCAGGATGAAAAGTAATGCTGTATTAATTCAAGTTCAGACATTAAAGACAAAAATAAAATTGAATTACATAGTGTTCTAATATTTCTGGACTAGATAAAATTGTATATAAAAACCTTTATCATAGCCAAATGGAGTTGGGAGTAATGGATTTTTAATAGATACAACAAAATGGTCAATATCTACTTTCAGTGAACTGCATCAATGGAGTTGACTCAGAAGCAGCCATTGGACAGACAGATGTGCACTGGTGCTTCTCTGCACATATTCCTGTGCTGTATCCAAAATGGTAAGCTAAGATTAGCCGAAGTCACAGATAAAAAAGAGATGTCTGAAGTTGAATGGTGTGAAAAAGGTGACACTGATAATGAAGGAACAGCACTTTTACAAGGCTGGAGTCAAGGCACAAGCGTCTTTGGCTGAAGGAGCACTTAGGTGTAGGCAGTTTATTGTGGAGCAGAGCTATGGAAGAGACATCACTCAGACTCTACATGTGATAGTGCCCTTCAACAACAAAATTTTCCCATCCACTAACTGTTGGTTTATGTCTTGGCTGGGTGGCAGCAAGGAAACAGCTCTACACAGTGTAACCACAAGGCTGCAGCTAATGCCATGTGCTGTGGCAGCATCTCCCCAGCAGCCCAGAGCTGGCTTGCAAGCCTGCTTTTGGCTTTCTCAAACAATATAAAAGCAAGACACCAACACTCTTAATGACCTGAAACAAGATCCTTCAGAGAAGAGCATATCTTTTTCCTGCACGGGCAGAGCTTGGACACCAGTGTCCTTCAGGGGCCAGGATATTCCCAGCAGTTCAGTTGAAAAGTGGCTCAGACTCCACAAAAACAAAGGAATATCATAAATCTCAATCGTTCTGTTACAAATCCTATACATATACCTACAAACTGTCCTCTCTGATGTAAACATTTAATAGTACTTATGCATTGAGTTCGTCTTGAAAAATCCTAAGCAAATACTTCACAGAGACCAATTCTCTGTGAAAATAAGGAAAGAAACAAGAAATGCAAGGTACTGCTTACACTGCTATATGCATCAGAACGAACTTAAAATATTATGGTATAAAACCTATATGGATCAGAATAGTGGAACAGCAAAATGTCAGCAACATTTTAAAGGTAATATAATTTGGAGTGCAGAACTCAATATGATAAAGAATGATAGTCACTGTATAATATCTGAGCCTTCCCATACATAGCAGACTTTTAAAAAAAATCATGACAGCATTAATTCAATGAAACTTTCAATATGGAATTGGGAATAGTATCTCAGTGTCCAGAATCAGCTTTTGGGTCTATTTCTACTAATCATAGTGCTGCAGCTGACCCAGTTTAAATGTATTTCTATAAAGATTCTATAATTTTTGGTGATGTTGCATGTTGTGTTCTCCTAAGCCATTTAAAAATATTGCACTACAGTAAATACCTGGTGCCTAAAAATAAGGTGCATCATGTGGAACAGCTCTACTGCATCAGAGAAAAACAATGTAAAAGTTTTAATAAAGTTTCATTTCTACATTAAACACAAGCATGCACATTCTGTGTAATAGAACCTACATTATATTAGGATGCATGTTTGTGTATTTGTCTATGTTCTATTTGTGTGTGTATATAGGTCTGCTAGATTAAACTGGTGGGCAGAGGCACAAATATTTTATTATCTGAACTTAAAAAATATAATCTGTGTCCACAAGCCTTGTCCTGACAGCATGCTAAAGCCATGAAGCTTGCACCACCACTAACTGCACTGGTATGAGTAAATGCACAATACAGAATTTATAAATTACTATAAAGTCATCATAATATGCATAAACTTCCCAGAACTATTAGGAATTTTGTTCTGAATTACCTATACCTGAGGATTCAAAAAGGTAGGAAAAAAATCTGGCCCATAGTTTAGTTATTCAGTGCTCTATAAAAGGAAATTTGTTTCTAATAACTTCAGGCAATCCATGTGGTCCAAAGTATTATAGTTTATACCAATTGTGGATAAAACTACTATATTTAATTAAATGCCTCTCTTTGTTTTAGAAATGAGACAACAATATGAAAATATCCTCTACCACAGAACTTCCATATTTTTTATGGTGTTGCTTAGGTAATTCATAAAATGAGTTGTTTCACTTCCAAAAAAGAAACAAGAGTGTAACAAAAGAAAAGAAAAAAATGAAAAATGCAGAAAAAATATTCTTGACTACTAAGGGAAACATGAATATTCTAATCTTACAGAAACTCTGTAAATATGTTGTGACATTATTCTGTAAGAACATATTAATTAATCATCCTAAAAAAAATCACTTGATAACATTAAAAGTTGAAGCAAGAACCACTGAATATTTTCAATCTCATGGAAAAAAACCCTAAAATACCACTAGTATAGCAACACTTTTATTTCTCAATAAAAGAAAATTAATTTAATGTACTGATAACACTTGAAGCCAAATAGTTATTCAGCAAAACAGAAAAAGTACTGACCAATTCCTCACAATTGCCATTACACTATGCACACAAAACAATTATGAAATAATTTAACCTGAATTTTAAAATACTGAAATATTGGTTAATATTTTGATGTAAAAAGCTATTAATTTCCATTATTTTGCATGAGTTTCCATCATTTTATTAAAATAACCTCCTGCAGAAAGAACTGAATGCTACATAATTTGGACCAATTGGGTGAACAAAAGCCAACCACAACAAAGGGATTATTTCTATTGGGCAGGGAAGAAGCCCATAAATCACTGTGGTTCTCTCATGTTAGTTTTGCCCTTATTCATTCTGCTTTCTGAATGGACCCAAGACACCTCTGATGTATCATGTTCTATGATATTAAGATTTGTCCCAAAGAGGGCAAATTTGTTTATACAGCAGCAGAACCAATCTGATTGGGGTTTTAGAAATTGCAATGAGTCTCCATGTAATTGCACAATATTCACATTAGAAGTTAGTAGCCCTTACTACATTAGTAGACCTTTTCCATGTACCACTTCACAGACATAGGGTGGCCCATATTCATTTGTACAACATGCTGAGCTACAAGCAGAAGAAATCTGGGATCCCCCTTTGCAAGCCATCGGAAATCTTACGTTATTTATTAGGATAGTTGAGAAAGAGGCAGATGAAAGAGTTTTCATTATAAATGTTTCCATGCAGTACATAATATATTGTGTGTATACACATAGGCTATACACACACATTGCATGTGGCTGGCACTTTGCAGTGAAGCTTTCTTTTGTATTTTGAAGGTATTGATAACTCAGAGGTGCAGCAACACTAAGCCAGCTAGCAAGACTGTAGCTGGCAGAGCTGAAAGTCTAATTCATATCTGCTAATTGAAAATCAGGAACTAGCAGGAACTATTCCTTCAACACTTGCCAGTAATATGGAGAAAAAGAAAAATGCTCTTTCTGAAGGAAATTGGTGGAAGATGCATGTGCAAAATCTTGCTTAGCCAGCAGTATTAGAAAAACATTACTTCTACTACCCAAAATTAGAAATAGTAAGGTGTTTTTAATCACAAAATGTTTAGCATCCAAGATGAGTAAGTTGTTCCAGAACTGGTTATGATGGCTGAGACTGAATAAGGGACTGAAAATTGGCACCAGCTCTGGGACTGGCGACTTCAGGAAAACAGAGGTGAAGGTCAGGAAGGCCCCTGGTTACAGGAGGCTTCACAGCCTCCCCAGGGAATCTCTCCAAGCAGCTCTTTTTATCACTGGTAAGAGTGAACCCCTCAATTTTATTTTTTCTTTTTTAATGCAATTTAAGGCTTGCATCTCTTCTCCTGCTCATCATGGCTATGGAAACAGACCACCTACCTTTCCTTGAGATGTCCCGTTTTCCTCTTTCCTTTTTGTCACATCTTCTCTTTTCTAGACTGACTAACTCAAATCCTTTGATTTCTTTTCTTAATAAGTCTTATTTCAAGACTTTTGTTTTTCCCTGGACACTCTCCAATCAGACCACATATTTCTGTACAAATGCCATCCAAAACATGCATTCAGTACAGACAAAGAAAAAGTAATCCCAGTCAGTAGGAGAGATACAGCTGGTGCTTCAGAATATTGGATTCACCATAGCTCAATTGACAGGGAGAAAATACAGGAAAGAACTATTCATGAAAATTAAGAATCTATTAAAGAGACTCCCTAAGATATCTAAAAAATATGCAACTATAATGTGAAAAAGAAAACAAGTTTGGCAAAAAAAGTTAGTAGGAAAATGAAGGCAATAATTAGAAAAAACCCTGATAATTATGATGCCTGTAGAAAATAAAAGCAAAGATAAAAAAGGGGGAAATGTTCTCTAAAAACATATTATGAAAAATATTTGAATGAGATGCTGAAGTTGGCAGTGAAAAATCCATATCCATAAAAACTAGAGAAAATAAGACCTTGAAATTTATCAAACCTTGATTTAATTTGGGAACAGAAAAACTTTCAACATCAATATATAAGAAGCTTTTTTGTTCTACTTTTGGAAAGAATGTTGATCTTGACTAAAAAGTGCTTTCTAGCCCATTAGCAACTGAGATCTTAAATAGTATCTATGAGAAGTAAATATTTTAAAATTAGCAGTTCTAAGGGGTTTCTTCAGATTTCTATCTGATGTTATGAAATATCAATAAAAAAAAAAAGAAGTACTGAGGGAATTTTAAAAATCCACTACTGCTTGCTGATATTTAAGGGACACTATGGAGTCAGAGAACAGCATAACATAAAACACTCGATATCAATCCAGACAAAATAGTGGAAAAAAATTATACAAGATTTAACTGACAAAGACTGAAGTGAAAGGGATGTAATTAATGCCAGTCAACATGGGTTTATGCAAAATAGCTCTTGTCAAACAAATCTCATTTTATTCTTTGGTGAGCTTACAAAAGTTTGGGTGATAAAGATAAGTGCATGGCTGTAATACACTTAGACACCTGTAAAGCATACAATTTACTAATGCATCACTTACATTCTTATGAAAGTTTATAAATATACAATTTTCATAGTGCATATGTAATATCGATTGAGAACTCTTTAAAACATCAGTTTTAGGAAGTAATTGTTAATTAGAAATCATTAGCTGGAGGATGGAGGGGCTAATGGTGATCCAGGCAATTGTGGAATACTTACATCTGATTTTAATGAAATTTTTACCTATGTTCTGAAATAAAATTCAAAAGTATTATCAAGAAACTTTGAAAAAAAACAAAACTAAAATAGTTGTATATAAAGATGAATACCAGGGAGTCACACAGAATAATCTGTCTCACAAAGCTACGCCAATTTACTGTGTTGTACCTGAATGCTCAAATGATGTTTAATGACTGTGATTTCTTGGGGAAAAAAAATAAAGGGAAAAAGAAAGAAGATGTTCCTGGAAATAGACCAATCTGTTTCTCTAGGCAAATTTAATTTTCTGTCTAAGAGTTATAGGAGAGAAACCAGATAACAGTTTTAGAGAAACCTGGGGTGACAATGTAGCATGCTGGCCCCTCAAACCATCTTTTTGAAAATAGTTATACAAGTGGGTAATGTGTGATGAACTTTCCCTGTTTATTACCAAACTATGCTTATAAGAAATACCCACTAGATGTAACTTCTCACTATTATCCCCTGCAAAAGTTTTTCAGTAAAGGGCTATAAAGTTACCTTCATTGCACAGGTTATAAAAACAGGTACAAATTCACAAGGAATCTGTTGCAGCTTCATTGCTGCGTGTTAATTGAATAATTTGTAGTAAAATCTAAAATACACTTATATAATATATTCTAAAAACACACAGAAAAACTTAGTTAAGCACTTCAAAGCTGATTTGCCATTTGGCCCAAAGTTCACTCTGAAACTATTGCCCAGTAAACTCTTCTCCCTCCCTCCCTTCCTTCCTCCCTCCCTTCCTCTCTTTCTTTTTTCTTTCTCTCTCTCTCTATCTATCTGTCTAGAAATGAAGAATAATCAAGCAGAGTTCATGAGTCAAGTAGAGAAAATGAAAGAAAAGGGTATAAAATGCAAAGCATGGTAGAGTTACCTTGTACATTCCAAACACAAACTGCAGGAGAAATTATAGCAGAAAATACATATTCAATTATCAACTACAGATTCAGAGCAACAATAAAACTGAAATCACTCTATTTTCCTTAGGATAGGGAGAGCAAAGAGCTCAAATTGTTCCTTTTGAAATTTCTACTGTGTAACATTATGCAATGCCATATAAAATTGGGTGATGGAAGCCTATAAAAAGTCCCTGAAATTCTCAATATAGTCTACATCTATAAGCTTAAATAAATCCATTTTGAGGACTCCATCATATCTACCACACATGAAATTTTTTTACAGCTACAAATTTAATAGCTCATGCTTTTGCTTCCTCACAGTATTATAGCTCCTTCATGGACAGAAATCATTTAGTGAACAGAAGAGAAATGTAGACAAGCTCTAATTGTACAGTGGCAAATGCATTCATTATGCATTAAAGTAGCACTTTCCCTGAAAGAGTTAACTTTCTAGCTCCTATTCTCTGCAGTGCTGCATAAACACTGCACATTATTCTTACTGAGCATGCTTCATCTTTCCTGTCTCCACAGTCTTGGGCTGTCAATCACCTGTCAGTCCCTACCACATCAGCACCGTGCGCATCACCAGGCTGTCAGCACAGCAGCTGATGAGACTCTGCTAAGAGCTGTCAATCAAACTTGTTTCTCTTATCTGTTCAGGAAATATTTTGTCTCTGAGAAACAAAGAACCTGGGCAACAATGGATCAGAGTCTAGTATTTACTCTTTTACAGGGATAGAAGCCTCTTAACAGGAAATGAATTCTTTTTCCACAACAAGGAAACAAAAATTCTGCTCCATTAGGCATATTTTCTTTTTTCAATTTTGTTCAAATCCTATTTATTTCTTGAACAAATAAATCAGGGCATAATATATTAAAGCAAATTTCTTTTTGCTCTTACTGTAGAATGAACTTTATGTGTTTACTTCTTAGTTTCTGTTGACTATAATTCAATGCAGTGTAAGACAGGTAGCATCTCTGCTTTCAGGAATCTTTCCTTGTCTTCAAGCATTGAAATGTGTGAGGTTTCTCTCAATCTCAGGGTAGCCAAAAAGTCAGAGTACAGAAATGCATAATTTTCACTTTTGTTAACTTAAAATATATCTTTGTTTTCTTCAGCATTTTTATTAAAATTTCAACACAGAATTCAGTAATATGAGTAAGGTTCATAGCAGACCAAAAGAATAGCTGAGGGGTATAAGCAAGTAGGAGAAAAACATCTTTTCAGTGGCTGTTTGAAAGAAGATAGTATTTTCTTTTTGGAATGCTGTGCCAGGGAGAAAGGATTGCAAAGGTAAAGTTCTTGCATCTACAGAAATCAAATACTGAAGAAAGACAAAAAGAGCTGCAAAGATAGGCACAGAAGCTATTTCTGGTCTGACACAGAATCTCTGTATGAAAAAGTTAGGCTGGGCTTTCAAATCACTTCTATCCAAGGCAGAATATTGTTTTGCACAGATAACTAGGTCTAGGTCTAACAAACCTGGCAATCAAATTAATTAACACCAGTGAATCACTGAACTAACAAACCTCTGCTCTTCCCAAGGCATAAGTATCTTTACATGCTAAGCCATGGAGATACAGGGACACTTAAAGCTAGCTCGAGTATCAGTACATAGTCTTGCCTGATGTGAAGCACAGTAAACATAACCCAGTGACTTAAAATCCCCATTTTGAACCATATCTGTTTTTCCTTATAAATGAAAGAATCTCAGAGCTGACAGTTGAGGAGAAACACTGAGAACAGCATAGGGAAGAAAACTACTTTTCTCAGTATAGAGAGGAGTGCTGTAAAACATGGTAATATGAATGAAAGACCTAAAAATATTTTGTGTTCTTCATAAAACTTCAGTTTTGGGCTACGGAAGTAAATAAGGAACTTTGTTTTCTGAGACAAGAAAAAAAAAAAGTGAGTTCACAACCCTCACCATCTCTTGGACAAAACTCTGTATTAAAACAAAAGGGGAGACAAATATAAGTAATTTTTTTTAAAAAATCTTCTACCACTTACAGAAGCACCAATTTACAGGCCTGCTCTGAACATTTGCATTGGCTGTGGAATTGGACTGTTCAGGTAACAGCAGTGGGCAGAGAGAGCCAGATGGGAAACAGGCTATGATGGAAAACTCACAGAAAGGAAAAGTTTAGAGCAACCACAGGAGAAAAGCTCCCAAAGGAATTTGGGAACTGCACACAAGATTAGGTCCCAGTAGCCTCCCACAACATTCTCTAGGGGCTTTTGAGAAGGAACCTGGGGCAAAACAGCGTGCTTCTTCATGGCCTAACAGAAGTCCTGGATGGCCCCTGAGAAAAAGGAGGGAAATGGACTGGGAATTGCCATAACCCAGAGAAAAATGAGGCCATGGACAGCAAAAAAGTTATTGTCCTTTCCAGACACGTACACATACAAGGGATTTTTTAAAATTTGTTTGTTCCAAAAGAGAATATTTTAGTTCTCAGAAGAGGAAAACCATTGCCCAAAGGAAAAAAAAATAAGGTGGTGGCCGCAACCAATGCCAGAGATGTCAGCAAAGCTCTCACAGGCTGGAACAAGACAAAGGCAGGCAATTTTGACCTGAATCCTAGAGCAAAGGCAAAAGGTTGTCATCTTTCATCACTTTCAACTTTATAAACAACTTCTCAAAGGATGCCTTTTTCTCTTTTCCTGGGCCTTATCGTGGTTGCCTCCATTACTGTCTGTGCCTGCAAGAATAAGAACAAACGATTTGTCTTTTCTCTTTCCTCTCTGCCAGTTCCAATGTGTTTAATGCCCTCCCTATCCTAAAGAGCATACACACTAGGCAAGGAGGCAGCTGTCTTGCTGGAGATGAAGAAAAGGGCACTTTTGTTCCATCGCTTTCGAAACTCCATGTTCGGTGCTGCAGCCATGTGCCATACTCACCTGAAGGAACCTGCAACTTCACCTGCTTGGAACAGAGCTACTGGGTGTCATCATGAATTCTGGGAGATGCCAAGAGCATCCATAAGAGAATAGCAGAGCGTGAGAATGGCCTGGACAAGCAAAACAGACCTGTAAGGGGAGCAAACGTCCCTGTTCTCAACTCCTGGACACGTTTTGGGACACAAAGTTCCCAGCTAGGAAGAGAGAGCTACTCTTAACATGCAACCTCCACTCTGCAGCCACCACAAGCAACACCAAAGGTGTCCCCAAGCAGCGACTTGGACAGCACAGAGGCTCAAGACTGCTCTCAAAGCCTTCTCAGAAGCCAATGGAAGTCTCAAACTGGAACAGCCACATGTATGCCCTTCAGAGTTTCACTGAATTGGAATACTGCTCATGTCAAAAAGCATCACTAATACTTTAGTTCAGCATTACATAAAACATAAAACAGCGAAGAGCCTTAAATGTGGCACTCCAATTCCAGATGCTGAGAACAAACCAAAAGTAACAACAGTTTGTGCAGAGGTCAGAAATTTAAACCTCAGGAAAAATTCTGTGTACTAGTCACTTTTAAAAGCATGACTACAGTAACTTGATCTTTCAATCATTCTTATCAGCAACAATGCTAAGAATCACGGCATTACCCGGTGCCAAACTGTCCCAGTTACAGATAATACAACTATTATCAAGCATTTGTGACAACAGGAGTATTTTACACGTTGACAAATTCTTTCATATGCAGCAGTGTTTTCCAGGATCACAGCTCCCTCTGATCTAACTGGACATTAATTGCTTTTTTTGCTGATGTATCTGTGCCTTCTGGACTGATAACACGACTAGCAAATCTGATATCTGACAAGTTGACTCAACCTAATCAGGACAGATCAGCTGTTACCAACGTTGCTATAGGCTGTAATTTGAGGACCTTTAGAGAGTTAGCACTTGCTTTGAAAGGCAAGAAACTGTAATACTGTCAACACTAATCCCAGAAACATGCATTCAAAGTGGTTGTTATTTTTCCTCCAGAAGAAGGTAACACTTGTCAAATAAATACCTGAGATAATTGATAATAGGAATTAGAAGTATGTGAGTGATACGCTGACAATCAGTCACTCTTATGAAAAAGAAGAACCTTGCAAGATTCAGAACATTAAGTGGAGAGCACAATCTGTCACCATGAAGCAGAGGTCACTCTAAATGGCGTCAAACAATTGGCAATGCAGTTTTTCAGTGTTTACTTCTCTCTCTGTTGCTTGGTGCAAAAGCTGAGTTCACTTCAAACAATTTGTTTGATTAATTTTATCCCTTTTTGCTGCTCAGAGTATGCAGGCAATGGATTCCAATGCCATCAGATTTATTCACTGCTTCACTTTTTATTCAAGTTTTCATTCAGTGCTTGATTGGGAATATTCTAGACTCCCACTGCTGCTCAGACAGCATCCAAGGCTGGTCCTTAATTTGTGCAAGCAGCATAGATCCACACAGTTGATGGAATAATACTTATCTACATCAGCAAGGATATAGATTTTAATTTGTCGTTTTTTCTGATCCCCCTTTAATTTTGGAAGCCCTTCCAACAAAAATACTGATATTTGCTATAAAGTTCCCTTTTTGTGAACAATTTTGCCCATAAGACTCAACACTTGAATTTTTGCAGAAGATAAATTACCAAAGAGTGCAAGCACAGTCACAAAGCACATTAATAAAAAAAATTCCAGAGATTATATTTTATTATTTGCTTCATTCCACTAGGGAATAATTTATTTTCATGTAATAAAATTGAGAGGAATTCCATAAAAAAATGGATTCCCAATTCATGGAATTCTTTAAGGTAACTTAATAGTCACTGAATATATACAAGTGACTTTGTCATTGCCAGGGTTGCATCTGTCTTGTACAGATAAACTGCTTTTAGAATCTCATATTTAACATCAGAACAAAAAATATACATTTCTTACTGTATCGCTTTGGTCCATCTTCCAAACAAAATGAAAGTGTTAAGGTTGCATCATCTTCAAAAAATTCAGTTGCAAAGGCATCCCACCAGAGGTTGTCACTATCCTAGGAAGCAACAGATCATTCACTTAACAGGAGGCAAAATGAAAATATGTTCATCTGTTGTAAAAGAAATTCAACAGGATCACATCTAGTTTAGCTTCTTCACCTATGGTTTTGGGGTGCAGATGTCTATAGGATATTTCAAACCAATTTTCATAGATAAAGTTCTACTAATTTAGGAAAAACCCCCCAATTGTTTAATTTACTGTATAATAAACTGTCTTTCATTTTATCCAGCATATTAAATCTGCAAAAAAATTTCTTTTCCATAACATATTTTTCCAAATATTAGATATAGTTTTATAAATCAGTTGCAAATAAAGCAATTATGAGTTTTCCCTCCTTTTCTGGGCTGTATGTCTCAAATGCTTGGTCCTAGTAATGAAAAATCACTCAGTACTTAATTCTATAATGGTACAAACCTTGTCATCAGCACAAGATGACAAGAAAGTTATTTAGAAACTAAATGTAATGGCCATTCTACTCTAATGCATTAAATATAAATACAATGCTACTTCAGGTTGATTAAATACCAGCTAGTTACTTAAATGTAATTATTGTGAGAAATCTTTATTTTAAGATGACTTGTGCATACTTAGACTTACAGTAATACACATAGTTGGGACATGGAAATTATTGAAACAGTGAACAAGGTAAAGCATATACCAACACATCACTACAGGCAGTTTCTTGACTTTAACAATTGAACCAGGCATTTTCAGACCTGGATGATCAACAGGCACCCAAACCTCAATGTCTAGCACCCGAGCAAGTGGTCCAGCTTACAAGGGTTTTCACAGAAGTTGGGCAACACAAAACCCACCAAATGTTTCATTCAAAAGCTGTGGATATATTTAATAGTTGGATTAGAAATTTTTGGCTCAGTCTCTCTTGCTCCTTTGAGGCCTTGAGACTTACATCACTTGTAGCACACAAGGTCAGTAACAAAGCTGGAAATACACTTTTGAAGATGCCCCAATTGCACTCCCCAGAGCCACTCTATCCCACTCACAGCACCTTGCCTTCCAGTGTGCAAGGCCAGGTTCACTCAGCCTGAGCACCTTTTAATGCCTGGACAATATGGGTCTAAGACAGAAAACATTTGTTTGCTTCATAGGAAGAAAATCCTGAGATAAAATTCCAATTTAAAAGAAAATATGCATCTATCATATTCATTATGTACACATGCAGAGCAATCTGGAGATTTTAGTTCTGCTGCTGTATTTCCTGATGATGTTACTTTTGGATTTCACTCCAAAATGTCAAGTAAGGTATACTTCCTGCCTCTAAATTTCACTTTGATTTTTTTGTCAAGCATCCAATAGAGAAATGGTAAGGACAGGTTTTAACAATCTGGTTCTGAGCAGAGACCCTAGAGAGACTTCTTGTCTGAGTCAGAGCCTGTAATACACTTTCCCTGCCAAGGCTCATCCCACCTGGCAGTGACAGGACCATACAGCTCTGGTGTTCAGTCACATAAAGAGGTATCAAAGCTGCCCCCACATCTCAAAAACTGCTGTCACAGAGAGTTGTTGTTCTTCCCTGGTGTAAACCTGATGAGTGTTCCCATGTGCAAACCCTGCTGTATGGAGTAGCCAAGCAGCCACAACAGTAGGCATGAAAAACACAGTAGTAAGCCTGAAACATATACACAGGTGTTCAACACACCTCTGCACTCAGCACAGCCTGGGGGGGCATTACAGGCCCATACAAGAGTGCATTGTCCAACAAGCAGCTGTGATCTACCACTGCCATTTGACTAAAGAGAGGCTGCAGTACCATTTAACCTTTTGGACATCCTTGTCATGGGGAAGGAAGAGCAGAGGGAAGAGTATCAGATATGCCACACACCCCATTGAGTTGAGTATCACTGGAGCTACTCATGCAGCACCCAAGGACAAAACAGAGCAAAAGGGAGAGCATCGCATAGCCAGGATGTAGCTGCACATGGGAAAGACAGAGAAGAGCAGGGAAAGTACAGGGCCTCACCTCAAAACCACAGATATCTGCATTTACACTGGCTCCCAAGAAGTCTTGAAAGCAAGGAAAATGTGGAAATGGAATTGCTGTGGATTCCTTCCCTGGTTAGATGAAATATCCAGACTCTCTCACAGTTTGAACACAGTCCAAGGTCTTTATCTTAAGCTTTTGCGTATTTCAGGTGAGGAAGAAGGAAAAATATAAAATGCAACACACCACCCCCAGAAAGAAAACCCAACCTTAAAAAAGAGTATATAAATCCTGCCAACCTTGGAAACGCTCTGCTGATTTCATTTTCTGCCCCACCCTTGTCACAGGTGGGCCCACCTACTCTCAAAGCCAAATGTGAACAAAATTAAATGAGGTGTCCCCAGCCAAACCAAAATAGGATCCAGTTATTAAAAAAAATCCCCTTTTGTTCTTTTTTTTTTTTTTTTCCTCAGAAAGGGGATGGTGAAGGCAAGGCTGCCCTCAGGCATCTTTAACTTATGCTTTGACAGGTTACGGGGGATTTTGCCAGAGTAATTATTTTTCTATTCAACAATAATGAGAAATTACCATGGCAACGTCCCTTTCACGTAGTACACTCACATGCTCAAACATTGAAATAATGGCCTAAACATAACAAAAAAATTTAATTCTCTAAAAATATTTTGTATTAAAATAAACTTAAGGAGTAGGTCACAGGAGAGAAGAGGACAGAGACAGCCAGCAAGTTGGGTCAGAAGTGAAGGTGCCATGCTGCTGTGGCCAGGTACCCAAGCAGCAAAATGACTTCTTCCACAACTGTCATTGTTCCCTCTGATCCCCTCCACCTCTGGTATTAATTGTAATTTGAAGCATGGCTCGACTCTGAATAGGGTCTCCAAGTAAATGGAATCCTACTGTTTCAATATTTTTTTCCTGACACTGATTTCTTTGGCAAAGGTAATCAGATTTTAAGTACAATGATGTTCTTTTCCCCCTCTATCTAAAAGTCCCGTATGCTCACTGTGTGATCTGAGAGTCAAGCTGGGTTCTTCTTTACACCTTACACACTTATATGATTAAGAGTCTGCAAGCTAAATGAGGCTTTCACACTTGCCTGTGATAGATCCTGCAACTGGAATATGAGGCCAACTGAGACTATGACATTTTCTCCAAATTCCTTTATTTTTGTTTAATGACTTGGAAGGCAGAATAGACTGACGTAAAAAGTCAGTACATGAAACCACACTTGAAAGGATGCAGATACCTTGCAGGACAGAGCTGGAATTCAAAATGATTTTGATAGATTAGAGAAATGATCTGAAATGAAGATGAAATTCAATAAAGTGAAGTGACAAAAGTATAAAAAACAAAATGGGGAACAACTGGCTTAGCAGTACTATAGAGAACAGTCCAGATCGTAAAGCAAACATGTCAGCAATCAATTGCTCTTGGAAATAAGGGAAATGTCTTATATACAATAGCCTTCCACTCCAGAAAACACATCTCTGGAAAGACTTCAACTGGAATAGTCTGTACTGTACACTTCTGGAGTACTATGGCCAAGTCTGGGCCACCCACTCTTAAAGGATTTAGCTTTATGAATCACAGGAATCAATGAGTTTAAAGACACATGCAGACAAACCAACCAACCCCAAAAGACTCAAAGGGAGAAAGACAGAAGGATCTAGCTGCGTTTTGTGTAAAACAGAAGAAACATGATGACAGTCCTCAACTATATGAAAAGATTGCTATAAGGAAGGGTGAACACTTGTCCTTGGTGGCTTACACAGATAGAAGTAATAATTGGTTCAGTTGGCTGCCATTGCAGTGGTTTAATGACCTGTTACAGATTTCTAGGCTGAAAGGGGAAAGAGGGGAAAGAGCTGCAGAGCACAACTGCTGTGTTGCCCAGGGGAGTGGATATAGAGATCCTGCTGCCCATGAGCCTCCAGCAGAGCTGCCCCTGTAGAGCAGCTCCAGAGCTCATGCCCAGTGAGAAGCTGAGTTTGGTTTCTCCCTCATGCTGCTTTTGGCTGCACGTGTGTAGCAGGTGTAAATAGTATATTCAAACAGAGTTATGGAAACAAATCAATACGGTTCTGAATACTCACAGGAAACACACCTGTTTGGTTTTTTTTTAATAATCACTTTTTTTTTTAATAATCACTTTTTAAGGAAAACCTGAATTTTAAGCATAAATCTTGGCATTGGACAAGGCAAAAAATAAAAAGAGACAGTGCACTTGGGAGCTTACATTTTTCTTCTGGCATCTGCAATCCTTCCTTATTGACACTTACTATTTTCAGAACTCTATACATCTACATTTCTGTTGGCAACATATATGTGTCTCATATTCTTTCAAGTTAATGTTGCACAAGGAACTGCTGTCTCCCTAAGGAAAGAATGGTATTCATTCCCTCCTCCTGTTCCCAGCAAATTAAACTACACTTGAGCTTTCAAAATGCAGTTCAAGATAAGATTTTGCCATTAAATACACCTTGAAAAACTCCACAGCCATTACAAATTACAAAACTCTCAAGCATAAAAAAATCTGACATTAAAGTTTATACTCAAAGCATACAGACAAACCATGAAAAATAAAATGTTCAAATACAAGAAACCAATAATTTTCCCCAACAGTTTTAAATTAGACCAATCTTGTCTCCACCTAACATATTTAGATTCTGACACAAATTGCACATGAGTAACAAATTAATAGGGATCTATAGATCTTAATTTTGTAGATTTGGAAATTTGGAAGAGTACTCATCTATAGATCTGATCCTGCAAAGCACAATGGTTTTACAGTCTGGTATAGGGTATTTTGCTATGTGTATACATTCAGTATGGACTACAGATACTAAGTCCTAGGTTGGTTTTCCTGGAAACAGTAGGAACAGAGTGAAAGAGTGGAATGCTCATATGTATGAAGGTGGGAAGTACATATATGGCTGTCTGTTATACAAGAAGATGCATATCTTTCTTATTTCCCCAGTATTCTTGGAATGTGTAGTACCCTACAGTTACTGGTTACTCAGGGCTGGTTTTTAAGAGCCATTTCCATTGCTTTTCCATTTGTTATTCTTATTTATTTTATTTCAAACATAAAGTATATTTTACAAATAATTAAATATGCCTTTAACCTTGCACCTAGTGGTATCTTACAGAATCTCCATCTCCCTTTCCCTCTCAGGAATACCTGACTCTATTTCTTCCATTTGTTATTTCACACATATTCACAGTTTTAATGGAGTTGAATTCTTTTATTTCACTTACTAGTGTGGCTGGATTCCATCTCTCAAACAATGTGTAGTAAAACTGGCTGAAAGATTTTAAGACTTGGCTTTGGTCATAAGCAGCTTTCTGTTCCATTATACACTTGCAACTTCTTGCCAAAACTGCGCTCAATGCCCAAAACATATCAGTCTCTTCAGCTCACTTAATAATTAATTAAACTATTGTTTACATTCCACTTAGGAACTTATCTTCAATTGAACAATAAAGGAACAACACCAAGTTTCTGTTTTATTAAAAAGGCAGAATATAGTCATGCAACAGATCCCCACAGCAATGCCTCCTCAGAGAGACTGATTGGGGTGCAGAATGGGGGCAATATCTTTGCTTCTCACATGAATCTGGAGTAGGTTTAAAAATCCACAGGAACTCCAGGGAAAGGCCCATAATAGGGAGTTACTCTTACACATTTGCTGATGCCTAATATATCAAGGATCCTATTTTTATTGCTTCTAAATCAGTACACTAGCAGGCAACAAAAAAATCAAACATTAATTATTTGATTTCAGATACAAATGGGAGAAACAAACAAACAAAAAAAATAAAAGAAAAAGATAGCAAAGATTGCAAAATACACAAATTGATTTAGGCCATTTTCTTGTTGTACTCTGAACCCATGCATATGAGAATCAGCATCATTTTAGCAAAAACACTGCGCTGTAATGACACTGGCTATACAGCTTTACAGATATGCTGCTTCGAGATAATGTCACTTATATGTCACAAATAGCAAGTCCACACTGGGAAATTCTACCATGGGGTTCAGATTAACTGAAACATAATGACACTGAAATAAGGACAACAAATAATTTTCTTGTGTTCAGAAGGATGGTTGACCCCTTCCACTAACATATGCCCAAATTAGAAACCTTTTGTTAGAGTATTTGTGGGAAATACTCACTAGGCTGGCAAATAGCAAGTCTACACACAAAAGAATAGTTATTCCACTACATCAAAGCCACCCAATTTTCCATCTACACAGGTGCTACATGTATAATAATTTGGATACCCTTTTAAAATTGTAGTGCTTAAAATTACAGAGACTTTTAACTTAAGTTGTCAGGAAATTATAAGAGAGAGACATACCTGGTTCAGTCTAATAACAGAATCAGAGAAGAATGCCTGGTCTAAAACCTATTATTTGTCAGTCTTTAAATTTTACTGAAGCTTGTGGACAAAAGAAGAATGAATTCTTAAATATCCACTCTGTGCATGTTTGACTATTCACCTATTGACTATTCAGCAGACAGGAGATTGCAGTTTAATACTCATCTGTAAGCAGTACAGAGCACAAGTAGTTAACTTATGAAATGTGTCATTTCACTGGCTTCTTTAATTTGAATTCATTATGTCCATTCCTGAAACTTGTGCACAAGAATGGATGGGAGAAAGAAAGGTGGAAAAGAGCAGTGAAGCTGGGCTTAAGACACACTGCACTGTCAATTCCTTACTGCCACCGTGGTATCATCCTTGAGATTTCACAGCAGTATCATCAATGACCAGCAGAAGATGCTCTTTTGTCCTTCTAAAATATATGGGATAAGATTGCACTTGGTCTCTAAGGACAAGACCTATATTCTGGCTGTGAGAACAAAAAGACTGGGCATTAACAACCAAATTGTGCAGTTTTTAACAGAAATATACACTTCCACCCACAGCAGAGTATCTGTTAGTACTTGCTATATATTCAGTGCATACTAAATCCATATTCAAAATTGTTTTAAATTTGAGCCCTTTCTTCAATAGGCATGAAAATATCTCCAGCTGGCTGGAAACAGTAATAGATTTTCTTAGAAGTATTCTCAATCCATGATCATTGCAGACAAATCACAGACGTGAGTTTTGTGTTTATCAAAAATGAACCACAGTTACATTTCTCTATTCTGCCAGAGAATACCCCACAGCCTCTGCCTTTGAGAATAGTTTATAGAGATGGAATATTAAGTGTGTCTATTATCTACTGCACTACCGTCAGCCATACAAACGTTCTTATTTTATTCTGACATTTTGACCCGGTTTCTTTTTTACCTTGTTTACTTCCATCTCTATGAGTAAATGGAAGCTGCTATGCCATCTATCCGAATGAAAAGGCAATAACTAGTATTGCCATGAGTGAATATAGAGCATCAAATATTATGTGTCACTAGGGCACAGGAAAAACTCATATTCCCAGCAATATTAGTAAATGAGTCTCTCTAGGTCTATCTATCCAACTGCACCAACTCCCAAGGCTCTAAAATTTAGTGAACATAAATCCCTTTATCATTTGTTACAGTGAAAATAAAATTATTACTGACAGCATCTAAATACTACATTGGAACAGGATGAAGACAGTCCTTGACACCTCCATTCCAGCCTGGACTCCCTCCACCTCTTCTATTACTGAAGTCTCACAAAAGCACCACGTGTATGGGAGACAAGTACAAAGCTGGGACCTTCAGAGGTCCCTGATTCTGAGGAACTACAATCTAAACTATGATCTAACAGACTGTACTTTGATAGGTCATAAATGGCTCTTCAGCTGAGTTAAAAAACTTATTCTGCTATTCCTTATTCTCGTGAGAATCTAGTAGGAAAGGGAAACACAGGTAAAACAAACCATCCTTCCAGTTACATTCCAGGGTCTTGCAGAAATGTTAAATAGTGAACAGGCTAGGCAATGCAGCTACAGAGTTGATTTTCTCATAAGAAAAGATTATATGGATTGAAAAGACATATAGGTGAGGAGGTATCTATCTCTATATATGCAAAAAAAGTCTCAGAGGGATTATTTACCAAGGACAAGGGGAAATGGCTCTAAACCAAAAGACAGCAGGTTTCAATTAGCACTGTGAGGGTGGTGAGTCCCTGGCACAGGCTGCCCACAGAAGCTGTGGCTGCCCCATCCCTGGCAGTGTCCAAGGCCAGGCTGGCTGGAGCTCTGAGCAATGGGATCTGGTGAAAGGTGCTCCTCCCATGGCAGGGGATTTGGAAGTAGATGATCTTTAAGGTCCCCCCCCAACCCAGACTATTATATACAACTCTAGCACAACCCTACCCTAACAGAGTTTGAGAAAACTCTTGCTAAGAGTTTAAGCAAAGGACTTTTAAAATTAAGGATATGCTTGAATGTTTTGTTGAGCTGAGATCCACGTGTGCTCTTGCTAGTCTGTAAGTCTAACTAACTCAAAATTATGACTTCCTATTAAGTTTTGCAACCAGCTAAGAACATATCAAAATTATGGTCAGCTCTAACAAAAGAGCTGTTATTTCTTGGGAGGGTATTGGAAGTGGAAAAGATCAAGTATATGGTATGTCTCATCTCCTATGGAGGACAGGTAATCTCATGCACAAAAAATTAATTTAGCAACAACTAGTCAGAAAAAGAGAAAACAATTGAGAAAAAAGTATTGAAGAAACCATACTTGTTAAAATTTATAACCATACCCACACTTTAAATTATATATTGCTGCATTTAATAATATAAGTTTGGTTTTGGGTGTCCAAGTATCACCCAAAGAAATTGTAAAGGCACTGTATAATTGCAGACAGTACAGAGAAGTAAACATTATGGCACCTTACAGAAATTTTGGCAAGAAGCAATGGTGAAGCACAAATATGAGTTCTTTGTTATGTATAGGTGATGGAAAAACCCTCCCTATATCTTTGCTACATAAACAGTGCATATGCCTTAAGCAAAAAAATCCACTGTGATAATTAACAAATAATTTCATGAAAGAGTTACAGTGACCTGAAAATTATGTCCCTTAAAAGTTCTTTCACATTTTTTATTCAGCCCATATCAGAAGCCCCACACATTTTAAAGGATCATTTTAAAGGATTACTTCTTTACTATAGCAAAAATAAACTCCAAGTTAATTCCCATGCGCATTCTGTCCTTATTAGGACTAGTAATCAGTCATTTTTGTTGGCTGGTGATGTCACTCTATCCACAAATATTATCTTTGTTAAATGTGTTTTGGAATTTAAATTCTAATTAAGAGATAGATAAGAAAAAAGATAATGTTATTAAATCTATATTTTAGACTCTACTTACTTGTTCTAGTTTTCAACACTACAGCATGGTATCATCTGCAGTGGTCATTTGAATCAGCTGCAGTTATCAGATGCTCAGGTATTTGAAAATAATACAGCTACATGTATTGCTTGTAATTTTTAAATATACAAAAACATGTGCATTCAAACTTAATCAAACATTAAGGCAGAGATTTTCAAAGCTAATTAAAAGACTTCTGCATTCATTTTCCATTAAATTAAGTGGAAATCATATGTTGGAATATTCTATGCAAGGCTCCAAATCCCAGCATGGAAATAGAACTTGTTACATTTACTGAATCAAAGCTAGAGGGTGACAACAGGGCTGGGATTCATCTCACCCCAAGACAGTTGTCTAAATTCATGTGAGATAAAAAGCCTCCTGCAGATCTCTGTCTCTTCACTGTCTGTAGAGGGAGCCTAGAGAATGGTTCAGTCTAGCCATGTAACTTTTTTAGGGATAAAAGTAGGTAAGATAAATCCTATTCTATATATCTACCAAGAATTTAAAAGTCAGGAAGAATACTGGTCGAGGCTTTCAGAGCTTAGTGAAGGACAAAAATACGTGAAAAGCTGGGTGAAACAACTGTATCTACTTTGTCTAGATTTTTACAGTCTTGGCAGGAAAACCTATAAATGATGTTCAAGTTTTTTGCTCGCAATGCTCAAAGATCTCCAGGCTGCCAGGTTCCTGCTGTTTCACATAAAAAGCTCCAAGTGGCAGACAGAAGTTGGAGAACTGGTTAAAGACTTCTGCCAGTATGAAATACTTTAAATGAAGAAGATGTGATTATTTGCGTGGCTTCCTAACTTTACTTCCTGGCTAGCTACAGTTGCAAATAAAGGCCTTCAAGCCCTGTTTTTTATCTCACACTGTATATGGATACAAAATTCCTATACAAAATACAATTAAACTAGAAACAAAATTGCTCATATCTATCTTCCTGGGAAATCTGAAATATAAGGAAATCCTAGGTCAAGACAACACATATCAAACACTGACATTTTCCGTGTGTTATCCTGTGACCATCAGACCATTTCTGTGGTGTAGCACTGCCCTTCTCAAGCACACAACGCTCACTACTGGGCATGTACAGCCAAGCCTGATCAACGAAGGAACAGTAATCAGGAGTTCAGCTTGCCTTGACAAAGGGAGGATGAGTTGGGCTCCAGACATTGCATATTCTCAGTGTACACAACAGTTTGCAAGTTTTGGTGGTGAGACACAAGGTAGTGCAATTTTTAAACTTACATTTGCATTTACAGATTAAAATTCTGAGTCAAATGAAGATGTCTGAATCACCTGCTTGCCATGAAAAATCTACTTAGAACCAAAACTTTTACTGTTATTGCTGCTATAATATTGTAGAACAGTGTAACAGATCACTGACAAGGCTGTTACGGTTGCTAAATCAAAGGATATACTGTACTGAAAGGCACTGAAAGAAATACAGAGAGAATGAAGCACAGAGGTTGTGATAACAGAGTGGGTTTGTGTGTTTGTTTTAATTATTAACTTTAAATTTTCACTTCAAAAGAAATGGGAGAATTTATGCATGCCAAAAAGTGCTCCCTTTCAAAACTCGGTCTTCACTGAGCAAAGTAAGCAAAAATTTCTTCTAAATGGCATCTCTTATCTTGTCAACCTCATTTAAAGTAAAAAGGCATCAATAGTAATAGTAAAATTGCAGCCTGGTGAACAATTCCTTTACAGAAGCCAGCTACTACATACTGTAACAAATTAAAAACTCCAAAAGTCTATGCAAGTCCCCAGAGAAATGCTATTTAATAAAGCAAACACTGATATTGAATGTGACAGTATTCCATTTGCTTCAGAATCCCATCCAACTGAGTTTGGCTGCAGCTGAAGCAATTAGAGAAAGCTGTGATTTAATGATTATGCTAAAACCCTAGACAAACAAAACTCTCACCTACCAAGTGGCCACTTAGCTGTATCACTACGACTAGTATGTATAAAAATCCTTGTAGGATTTCATTTGCTGTCAGTCAACTAGTAATGAGCAATTATTTACTAAAAATGCTATTTACTAGCTACCCTACTGCTTAAACATAAAAAAAATGTAGACATCTAAATTTAAACAAAGTAAGTAAAGCAAAGCGTGAGCTACATTTGTCAAGGAAATCACCCACTAAGGTCATCCTTGTAGCTAAGACCTGATCTGATCCAGTTGAAAGCTCATTACAGGTAGTATTTTTTAAAAATATGTCTTTATGTTGTATATGATAATCTACTGAGGCCTCACCTCCAGCTCTGTAAACATTTAATGAAATTTTAAACATCTTTTCATTACAACAGTAGTCTCCTATGTACTACAGCCAATCACTTCAGACTCCGTGGACCTGTTAAATCAGTAAAACTGATTCACTTAAGATTTCTTAGTTTGCCAGAAGTGGTATTTGGCCTTTCCTGTTTTCTAATGCCATTAAAATTTCTCTGTGTAAAGTTGCAGGACACAAAGTAGTATAAAAAAGTGACAATTTAGAAAACTCGCTTATAGAAAACTTGTGAATTTGCTGGGAAACTCAGGTCTTTCTTGGTACATTCCTGCCAGCCAACAAGTTACATTGTGAAAAAATGACTAATGGTCTTTCTGATTTTTCATTTTCACATTACTCAAGGAGCCAAGTGACACCTTGGACTGCTGATGTAGATTTTTACCCTCAGTGCCTGCCAGGTGAAGGCATCTCCTGACAAAGAGCAAGAAAAGCTTTTGAAAAAGCTGTTTCCCTCCTCCCCAGCTAAGGAATCGCCTCTAAAGACATGGTGCACCTACAGCCTGAAAAACCTTACCAGTATTGATACAAAACATTTAGAACCAGAAAGAATATGAATCTGTGAGAAAGCTCAAACGCAAAGAAAACTATGTTAAGAAAGAAAACAGTTTAGTATAACATGGATAAGGATGGACAAAATTGCTGCAGAGGAGACTGAAATAACTTAGCTCACAGAAGTGCACCTATCGAGCAGCTCAGACCTATTTTCAAAAATCAAAATCCTCAGATATTAACAACAAAATACACCATGAGCATACCATTGTTTGTCTGTTTTGTTACAGTTGTGCGTTTCTAACTAAAATATACAATGGTCATGTTCAGAACTCTAAATTTTTTCTAATTACAATGTATTCCCCTAGAGTGCTATAAATCCAGAGCATCTAGACTTTCAGAGCTTTCCTAAAAGATTTGTGTTCACAGTACCAAAGAACCTGAGACAGCAGCAATAGCCTTGACAAAGCCAAGAAACTACACAGTCCCATTTCTGGGAATGTGTTAACTGCCAGAGGAGCTGTCATCTGCAAGTGAGACAGAAAATCAGAAAAGATTCAGTGCTAATGTCTTCTTACACTAGGAGAACCTTATGTCAAGCTCAGCCCAGAATATATGGATCCACATCAAGCAGCTTGTTTTCTACTAGTGCAATGACAACCACTGTGAGATGTTATCATATTTCTTTGCACTATGTTTTGTCAGAACCTACAAAATTCGTTGTAGCTGGATCACTCTCTAGGTCCTCACAGAAATACTATATCAAAATAGCACAGATGCTTTTTGGAGGGTGCTGGTTTCAGGTGCTGACTATTCATAGGATTATTCTCGCCAAAATGAGTTCTTCCTCAATCACTTGAATTTTACACCTGATTTCTGTCTGGCACACTGCAGGATCACCTCTCTACTCTAGAACAAAATGACTGCCTTTTTTTTTTTTTTCCTCTTGCTTTCTTAGTTCTACTTTCTGATTTGTACTATTTTTTCTGAAACCCGATGCACTGATAAAAGTGTACAGACACACATTGTTGATATTCTCAGCTTCAGTAGTAGTGTCTCCTGGATTAGGTTATCTGCTTCTTAAAATCATGTATCAAGTTATTCCTGGTCTGAGGCATTCTAGAATGAATGTGAACTTTTTATAACCTCCACATGTGAGATTTGAAAGCTGCAAGAAGCCCATCAGCAACTTTCAGGTCACCACAGAGCCCACCATATATCTCATGGCATATCAGCAAGGACAAAGGAGTGCACTGAGGATCAAATATGCTTTGAATTAAGCAAGCAGTTCCTTGTTCAGACTCTTGTAAATGTACTTTTTCAGAAAGGCTCAATGTCTGGCAGGAGTCAGGTCTGGACTGAGTTCCTTCTGACTTGATTCAATCCTCACCAGTACAGCTGACAATCACAAGCCTTCACGTCCTGAAGTCTCAACAGACTTGCAGAACAAGCACAGAATCAAAGCAGCTTCCCTGTCTCTCCCTGCAAATACTCATGCACCTCGATCTGAAGGGACCACAACCAGGATTACACTGTCAGTACTCTCCTCACTCCTCTGCCAATATTCCAAGCACTCATTAGATTCAGTCAAAGAGGTGACACAAACTGCCCAGGACACGTGGCCTAGAAACTGCAGAGACAGTGAATATTTTCAGCTGTATTACTTAGTGTGCAGCAGAGGAAAGATCCTACGGGCTGTGAGCTGATACACATTGATACAGATACAGGTGATACAGGTTTAGATAGACACAGATATCAGCTGAATCCAGTGGACAAGATGGGGCATGAAAACAGAAGTGCAGTCTATGTTGTAAGTGATGAGTCTCACAATAAAGGACATCCTAGGGAAATATCTAACCTATCAGACCATCAGCAGCAGTGCCTTGCAAACATGAAAGGAAACATGGTGGTCCACAATGTTCCTACAATAATGAGCACAGCAGTCAGGGATAATAAATGTCTTCTCCTTAGGAAATATAGGGTGAAAAGTTGATGCAGTATGAAGTAACCATTGGTATAAGAATTTATGTTTCCTACTTGAAAATATCCTTTTGCACTCCTAGAAAATGTCCACTTTCCAGGTATACTTCATAGACTTAATAAGTAATCCTTTTTGTACTTCTAAGGTGTCCATGTTTTGGATTTTAAGAGAGAAAAGCTCAAAAGTAACTTAAACCCATGGTAAAATAAAGAGAAAAAAGATACAGATTTTTCCACTTTGACTGCTGCTATCATAAATAGCTCTAAGGAACTTACTCTGCATTGTATTTTATTATAAAAATTAATTTTTTTTTTCCATCCAAATAATGATCAAAATAATACTGGATACCTGTTCTACAGGATCTATCTAAAGTGAGACACAGCAGTGTCTGCTCTGTGTGGTGTAGTGCTTGGAGCACACAGATAGAATTGTAGTTCTTTGAAATTGTCAGTCTTTAGTATCTGATTTCTTGATACAAGCTCAAAAAAACTCAGTCCTCTATTCTTCTGCTGTAGACTTTACACTCTGTAGCTTGTCCCATCAAAAAACTAACTTGAAACCAAAGCTCTCAGGTCCTCTAGATAGACAATAAAGTGTGGTTTATTTTAAGAACAGGAGTCTACTCTAATTGTAGCCATGGTGGCAGAGAAAATTAGTGTCATGAAATGCATTTAAACATGAGCAATGGAAGATAGGGAATTCCAAACTCTTTTCTTCTTCAATAGGATGACATTGTAGACAATGGTATGATCCTTCAGAGCCTGGCTCTGCTTTGGGTAGAAGCACGAAATGGTTTACATATTTTAATTGTGTATGTTCATTCTCATGGCCATCAATATCAAATAACTGGAAGCTCACTTGGAGGCAGGGTGTTAAACAGAGTATAAAATTGTCATACGGAGAAAAAACCATGACCATCATTGATATTCTCTTATCTCATTCAGCTTCTTTGATTTGAGTGTTGGTATCAAAAGGAAGTGACCTGAACACTTAAAGATGATGCAAGTTTCACTATTCCCTGTCGCATATAACTTAAAAATTAACATTTCATTAATATCCAAACAGATCTGCTTAGGCGAGACCTGACCAGAATTCAACACTAGATTCACAAGCATATGAGAGTACTGCCTATGTGTTTTTTAAAAGGCCCAGGAGCAGCATGAATTCTATATTATTTCCACTGCCTTCACCTGCAAAAGTGTTATCATTGCTTCAGTAACTGAATAACTAGCTAGAAATTATTTTTTTTCTCCAGTTCTCAAAGTTACTGTATTTTGCAGCAACATCAGAAAAAATTATTTTATCTAATTCCTGATATACTATCCAGTGGTAGGAAGAGAAAGATGGCAGTTCCCATTTCCTTCATGCTTTGATAGAGAGTCAACAGAGAAGTAATACAAACTGACAGGTTTTTATGACTGACCTCCTGATACCTACTGGTGCATAAACATGTAGTTGTTAGAACTTATCACTAGGGCTAGGGTTATCCCCTCCTGACTAGGAGTTTGCCAAGTCGTAAATAAATAAGCTAAAAATAGAATTCCCAAATAATGTGTTCTATTTATTGGATTCTGCCCCTAAAATATCATGTCCCAGAAAATCTTTAAACGGGAAAGCTGAGATTTCAGCCTTTCTTGTCTTTATTTTCCAGATGTTGCACAAAGCTTGGTAGGTAGGAAGACCATCTAAATGTCTCTCCAGTGCTGAGTGGTGTCCCTGAGGGGTCCACGCTGGGACCAGTACAGTTTAATCCTCATCACTGACACAGGCAGTGGGATTAAGTGCACCCACAGCAGGTTTGCAGACAATGTAAAGCTGCATGGTGTGGTTGACACACCTGAGGGATGATACAGAATCCAGAGGGACCTGGAAAAACTCTAGAAGTGTGCCATGGCAATTGCATGAGGTTCAACACAGCCAAATTCAAGGTCCTGCACCTCATCCAATGCCCACAATATATTTTGGAGGGCAAAAGAGGAGGAAGGAATGGTTACATTTCAATGAGCTTGAGACCAATCTCATGGGCTGAATGTCAAGGAGTAGTCAGAGATCTTCAAGTCCAGTTTGCACACAATGAGACTTCTTTGCAACATGATCTGACATCCAGTAAATTGAGATATTCACATAATTTACTTGAGAAGTGGTGATCCAAGTACAAATTAAAATATTAGCAGGGGTGAAGAAGAATCCCCTCTTACCTTTCCCAGACAAAATTATGAGGAAAAATACAACTCATTTCTGTGTCTGTTTTTTGAGAAGAAAATGTTAGGTCCCTATCCTCAGGGAATTAGGTAGGCAGCTTTGTCTGGGTGAATCCCAGCTCTAACAGGACACTGAGCTTCCATAAAAAATCCCAGAAAATAGTCCTCCTTTCTAAAGATCACACCATCAAGAGTTTAGTGTTCACCTTAGCAAATGTCTAGTTTGAAACTCTGCTCTGAGGTGCCTGGCTTTCACACTCCACTTCACATGGAACCAGTCTGTGGTTTCATTTCATTCTGGGGGCCGTGCACCTAGCTGTGAGATGACTAAACCTTACTTTTTTCAAACTTAACTGGTTTAGTTAACATCTAATCCTCTCTGCACAAGAGAAATAATCACCAAAATTAGCAAGAGCTTTTGAGTTTATGAGAGAAGAATACAGGAAATGAATAATACACTCACTCATAAGACAGATTTGTGGATAATCTGAGGACAATTACACTAAAGAAAACCCCACTGACTTTGGAGAATCCCTTCACTTCCCGTGACAGAATCTGTGTGACAGAAATCAGAATTTGGCACTTAGGGCAAATTTGGAACTGACATGGCTCAGAAACGCTTGACAGGTGCTGCCTGTGAGGGGCTCTTCCTGTTAGTGCCTTCCAGGGGGAGAGCAAGAAAACCTCTCTGATGGCTCAGGTCTAGAAGTCTCCTTGCCAGGTACCTGCCATATGCCTAAAGGCATTTGAGAAACATGGTTACATTTATTATCATGAGACTAGCTGCCTTTGTTAGAATATCCAAAACAAACCCCGCATTTTTTAATGGCCTGATTTGTTTTTGCAGAAAGCTGAATCTTGGTACATGAGCTGTCATATCAGATTCTATTTTATTCTTTTATGTTTACAAAGTATTGCATAAATAGGAACAGCTGGTGTTGATTTATAAACACGAGAGTTGTCTTGAGAATTTAGGTATTATTTTGCCAACATTTAAGTCTAATCATTTGCAAGCAATTGTTCTCTACCATAGTGGACAGTGGTTTTTCTGCTGCCTAAAGACAAAGATATTTTCTAATAATACTAATAATGGAATTCTGAATTAGACTTAGAAGAAGGATCTTATGTGAATAGGTCTATTTGTTTATGTATCTGTGTATGTGTCTTTGTTTATCGAGAATTTCTTAGAGAATGCCACAATATTCATGGCTCCAACTTTTTGTAAAATTACTGTAGCCTGCTGTAAACAGCCAGGCAAAGGCCTTGGCCTCTATGAAAACCTGCATGTTATTTGCACATGTGAGTACCTTGAAGACAGATGTGGGAATGCAACCATTTGTTGGACTTAACATTTAACTGCCTTAACTGGGGGACATTTTACTCAATTTCATTCACAGTACAGTTGCCAAGTTCTGAAATAAATATTCTCCTGACAACAGTCTCTTCCTTTATGTTATCCTGATTTGCTTCCATTACAGAAGCATGCTGTGAACTGAAGAAGGCAGGAATCACATGATCTAATACTGTAAGATCAGTTAATTAAAGAATTTATTATAAGCTGAAAAAATGCCCATTAAAGTTTCAAAGGCAAATTGAATTCCTGCATCTCCAAGTGGCGGCATTGAGGGGTTTTTTGTGAAACGCAGACAGTTTTTATCTTATTCTAAGTTTTAATAAAGGGAAACCTAAGACTTGGTTAATAAATCATTAAAAGATAGCAAACACATAACTGGCAAGCTTTTGCAACAGAGGAAAGCTACCCACCCAACTCCCAAGGACCTGAGATGTTAGGTAGAGTCTTGTAGGACTTTGAAAGAAGATGAGTAACAACATGAAAAAATTTACCAGGCATGGAGAGTCTGGCAAGCTGATCTGAATGCAAAGAGTTGTGGAAAGCTTAAAATACTAAACAACAATAAAACAGCAGAGGGTATTGATGAATGCAAAGTAATGCATATGAGGGAAAACAATCCTAATTAAATCTAAACCACAATGGACCTTTAGCTATTATCATGCGGCACAAAAATCTCTGAACCATTATGGATAATTCCATGGAAATGTTGGTTTAATGATATCTAGTATAAAAAAAGGCCAACCACATGCTTTCAGATCAGAAAAAAGGAAACTGGGGATGGGTACAATGGAGGTTTGCAAGTCATTAAAGTTCTGGACTTTCTTTTCTGTGATTAGAGAATGATTATTCAGTCTAAAAATCATCATTGTAATAAATAAATTAAAAAAAATCTGAGGACACAATAAAATTAGCTCACAGTTTTAAACCCAGCAAGAGGAAATAATTTTTCATACAATGCACAAGCTGTAGAATTCATTGCTTCTGGGCTTCAAGTCACAAGCATAAACAAATTTTAAAACATATTAGGTGTATTAGCAGAGGCAGAATACACTGGCAATTCCTGAATGCAGTGCTCCAGGCACAACCTCCCATTTGGGATGAGCTGATATATTAGTAAAAAATGTTTGGTCATTTCCCAGTTTTGCTCACTTATCCTTTCCCAATCCATCTGCTACTGGTGGCAGGATAGTTGACATCTGACCCTTCTTCCCCATAAATCTTCCCTTCTGAAAAAGGCTGATTCCAAGGCCTGATCTTCTGTGTAGTAAATATTAAATCCTGTAACTCCCTTTGACTTCCAGGTTAATATCAATGTCTCATCCTCAATTAACTGTTTCTCTGCTCTTATCCCTTTCCCTCTTGCTTTCCATCAATAATTCCAGAGACAGAATGATTGTTTTTCTCAGCTGATTCCACTCTCCCACCTGCCTTCATTACACTTTCTCAAAGATTTTTAAATTCACTCAATGTGATGCTTTTCATAATGATTATATAAGACAAAGAGCACCCTCCTGCCAAATTTCAAATCCTTTTTCCCAAACAATAGGATGGGCAGCAGACGGAAGGGAGGGGAAGATACAACTAGTCCGAGCAAGGTTTGCCAGGACTTTTCAGTGTGGTAAAAGAAAATACATACTCCCATTGCCTAGTGCCTGGAAATGTTTGAATAATTTTTGCTGAAATTTTCCAAAACAGATTCAACAAAGAAGAAAACTAGTGTGGAAAGTTTCACCTCTCAGAGATGCCAAACAGTTAAAATCTGGCAAAGCTATCAGCAACTGCAAACCGGGAGCTATCATGGATAACATTAGGCAACCTTAGTAAAACCTTACCTCTTGCAGCACCAAAGAGTATGATGTAGCACAAAAACATGTGATTACTGATGCTTTTGATGTAGTGAAAGCATAGATTTCAGTGATAGATTTTGGTAATCATTTCATTACACATTATTTTAAGAGTGCAATATTTTATTTTGCAAGTTGTCATCAAATTTAAAAAATTCTTTTTTTCATGGGCCAAGAGGACTTTTAAAACTAGAAGTAATTATAACACCAGCCCTGGCAATGACTGTAACAAATAATCCCCATGAATTTTCTTTGTTTGCAAGTATCCACAATTTTTAACAATTATGATTGATTTTCAAAAATGGGAAACTAGTCATCTTTAAAATGAGCCCTTTCAACTGAAGGAAAGCCAGTTTAAAATGCAGATAAATAAGGGGATTCACAGCCATGACTGAGGCTGGAGGCAGTAATTTACCCCACTGAGTGCAGTGGAGCCCAGTTCACCTCCTTGGTGATGGTCAGCAAGTGCCAGTTTTCAGCCTCTGGTGCCAGCCCAGCAGGTGACTCAGTGCTGGCACAGTGGGGACAAAGCAGGGCACACTACACTGGGCACTCGGGCTCAGCAGCTCCTCTAAACCACTACATGAGACCAGCTCTGAGGGGAATCAGCTGTACAAAGTTCCTCCTTTTTCTCTGGCCTCTCTTATGTGACTATCAAGAGGTGCTGTATAGTTATAACCAAAATGATAAAAGATAGATTTGCATATGTGCCTTCTGAGTTTCCTGGCTTTTCCATGCTTTTTTAAAAAATAGTGGTCCATTAAGATTGATCTTTATTAATTATATCTAAGGTGAAAATTATACTCTTAAACTAAGTAAAAATGGCCAAGCTCATAGTTCCTTGGAAAGTGGTTAAAGTGTCTTGTTTATGGCTCTGTAGATCAGAAGAACTTTATTTTTCACTGATCAAGAAGATTTGATTGAACACATTTGTTTGTTTTTTGAATATAAACAGAAACAGTTTCCAGATGAGAGAAAGGGTACCACCAGTTTACAAGATCTGACCATTAACAAATCTGCCCTTTTCAATCCAGGTCATGTTCAAAGCAGGGCCTGTGAGGTACCTCCCTGTACTTATGACACAGGGACCCTTTCAGAACTTCTCTGTCACTAGCCTAAAGGTAAAGGCAAGCTATGCACCACGTGCACCTTCTCCCAATAAAAGCTTCCAAAGGAAATTCCACAATAAACTTCACTGACTTTTAAAGAGATAAAATATTTAAATCTTCATGGGTTCACTCCAACTGGACTAATACAGGGGTGATTTGGGTTATCATAAGAAGATGCAGTGGACAACTGGTCTGTGGCATGAGAAGTTATTCAGCAGCCTGAATAAATGACACTGGAGAACAGGTGACAAAAAAATTTCTCAGATGAAATCCCAGGTCCTGCCCCACTATTTACAGTCCTGTCTTGTCTATGAACCAGCCAATATAATAGCTTTTAAAAATAAACTTGCGCTGTGAATTTGCTGTCAAGTAGCTTCATTTTGTTTCAGCTGAAAAGAATTTTAAGTTCAAACACAGCCGAACCATTCTCAGCTGGGTTTGATTCCTTTCATCAGAAGAGATTCTGATTCTCAGTTGAGGAGAGTGAATTCAGGTTGTCTGCTGGACAGGTAATCAGAAATTTTATTTCTTTTTTTGTTGCTTTTTTCCTTCCCCTTTTGAAACAGATCAAATTTCATACAGGGAATCACAGAGATACAATAAACATAGAAGCCTAGAATAGCATTTTTGCAGAAACAAGTTTCAGGATAGAATAACACTTTAATTTTTTCCAGGCTTCCCACAGTATTGCTGGCAAGCCTTGAAAGCTGTAGAAGAGCAAGCAAACAGATTCCAAATCTCTACCATAGGCCAGATTGTATTCTGCCCTGCATGGGACTGCAAGAAGCGAGCCCAAGGGGAGAGAAAACAAAGAACCTCCTCCTGTGCTGAGGCATAAAACAGCAGGGAAACATGAGCACTGTCTCATGGAAAGATGAATCATGACATCAGTTTCTCCCAAAAAGGGCTGAGAAGAGTTCAGGAGTGACTGGCATTTGTCCCTCCTTGGCAGTGTCCACCAGAGCTGTTCAAACATGAGAAAACATCTTTTCAAAGGACTGCTGCATTTCACCTGCCAAATTTCTTTACAACTCCTACAAAGACCTCAGCCAAAACACACAGAAACATCTTTAAAAGTAAGCCCTTCCTCTTTTAAGCTGTGTCCAGCACAGGCCCCTGTATCAGTAAGCTTATGGAAGGGATGTCTGAATCCCAGGAAATAAGAAATCTCCAGGAACAAACATATAATGCGTGGACTGACTACACAGACTAGGCTTCTAAGAGATTTTTGGTGGGCTTTTTCTGTTACAGTTTTTTTTCAAAGTATTTTACATCTATGATCCTAGAAGCTGAAGAAATAGTATTTGTAGGAGAAAAAAAAACATCATTTGAGGTTTTTAGAACACTGGCATCATATACTTGGAAAGAAGTAAAATATTCTGTCATTTGCACTGTGCAAGGCACAAAATGAAGAATGGGTGGTTTGGTTTTGTCACAAAACAGTTGAAGGTGAAACTAAAATGTGCTTGCTGGTCCCCTATCTAGAAGACTGGTGTGCTTTTACACCTTGTCCTTATTTCAGGTAAACATTTATGTAGCATTGTCAGGATTTCTGAAGTCCGTGTCTCTATTAGCAGATTTACAAATTAACTACAGCAATTGATACATCTTTCTACTGAAATATAACCTCTTTTTCACAGAACACTTCTATGTATTTAGCACCTATACTTTATCACTGTTCAAGTAAAACAACTAAATAATTAAAGCAAAGAAAATGGGTCAGATTGGAGGGTGGGAATAAAACTATCTTGCTGACCACCAAACAAATCCTTGCCTCTAAAATCCTCTCTTCCTCCCATTTCTTTGTTTGATGGTTCAAATTTCTAACTGTGCTCCTAACTCAAATTGTCAACTAAAGAGGACAGTTGACAGGATAAGAACAATAAGGAATAATGAATAATAAGGAATAATAATTTCTTGAAGAGACCTCATGGTCATGCAGCAATACTTTTTTTTTTTTTTTTCACAGATTTCTTCCCCTGCACCTCCTCTGAAGGAAAATCTAATGAGGATGGGTGTAATCAGAAAACCTACAAAATTTTTCCCTTCTTTGGAAAACAGTAAACTATGTTTCATGTAATAACTAATAAATCTACTCTTATGAAAAGAATTTCCTTTTTAATTATATAAAGATTCCTTTATATTCAGCAGCATTAAAAATTAACAGTATTTTTACTATTGTGCTTTTAAATTATAGGACTCTTTCTTTTAAAAAATAAACACATTGGAAATTAGTTCATCAGCATCAAATGAAGATATGCACAAAATGATTCAAACAGTAAAAACGATCCTTCTGCAATCATCAAGTAACATTTGCAATTCACTCTCTTAAATTACATTAATATTTTAAATGGCTAAAACATCAAAACACCATGGTAACACATTTTTATCCTGTACAGCTTAGTTCACAAGTGTATGACTCCTGTTGATATATTGTGACTTTAAAACACAGGTGCATAGGGTACATGGTAGCCTGTAACAAAAACACCACAAGGCAATCTTCCTCTCTTAGCTGAATATCTGGAATTTCATTCACATATACCAGCTGTGGATGCAGTAGCATGATCATTTATTATAGCCAAAGAAATGCCAAAATTCTTGTATGATATAAAAACCATGGAGCCCTAACAATTTCAAAGTAGGGTGCACTGATGCATCCTTCACAAACAAACAGTCAAACATCTATTCTTGGCGACACAGAACTCTTGACAGTTTTTTAGCTTATGTCTTTCAGTGAATACTTGCTTTCCCTTACACTGGCCCCTGGCATGTTTTATACGAGGATATTTAATAGACCCCATCAGCTCATAGTACACAAGGCTCAGAATTGGTTGCCTTTACTGAATAGGCTGGGAAAGCTGCCTCAACAAATCTGTTCATGCTTAAGGTCTGGTCACTGCCAAATGATGTACTCGAGACAGCCGCCTTTCCATCCTCTGCTGTTAGCTTAACTGCACACTCACAGCAGAAAGGACAAAAAACATACTCTACAACTATGCCAAAATGAGAAGAAAGACTGCTCTTAGGCCCAAAATTCAACACTGCTGGTGCAGAGCTGGTGTCTAACTTTCTCTGGCTCAAGAGATTCGAAACAAAAACAAAAAAAGCAAAAAAAGCACAAACCAAACCAAAATAAAACAACAACAACAACAACAACAAAAAAGTCCTGAATTTCATCAGTCCTCGGGAGTCTGAGAGATTTGGGAAAGCTCAAACTTACTGAGAGATCTTCCTTCTATTAGTCATAGTAAATACATCTAAGCATTAAAAAAAAAAAAGCGAAATAAAAAGATGTAAAATAATAATAGATGCAAGGTTGACAGTGGGGCAAAACTGCTGAAATTGCTGGAGGATTCTGTCCTTATGTAAAGACCCAGTCATGCTGCCAAGGTCAGCTGGAGCTTGGGTTATCTGTTGCCTGAGGCTATTCTACCTTGTTTTTCATTCAAGAATCATTGTTCTTCGGTTGTTTACCTGGATTTTATTCCACTCTTTTCTTCATACTGTCTACCCTTTTCAGCTTGCATTCCCTGTGGCACACACCAGAAGCCCATCCTGGTTGTGCACCAAGAAATCCTGACTACACTAATGGGAAAGAGCAGAATTAGGTGGGAACAATTTTCCTCTTTAAAGAAGAGAAAGAGACAGAGAGAAGGTGTTTAACAAATCCTTTGTGAAAAGTGAAAATTTCACTAATTACTTTTAAGGATGGTACACATTTCTAACTGGTGAGGGGATATCATTTAAATATATTTATCACCATAAACAAGATTGTTAAACAAAGCAGAATTTTTCCTGTATTTTAGTGCCATTAAATACATTACACTTATCCATAGTTAAGAGATTCATTAGAAGGAATATGATAAAGGAGAAATGACGGAGGGGAGGAAAATAAAGGGGAGAAAGGCAGATAACAAGGTGTACATTATATCATAAGCATAGCAGAATAACTGAGATGTTGGAGTAGAGGTTTTAGGTAAGATTTTTACAGGGAAATGTATAGAGTTAGGCAGGGAAAGACAAAAAGGCTTGAATCTCCATCATAAGTGCTACACTTATCTTTTGAATCACTTAAAAACATTGCAACATAAGCCATAGCTTTCTTATTCCTTCTTTAGGGTCAGTATCCGTAGAAAGTTTTACATAAAACACGTTCAGTACACTGAACTTTCACAGGAAAAATTATACCAAGGGGCAGAACCAAACCCTGCCATTAGCAATGCCAGCTCACATTGACTGGAGAGGGGATTGGATTTGCTTCTATCAAAGCTGACTTTGGCAGAGGTAGTCCCATAAAGCTGTGTATTAGGCTTCCTTATCTTTTCCTCCCTGTGGAATTTGAGATGATTTTTAAGCTGCTGCATGACTTACATGCCCCTGAATGCAAGATACAAAACTAATTTTATATTTTGTCTACCTTGGAATTCAATTTTTTATTTTTTTGTGCAAGAAAAAGGGCAAAATATTTAAATTAAAAAGAATACCAATTAGTGTCATTAATGTAGCCATTATTTTCTGTTCAAGTTTTGTTTCAGCTATATTTCTGTATTCTAGGGACTTTTTTTTTTTTTTTACATTGGTTCCAAAAGTTTTTACATTCTCCGGGACAGTTAGAACTTTCTGATGAAATAAGTAATGTAGAAAAACTTCAGGATAAAACTACTGCATACATTAGGAGGAAAGTATGCATAGAAGGAATCCCTGTAAAAATCTATATAATCTGTTACTTAGACATAAAAGATAACCACCACTGGAAGCCTAAGGAGCCTAGATTTTTGAAAGTTTGCTTGACACTTGAAATCAGACAGGATCATTTCAAAGTTCCTCAAACACTTCAGAAGAACCAGCTAAAAAAATTGTTCTACTCTGCCTAAATTGTATACTTTCCATTATAAATATGTGTTGAACCTATTTTTATAATGCAATAAAGTTTGTACAGCAGAATAAGTACACAGAACCGCCTTTGGAGATGGCTCTTGTGTTGTAGAAAATAATTTAGTGAAATAGAAACATCTGGTAATTTTTTATCAGCAGAAAAAACTTCTTTTTCTTGGAGGAAAAAAAAAAGCATCTAACATGGTCTGTGTGCATACAGAGTTCATTCACTTTCAAAAAAAAAAAAAATCAGAAAAAGCTTTGAAAAACACTTTCCAAACAGAAAACTTCATCAGAAATGGTTGTATGTCCCTTATATGGGATTTAAAAAATTCTTTGTGTGAACAGCATTAATCAAGGTCACTATTTGATTCAAGATCTGTCCCTACACCATGTCAGTTGTACAGCTTTGGGAAAAGATCTTTAAACCTCTGTAGAAAAAGCTACATGGAAATAGCTGATAAACTGGTATTGATTTTCACATATCGCCCTTGTCAAAAGGATTTATTGATGTGTCAATGCATGTTGTGGCAAGGATCATAGCAGGATAGCTTTAAAGGATTTATGGTGAATCTACAGGCTTTAATACACTCTGTGGTAAATAACTAACAAGTACTGTGTCTATTGATTCTTGTCGTGTGGTCAATGGAATCTTTAGCCCACTAATTGTTCGTATTGACAAAAGGTTCATGATCTAAATGAGCAGCAGAACATCACTCCTAACCAACACTGTCCCAAAGATGCTTTTCTTCACCATCCACCCCCACCAGGAACAATGCTTAAGCACAGAAGTATTTGTCAGGACTCTGCCTCACTAACATAACTGGAGCCTGGTTAGTGTTTGGATCCCTCTTCACCCCCTGCAGTGGTTCCATGCACCTTTAAGTATCTGCAACTCAATTTAAAAGTTGCAGGACAATTAACTGTGGCTATAATTTTATTCCTCATCAGGACTTCTAAGTGGGCATCTTACTCTAAATTCAGACACTTGGATTCAGAATTATGTCTTTTATTATTGTCACCATTTAAAAAATTTAATATTTAAGTATTTGTGGGTACAAAGATCACAGAATGGTTTTATATCTGCAAAGAATTTTCTGAGAAAATTATTATTTTTGTGTTTGTGTAGGTGTGTGTTCATTCTTGGCAGCTCAATGTCTCAGCTGGGACTTTTAATTTTATTATCTACAAACAAAGAAATAAACAATTAAATAGTTGTAAAAAGATTTATCAAATTTACTGGTAGTGTAAAATCAATACCCAGAACTAATATAGCTGGTAAAATAATTATTAGTTAAACAATAAGTAAAATTTCCATTCAGACTTAAGCAGAACTAGGTAAATACAACATGTGTATACAGAGCATTATCAATTCATTCCATTAGCCTTGTGTCTTCCACTGAGTAATAAATACAGATTACAATGTTTTTAAATGCCTGTCTCTCACAGAAAAAAAAAATAGTCATAAAACCCCAGTGCTCTAAGACAGAACAAACATGAAAAGTAAGTAAGCATTAAAGCTTGGTTTCTAAAGATCTGAAAACTGGTTTGTATCCCTCTTTCTCCTCAACCACTTGAAAAAAATATAACATTAAGTTTATCAGAGTCAGATTCATTTGTGCCAAAGACAGAAGAATAAATTAAAAACTGAAGATTCAGAAGAGCAAAAGCCGGTTTTTTTCTTCTACAAACCAATCTGTAGGATTCAAGATAGAGATGGGATTTCAGTCTTAAGTTTAAATACTGATAGACCATATTGAGATTTAACATTTTGTTTGGCTCTTTTTTTGATTATTTATTTGAAGTTTTAATTGTTTTTGTGCCTTTCTACAGCAGTGGTTGCAAGCCCATTTAAAAAATGCTTTTGCCTGAGTAGTGCCGATTATTATTGCCTGAAGTTTGCTTTGCTTTCCTAAAAGGGCAATTTGTGGCTTGTGGGGAGAAAGTTTGTGGTAAAACAGACAAACGGACTCGGTGTCTAGCCTACTTTAGGGAGAATTGACTTGAGACGGCAATTCTGCTCACATCAGATCTGTTCTGCCACTGATCAGCCTGAGATCTACAGAGAAACCCAACAACTTCCTAAGTCAGTATTTACCAGTTCAAAGCATGCACCCAACCTGGTACTCATACATACATCAAACGTATGGGCAGAGAAACTGTTTCTAGCACATTGCAACAAATGCTAAATCAAGTAATTTTTAATAAAATGCCCGAAAGTTAAATCTATAAATGTATTTAGTATGTGTGCTTTCTTGAGAACTTGAGCCAGTCTATGTTACTGAACTCCCTTGGACCTTTTATTCCAAATAACATTTAGGAAAAATAGTGTGATTGAAAACACAGTTTACTGAATCCACAACAAGTTAGGGAAAATGTGCTCATACATTTTACCTTGACTGAATTAAAAATATCAGTAAAATTTCTGATCCTGCTTAATAACACTGGGCTATGTGTTTATGTATGTGCCTTAATGTCATTTACTTTGGCAGATATTAACAGCTCTGCTGTACAAGGATCCTTTCCTCAAACAGAACCTTCATTATACGGTAGCTACTGGCCTCATTTCCTTTTCTTACAAGTTCTTACTATTATATTATAAAATTATCTTTTTGCCATATTCAGGTCATGTGTCTTAGAAGCAGTGGATATGAATATAACATACAGCCTGAATACCTTATATCTAGGGTAACAACATCAGCAAAAGGGCAGAAAAGGAAGTTCTTAAATCTTCCCAACATTTATCAATCCAAGGTCTCATTTCCAAAAAAAAAAAAAAGCTACCTTTTCAATCATACACGCTAACATACCGAGTAATGACATAGTTATGGATAAATAAATTTAAACCTATTCAGTCAAACTGTATTCTTTAATTCACACAATATTTTCATTAAGATCCAGCAATCCTTCTTACATCATAATACATAAGTAAAATAGGAAGTTATTAATAAAGTATACTATGAAGGGTAGTATAAACAATATGTCCTGGTTTACAGGGTTAGAAAGTATGACTAATTATTGGTATTGTTCGTTACAACCTCCTGATGAGATTAATAATAAAATGCCACATGGGACTTCACCATCTACTGCTCAATTCAATATTTAGCTGGCAATTTAGCTTCATCTGAATATAATTTTCAGCAGCTTCTCAGACAGCCAAATGTTACAACAAAGCAATACAAGCATCCATTGCAGGCAGGGTTGTGCTTGCTTTGCAAGAAGCAGGAAAGGGACTAGTTAAAAGTGCTGAAAAGGCAACACAGAGCAAGGACATAAGTATCTTGCATCTGAGATGTGGCATTCAAGCATGTAAAATGCAGTAAAAAAATCCCAGTTCTTATAAGTTATTTCTCAGGCAGAAGGGTAGATGAAGAAGTCAGAATGATATACGACCTTTTGCTGGGACTTCTGCAATTATATCATAGCTGTGCACAGTGCCACACAAACCCCCCTCATTTTCTCAAAAGCACAAGCTAAATAACAAGGAAGTTCCAATAAATGATACCTAAAGGCAATGCAAAAGAAAAGATTCTAATTAAGAAACTTTGGGAGGTTTTTTGATACCCATATTCTCTGTTAAGTGCAATAATTCACTCTTCAAAGAATTTTCTTCTTCATCTTATTCCACTCCATCAGAGCAACTTTGAGTCCTATGGCACAGGATACCGATGGGGGGCTGAAAGGTGAGGATTAGTAACATAATGCTGATCAATGGGAGTGAGGTTTGGAAAACAGGTCTATTCCTGGTAGATAAGTAATATGCCTGCTTCACACCAAGGCAGAACCACCACAGCCAAAAGCAATGTTGGAAGAATGGGTCCATCCATCCCTCTTACACTTCTCCAATTTCATTAATATTCTGTAAATCTTAATATTTAAGGTTCTAGAATATTTTAAACAACAAGAAAGGGATTCAAGTGAGAGTATTTTGATAAAATGCAGTTGGCAATGATGCATATGGTGTTTGCTGGGGACACTGCCTGGGCTGATGACAGAGAAGACACTGAAGCTCCACCATGAGATATTTTATGTTTTCAGTAACTATCAGCACTGTCACTAAAGGCTGATCTGCAAGTGTCTCCTGTGTCCAATTATCACTATCCATTTTGGTAAATGACAAGCTATCAGGACAAATCTGTCTTCCAGACTCCTTCTGGGTATTTAAACATAGCACACTTCCCTGTTACAAGCTAAATCTGTGGGCATAAGCACTATAAATGCAGTTTACCAAATTTAAGGCAAGACTGCCTTTCTTCTTTTGAAGAAACCAAAAACCTTTTTATGGTTTGAGTACAGTTTCTCTGTTTTGTTAATATAGTGGTGGTCTGATTCTTTCTACACCACATCAGGTCAGAGAATAAAAGCTAGACTTCAGAGGAAACAGGTAAATCAATCCACTTTCAAAGTGACTGTAATTTGCAGCAATAAATAGGATTCCACTAAAGATGCATTTCTACCTAAATATTCATTTTCCCTGCAAATCAGCCCAACCTGATAACCTAGTCCTTTCAAACTACACTGTGTGCCACTCTTTGCTGGCACAATTTGGGCTCTATTTCAGACTAGTTTCTTTGGGCAGGACTGTGAGTTATTTCTTAGATCTGATAGAAGAAAAACAACAGACTTCCCAATGAATCCCCAAACCTGGATGCTTTCCTCTGTGAATGCTGTCTCCACTGGACAGAGAGGCTTTTCCTCTACTGTACCAGAGATTTTCCCTCTTCATCCACTACTGTTCCTACATGGGAGAAGAGGGAAATAGTAATATAAGATTTACCTCCTTAAAGGCTTCCCTGCTGATGACGTCTGTTTTTAAACATTCCCAAAATTACAATCTTAACTGTAATCTGTAATGCATTCCTAATTAGAGGTGCCCTTGAAGATGTGTGTGAAATTCAAGTGTGCAATTAATCTTACTCCAGCCACTGGAACGCACTGCCCTGAGGTGGCTGCCAAGAGCTGGAAGGCTGGTTCCAGGAGCACTCTCATTGCTGCTTTCTGCAGTGGCTATGCTGTGGGACAGATGGGGCAAAGGAAGGAATTCCTACACGAGCCTGACTGTTCTCAGTGTCTAGGTTACATTCTTCTGTGTCATTCAACCAACAGTGCATAGAAGACAAGCAGCATCCTAGAAAGAGTCCCCATCTGTGTCCTCAGGCAAGCCTGCTCAGTAAACAGCGAGGCAGGCATCTCAGCAACCTTTTCAGGCTCCTCAAAACCAGCAAGGAACAGATCATTTCACACTCAGACTTCAGTCACATGTTTGCTGTGTAAATACAGTCGAGAGACTCCACTCAAAGGCACAGCTCCAGGCAAGCATTACAACAAGGAAAAGCTGCAAATTAAGCTACCAAAAGTACTCAAGAGGCCACAGAATACCCCCAAAAGTTCATAAAAGTAGTTGAAAGCCTTTAATCCCTAGAACCTCTGGGATACCAAGTTCTGTGCCATTCCTGCTTAGCTATCCAAGCAGATTGCAATGTTTATTTTTCTTGAAGTACGTTTCCAACTGTTTTCAACTTGAAAATATTTTCCATAAACCCTCTGGCCCTGCCAGGAGCAAACGTTTTGGTGCCTGTCAGGATTGGGGCTCATTGCTCAGCTCCTCTCACTTTCTGGTACTTCCCCCGTGAAATGGGGAGTTACTGCTTCTTCCCAGCCCTGTTAACCTTGTTTATTTAGATGGAAAACTTGTTGGGAGAGAAACTGTCTCTCACCATATGTATGTAGACTACTCCAAACAATAAGGCCTTTGCCTCTCCAGGCACTATCAGCATCTAAGTAAGTAAGCCAAGTGATGATAATTCTTAGAGAAAAATGCAGGAAAAATAACCTAAAAATCACCAGAATTGACATAAAACTCTCCAGCAGATGGGGGCCTAGCACTCCCTGAGGGCCCTGCTTATGCGACGACCAGTTACTTGTAAACATTTATAAATTCTGGCAAATATGTACAGACTTCCACAGGAGTAATTGCATTCTCCTTCTCTTGCATCAGAGGCAGCTGGTGCTGTCTGAAATACACCCCATTTTTACCCCATAACTACATACACATATACGTTTGTAAAATGAGTTCTTGTATATGCTAAAGTGTTGAGGGCAAGGAAAAATTCCTATGAAAAGATGGTTCTAAGAATCACTACATTTTATTAAAGTGTCACCCATGCAAGACACACAAAGCAAAGCTGTTGTCTTACTCAAGTTCTATTAGATTTCCCAGCCAAGTTAAGTTAACATTGTTCATTTACAAGTAGGGGAATTTTATGCTAAAATTTGCCTGACAAAATAATGAAAATTTGTTTTCCAAAATACAAAATGACAAGTTATAATGTCCCACTCAAGTGTTTCAAGTCATAAGTAATTTATATTTATAAAATATAGTGGCTACTGAATACTGTAATAAAGTAACAAAAAACAGATTCAAATTAACATTCTGCAATAAACTCAAATAGCAAATATAACCATGTCATGGTGCAAAACTAAAATGTTATGGAAAGATAATTATTAAAATTATCTTTATTGATAACAACAATAACAAAATCAGTACTTTAACTCGCCTATAACAACTATACTAGCAAAAAGGACACCCAACAGGATCACAGTTGCAATACACAAAAGCCAAAGAAATCTAACTGGAATGAGACACCTGGCTCCCATCCTGCTGCTCTGAATGGCACCTGACCTGACAGAAACCTGTGGCAATGAGGTTTTCATTAGGGAACAAGCACTGAACAACTACCTGAATAAATATGACTTACCTGTAATGGCATATTTCTAGAGAGTACAGCTAGAAAGAATATAGTGAATACAGATGGTGTAGAAAAGTCATCACACAGTCTGAAAACAAAAACTCTGCCTTCATATATTTGGGAATACACATAATAAGGATAGTGGATAAAAGCAATCAGTTACACTGCCTAGTGGTGTCTGTCTGTCTTTCCTCCTGCAGGATTTGAATCCCTGTCCCATGGCTCCCAGAAAGCCCTCAGCAGTTTGCAGGGCTGTATCTCTGCTGGCCTGGCAGCCCCTCAGCTGCAGAGCTGCTCTCAGGATCGAGCACCTCCCGATCAAGCACACCACCAGCTCAGCCCTTTCTGGCACAGTTAGAAACAAACATCTCAGCACCTTTATGATTTTGTACATTCACTAGCTCCTGCACAGCTCACAACAATCCATCAGAACAACAGGTTGTTATTTCCATGTTTGCATTCCCAGTCCTCGCAGTGCACTGAGGGCTGATGAAGATTTCCCAAAGCATCAACTACGATCTGAAGAGAAGCACCTTGATTAGAGAGGCACTGAAGAGCAGCTACAGAATCATACAACTCCATCACTCTAAAAGTGAGGCCTGATGGCTGTTATCTCTTTTCCCACCAAGGTGAAGAGGAAACTCACTTGGTGTTTCTAAAGTACAGTTTTGCTTAATTATGCTGTCTGATCACTTTAAAGCCCTATTTGCAAACAAATGTATAAATTAACTGTAGGAGAACAAGCTAACTGATAAGGGTGACTATGCAAATGGGTTTGAATCCCTTTCAAGACAGAAGTTATTTACATCTGTTTTGAAACATTTGATGCATCTGAAGCCGCGCTGTATCCTTGCCTCATGTCTGGATCTAACCTGGATAGTCCTGATTTCAGGCTTTGCATGAAACTCAACTGCATCTCAGACTGCTCAGAGAACAGCCACAGTGTTCCAGAGAGAAAATATCGCCCTTAAAACCAGAGAGAGCACCTAGTGCTGTCCTGCTTTGTGTCCCAGATCAGTCTGGTGGGACCTCCCTGGCGAAAAGCAGCCAATGCATCTGTAAATGCGGTGGGTTAAAATTCACATGCAACTCTTGGGCATTACCTGCTGAGGTAGTGAGCAGAGAGAGGAAAGGCAGCAGGGGAGGGACAAACAACCAGGGCCCCCGAGGTACTGTTGGTACCAGGGGCTGTTGTTTTCCTGAAAAAGATGAAGCACGTGAAAAATTGAGGTAAGAGTAGGAAGGCCTGGGGGAGAGCACAGGTAGGAAGGATGGTATAAGGAGCAAGGGAACAGCCATGAAGGCAGGACTAGCCAGAGCAGGGAACACTGCCAGGAAACATGTTGATTACTTATTTTTAAGCAGTCTATGGTTCACAGTTACAAGCTGTGCTTCTACAGACAGGCAGTGATGGCTATTGGAAAGTTTGTACTCCAGATATGCAGAAAACAGAATCCTTGAATGGATTTGTGTATAACTTACATAATATGCTTTCTGTGTAATAGTTCTGTCCTGACTGCTAGAATCTATCTCTTCTAATGCAGGTGATTTCTAGTTTGCTTTCTGGACTACAAATATGGTCTGCTCAGGGTCCAGAGAAGCTCGCTCTCTCCCTTCCCCCCACCTTCACTCTTATTCCAAGTCAAGCCAGTGTAAGGGATTTTGCAAAAGAGGCAGTCATAAAGGAGTCAATATCACATTACATTTACATTTTAAGGAGTTTTAGGAGAGATATACAAGTTATTGTTCATCTCAGCTTGTTCTATTTAGGGAGGCTTAGAATAACATTGCAAATGACGTGTCTACTCCGATAAAACACTAGAGGGCTTGGGTGCCATCTCGCACTTCGGCAGAACACACAGTAAATACAAAGAGCCTTACTATGGGAATATGAATATTCACTAGCAACAGAGAGAGGTGAATTGTTATGCAAGTGGCAATATCTACTGCATACACTGAAATTCCTCTTGCTTCACTCTACTGCACAATGTTCCTCTGCTTTCAGATGGATGTATCTGAATATACTTTGTGCCGTTAGCATTTTTATAAAATCTGACATGAACTGATTTAGTTTAAAAAAACCCCAAACAACTGAATACCACAATATTTGTAACACATTACATTAATCAGCTTGTTATAAACAGTTCAGAAAAGACATGTTTTTCTACAAGCGTAAATACTTTTCTCTGCAGAAAGTAATAGATGAGATAAATACAAATAAGAAAGCTTAGTGAGGTGTAAAGTCTCATATTAGAACTTCAAGTGATGTCATTTTAAACTGACCTAATACTATCTTAAGTCTGATTATTTGAAAATCTCAATCATAATATTTGTTAAAGTATCTTATTATATTAAAGATCAGAAAATGGGATTAGAAATTCTCTAAAATGTGTAAGGGAGATCCAAGGTCCATATTCATCTTCAGCTTTGGTACTCAACACAGCTATCACCAAGCCTCCAGGAAGATTTTCAGTAAAATAGCAGTAAAACCCTCTAGTAGATCTGCTGGAAAAAATGTCCACAAAGACATTACTTCATCACTTGGACATAGCAGAAAAACCAAGTTTGAAGTCAACCTATAACCATTGGATGGACTTTACAAACAAATAAACCACTGAGAATGAGCTAATGGAAGAGAACAATCTGGACAGAGGAAGTAATGCAGAAAAAAACCCCATCCCATTACTAAAACACATTATATTATTAACTGTTACCACATAGTATGACAAGGCAAATAAGGAGTAATTTAACTGAAGCATTTAGCCATTTCTCCTGCTTGCAACTGTCTGCAAATAGGCTCCTATTATTATTATTACTATTACTCTTCAGAGTTGCTCAATGAACAGTGTATTGAACACATCTCAGCATATAGTGTTTGCAGCTGTTCACAGGGCATATTCCTTAGATAATTCGCTAGATGCAGTTCAACATTTGCACTGTAGAACAGTCTGTGTAAAGCAGAGAATAAAGTTTATGTTCCCTGACTAACTAATATAAGCTTATAAACAATTTTTACCTGCAAACTATTGCAAAAATGATTTTAATTTAATCTTGGCTCTATCTTAAACAATAGAGTTTTGCAAGGCTTCACTTCAGCAATTCCTTGGCAACAGGAGTTTTCACTGAATATCATCACAATTGATGATTACAGTTGAAGAAAAAAAAGCCTGCAGGTGCATTGTGATGGACTTTGGTCACTTTATATTTAAATTTGGAATAAAGATAAGCCCCAAGTTAAGGCTTCTAGTGTCTTTTTTGTTAAGAGACAGCAAGGAAAAACACTTGCATAAGAGCATCTAGCCCCAAAAGCCACTTATGTGCCATGTTCTGCACATGGTAGCAAAGCATACAGAAGTGAGGCAGATAATACTCTACAGAGATGCATTAGAATACTTCTCAATTTAAATTTCTCAAGACCTCCATTACAGCAATAAAGCTCACCCCAGTAATTTTACCCTTCTGAATAGGCTGAACATTAACTAAATCAGAATCAAACCACTGTGTGAAGCTTAGAAAATAATAATTAAAAAACAAAAAAGCTAAACCAAAGCTTCTATGAAGGAACAACTTCCAATAACAAACACAAATTTTCTGTTATTCTTTCCCAAAACAATGACTCAAATACAGGGAAAATTAATGTTTGAAGTTTAATTAATTAAATTACTGTGGTTTTCACCTGTTGCTTCATTATGATTGGTACCATAGTCACTGTCATAGCAACTGTCATTTGACTGAAAGGTACTGCAGTACACTGAGATATATAAATAGAGAATACTTAAATTTGATTAGTTGTTCATTAATTCATTTTATCTGATGTTTTTAATAATGGATAATTGTCTTTCTTAAAACTTCCAGCCCATTTTTACTGACCCATTACTGCTTCAATGTAAAATGCAAATGTTGGTTTTAAACCTAAATTTCTCTTGAATTGGAGAATGATATTGAGAGGAAAATATCACAGCAATGTCATTGTTTGTCACAGCTCATGGATAATTAGTGGAGGATAAGGAAGTCTTTGTTTGCCATTGGTATTTGGTTCTGCATAGACCTTATTCATATGCCACAATCCCTGACACCAACCCATCTGGATCACGGCCACACCTGTTCTATGGATATGTATATGTTTTTTAAAGCATTTGGATGTGAAAATCATTATATTCTGAGAAAGAAAAAATTCTATCCTGTAAGGTATCATGACCTAGTTTCACTAAATTGCCTAGAAGCTGATAGGAAAATCCAGGCAATAGAATTTGAAAGTGTTCTCAAAATACCCCTGAATTCCTCAGTTACCTTTTGCAATATTTATGTCAACCAGGCTCCTTTGGTGCAGTCGTCTACATGTGGGCTGATTTTATAAATTCCTTGTAGTTTGGGAGAAAGAGATGCTCTGAAACTGTATTTCATCATGTCTATTTAAAATGTCCACATTGGAAGGCGAGTTGTTTTCAATGCAAATATGTTTCTCTCCAGGGATCCTACATGGAGTCTAGAACAGTGACTCAGAGATCATCATCCACATTTGGTCAGGTGAATCCCACTCCTCTTATTTGCAGAAGTCTCCTCTTCTGCAGATAAGCAGATCTGTGGCCGGTCTGCTGGGAACAGGGCTAAACCCCAGATTTCCCTACTTCAGGTGAGTGCCTTACTCCCTAACCTGTGGTCTAGAGTCTGTTCTCCAGCCCCACCCTGCTTGGTAAGCACAGACAGAGCTCTCTGGGCCCATTAGCTCAGCATAAGCCAGACACCTGAGGAACCTCTTCATCACCAGCACCTTAAGCAAAGAAGTAAATTAGGTCCAGAAAGGGATAAATGGCTGATCCAGGAAGCATTTGAGCCAGCAGCCTTATTGAAGTGTTTCCCTGAAGACCAAAGTAAAGACAAGATTTACAGATCCTGGATTTCCTGGTGACACCTGGTCTTTCTTGGTGACTAGGGTGGCAGGTTCCCTGCAGAGTGTCCTGGATGCCATAAATCCTGTTTTGAGAGTGTGGCTAAGCAGCACACATGAGCCTGTCCAACAGCGCCTTGTGTCAAAATGAGCAGCCTTTCAGCCTCCTTCCCTTTCTCTAATGGCTCTTCAGGTCCTCCACGTCCTGCTTTTGGGTTCATCTAGCTCCTCTGTGGGCCAGGTAAGCCATTCACCTGGCAAAAATCTGCAGGGTTTGTCTGTTGGTTTGCTCTGGTAGCTTTCAGTTTCTTTAGCAAGGCAAGTCAATTCATGGAGGGGTTCAAGATGTGCTATTGCAACTAAAAGAGTGGGCATGGCTGGAGGGAGACTACCTTGACAAGAACCAGGGGCTTAAAAGGTCATTGATGGAACAGCCCAGCCCTGATGGAACAGGGCTGAGGGAGCTCCATCATCCATCCCTCCCTCATTCCTTCACATTGCCCCCCAGCCTGCACTCAGCCCCTTCTCTCTTACCCCATTTGGGCTGCAGAAGCAACACACAATCATTGCAGCTAGCTGATGGTTGTTCACTCCAACCCATTTCTGTGAGTTGATTCCCGTTAAAACCAAAACCCATCTTTTTTATAAGAGGAAGTGGTTTCTCAGAGAGGAGTTAGAGACCAAACCACAGGTAAATGGGTACAACCTCCAGCTGGGGCTGAGGAGTGATCTATTTGCTCTGGATCCACAGCTGCAGTCTCAAGGACAACAGAAAGAAAATGAGCATCACTGGGTGTCCCTCCTGGCTGTCTTCCTTCCACAAGGAAGAAGGAATGATGGAGATACTCAGTGTTATGTAGGACTGAGCTCAAAATAGTATTACCTAGCCTGACCAATTTTGGCATATTTTTCCATTTTTACCATTGGAAACCACAAGAGATCCTCCAACAATTACAGTTAGCATGGGAAATTACATATTTCTTGGCTGAACAAGTATCCTGGAAAGTTACACTGAATTTTATTTCATAGAAACATACCATCTATACACTTGTTAAAATTCAACTGAACTATAACTAGCTCTTGCATTAGCATTTAGGAGCTGACTTAAATTTACAGGAAAGCACCTCTAAACAGAGAAGAATATTATGTGCTGTTTCAAATGTTTTAAAATCTGGTTGAATTTTAAAAACTGCAATGACAGCTATAAATATCTATTATGTCATGATTCTGGAATGGACAATTATGCAGCTTTGAACAAAATATGGTCACCTCAGCTTTTTTTGGATTATTTATTTCAGCTTATTACAAACTACTTACAACCTGCTCAACTGGGTGTTTTTTCATCTAGCAGAAAAACATTGTTAGCTGTATTTCTGAAACACTATATACATTTGCATAAATACACATATATATGTGTAAGTACACACATAAATATATACACACATGCATATAAGTGTATATATATATAGATCAATAAAAATCTGAAAATTTAACTTTTTGGGCCCTTCAATATTTTTATCTGTACCAACTGTAAGCTTTCTGTGTAACTATTTAACACTGAATACACAAAACTACATCAGATACACAATTATTAAAAAATAGTTTTGAAAGTTAAGTCAAATAAGGAGACTAGTTTGGATTTAGATGGAAACGACCATGACCACTCTTATCCTGTGTTCTAAATTATTCTCAAAACTACATTGTTAGCTACAGTTGCTGATATAATTCTCTGAATACAACAAATTTATAATCTTCCAGTTAAGACTGATATATTTTCCAAACAGGAAGTTTCTGTGTGATTCTGTGTAATTTTTGTTTCTTAAATGGTATGGTAAAAGCAAAAAAAAAAAATTATTTCCTTTTTTAATAAATTTGTAGCTGATGTGAAATTTCATTGGAGACCTGGGAAATTCCCTACAAATCTACAGTTTTAGCAGGTCTCTGGCTACCACAGGAAAACCTGAACAGATGTAGAATGTAAAATTTTGCACCTTTCCTCTGGCAGCAAACACAGCATTTAAGTAGTCTCTATCATCACAGAATCCATGAAAATGAAAATTGAAAACAACTAATCGAAATTCCATAAAAAGAAGGAAAAAAAATCAAGGCAAAAATATTTTCATTTGACACACACAAAACCAGTCAAATTAGTCTTTCCTGTTCCCCAGTTGCTCTAACTGAAATCTTTTCCTGATCTGGGAAAGCTTCTTCTGGCATAAGGCAAAAGGCAGGGTGGGCAACAGGGCCAAAGCCAAAGAAGAGAGAGTCACCATCTTCAGTGAGAGCAGCAGCTCATGCTGCTGAGCGTTTCTCGGGAGCTGCAGCTCCTCCCTGCTCTCGGAGCTTCGCAGGCACTAATTTTGTACGCTGTGAGTCACAGAGATGAAACGTGTGGGCACTGCTCTGTAGCAAAGAGCATGCAGTGGAGCCAGGATTTTATTCCTCCTAGGAATTAAACTGGGACGGGGGAAGAGAAAAGCATCCCAAAATTGGAATTTGGAAAGACACAGGCTGTTCATACAGAGGGAGAAAAAGGTGAGAACTGGCAAACTACAGTCAGAAGCTTGAAGATTTAAATCTCTGTGTGAGTGTAGGTGCAAACTACTGCAGTTTTTTTGGCTTGGCTTAGAAAAGCAGTGAGTTGATGGATGAAAAATCATAACTGATAAGACAACAAAAAGATATAAACAGGCAACAAGAACAAAAAAGCATCAAAGGAAACCAGAGTGGGAGCAATCAAGACAAAAAGCAGAGAAAAGAGGTGATTTGGGGGTGGTGCTACAAATAACTTAGGGGAAGCTAATATAATAGTAACAATTGCTCTCATGGATCCTTTCTCAGGAGTCATTTGCCAAAATATACAACCGAACATCATTTCTACGGATTAAAAAAAAAAAAAAAAAAAATGAAGATACTAGTTCTCTCACATATATTTGAAAATAAAACAGAATGACCAGCAGAGGAGGCCACTTTCCTCAAGAAAGATGTGCAGGTATAAAGGAACATGATACCTAGGTCAAGTTGATCCCTAGGTCAAGGAAAGTAACCCACCCAAATCAGCTGAAAGCAGCTCGTTACTTGAAATACGTGTTGGTGAGCTCAAACACTTATAATCAAGAAAATAAACTGGTCAATAAAATCCAGGACACAACTACCACAAACATACAAGCTATTTCCACAGAACCTGGTCCACAGCATTAAAAACTTTTCCACCTAGTCAAAATACCTTGTATAATTGCCTTGCAAGACAAAGTTTAGCAGCATACACTTATTCCCAATAATTCTCTAGCACACCCTTAATGGCATAAATAGCCTCCTTTAAACTTGTTTAAACCAATGTTAAGGCTGTGACAATGGTAGTTGTGTCCAGTGTGCTGATACTTGTGATTCCCTGAACAGCCACCCTTAAAATGAGAGAATTGTATCATGTAATTGCCTGTACCACAAACTGTTGCTCTGAAATAGTGTAGTATTTCAGATGGGAACTGTATTCTTGTTTGGCCACCCTGAAAGTAAATAGTGAAATAATGAAAAAAAATCATTTTTGAAGTAAAGTTGACTAAACATTGCAATTTCGTAGCAAACAAAAACTTTTTAAAAGGGCATTTCCTTGGTAGGATTGCTTTATAATACTGATGAATTTATATTTGCTGGACAAAAATAGCCTCTGTGTCAGAGAGAATGAGCAAGAAAGCAACTAACTTCCCTCCCCCCACCCCTTTGTTATCTATTTCTAGATCTACAGCCACTGCAAGCACAGCATCTCCTGTACCCTCCTATACCTTCCTGACTCCATACAGGATATCCACTCCAAGGCAGTCTGCTTTCCTAAAACAAAATGTTTCAAGATTCTTGTATTTATTTTATCTGTCTCTAAAATGCCTTTCTGCAAAACAATGTGCTCTCCCAAAGCAGGGACAATGGCCAGGGCATATCTTTGATACCAGAAAAACACGTGCAGAAAACCTACCTTTAAACAAATACCAGACTATGTAAGTGAGGCTGAGTTGAGACTATATACATATACACACACACACATATATATATACACCTATGTATATATATACATATACACACACATATATATATCCTAAAATTTAGTTTTCCTTTTGATCTGACTCATACGCATGAGAAATCTCTGTTCCCTAATGATAAAACAGGAAATTATAATCTTAAATCTGGGGGCTGCAATTAGGCAGTAGAACCACCCTTGTGGCCACCAAGAAACTACACTGTTACTCTTCCAACCAATTTAAACTGCTCATCTCTTGCTGACTTTTCAGTTTTCCCAGGGCCACCCTGCCATCTCTCTTACTAATATAGAGAAGTTTTGCCAGCCACAGTGAGCAGGGGCATTGCCATCTCCAGCAGCACCTTGCAGGGCAGGATTATGCAAGTAGCAACACCAGCATCCATACTGGGATAAACTGCAACTAATCACTTAGTGCTTGCAGATGGATTATGAGAATTAAATAGTTAAGGCTTTCATAGCATTTTCAACATATCTATGGCACTACAGCACTGCACAGAACATCGCAGAAATGCCTTTTCCAATAAAAAGCAATCATGCTGCATGTTTACAAGAAGTCCCCACAAGGCATTCCTCTCATCTTCCTACTTTAATGTATTCAGCATCTCCAGTAACACTGCAAGGCAACACCTCCTTTCTGGATCAAAAAAAAAAAGAAGCCAAGAGGAAAAAGCTGTTTTAGACATCTGCAGTTATACTTACTGCCTTGAATAGTTCTAAGGTTCGGTATGCAAGATGGGTAATGAAAAGCCTTTTGGAGAAAGGCTAAAATATGTAACAGAATTAACTGCATTTTGCTCCGTCTCTATATAATTCAATATTATTTAATGCAAGGAAGCAATATCCCTCAAAGCACAGTATCACAGAATCACATAATGGGTAAGATTGGGAGGGACCACAGTGGGTCACCTGGTCCCACCTCCCTGCACAAGCAGGGCCATCCCAGAGCACATGGCACGGGATTGCATCCAGACACTTCTTGAATATCTCCAGTGAGGGAGACTCCACAACCTCTCAGGGAAACCTTTTCCATGTGTGGTATGCTGCACAGTACAGAAGTTCTTTCTCATAATCATGTGGAACTTCCTGGGCATCAGTCTCTGCCCGTTGCCTCTTTGCCTATTGCTTGGCAGCCCTGAGCAGAGCCTGGCTGTATCCTCTTAACACCCACCCTTCAGATACTAACATGATTACTGTATTCTCTTCATCTGCTTGAAAAGAGTTTTTGATAGATTACCTAAGCTGTGTGAGTCTATCAAAAATAAAAAGTCTTAAAATCACTATCCATTAACCTCAAGGACAGAGCAATTAAGAGTTCTGGAAGGAGCAGGAATACCGATTCTGCTTTTCTCGTTTGCTTAACTTGTAAATATATCTTCTTAAAGTCACATCATTTTGCACAAGTAGATACAAAAACACTTGTAAAAATAATCCTTTGTATTAAGATATTAAAAACATATCATCCACACAATACAAATCATGGGTAGGAAACAACCTTCTGTCAAAAGAAAAAAAACAACCAGTTTATTCTGACAGTTTCTGAGGATCTTTGATATCAAAGTCTTTTTATAAGACACTGACAGTCATCAAGTGGATGTTTGTCAAAGTACATTTTCCAGATGTCTAAATAAAACTGGTTTACTTTGATAAGTTTTATACTGATAGCTAAAGGTAGAATGCAGGCGTTGCTTCTATTTGCAGCTCTTTACTTCAATGGCTTGCAAATTTGCTTTAATGCTGCATCTATTTTTGTTGCATTTTTTGACAATTAATTATTAAAAAAAATCATAAGAAGCTGAAATCCCTCATATATCCCTGTATACTTTAGAAAAAAAACCCCAGAAACTCTCCTCTGGCTTGCACACTTACAACAGCAGAAGTAGCAATTGTGAGGATGAGATGGCACAAGGTGGTCACACCAGAGGACAAACTCCAGGTCATGCAATGAAGAGTTTAACCCTGTTCATTTGAAATGCAGGGAAGCCCTGGCATTGATTTCAACAGGAGCAGGATCAGCCCCTCTGAGAGAGGCTTTGATGGAGACAATCAGCAGCCTCATTGCCCACAGCCCCACATGCTGAGGGGCAGGGAGCTGACCTGCACACCTGCATCGGCACTCTTTGCTTCCAGCACATGCTTTGGGTGCACAGAACATCTCCACGAGTCTTCTTTAATTCCTTTAGTCTGGGGACAGGTTTGGCCAGCAAGTAAGACATTTTTTAAATCAAAATATATATTATGAAAATTAACCTTCTTCTGACAACTTGTCCTTATTTTGGTGGTTAACAAATTATCTTCTTACATAGCTCAAATAAAATACAACATTTATTTTAAAACTTAAAGGAAGACATTGCTGTACAAAGTAAATCTACTTGCAAAGGTACCAAACTGTGTTATCAATAGTTACATCTCACAAGCTAATCCAAATAGTTTTTTTAAAAAAGGGTTACTGTGCACAGCATTTTTTATAAATATTTATCTCAGTTTACATAAACCAGGATTTAGGGAATGGAAAAAAGCAAAGCCATCTCCATGTGGTGACATTTTTACTCCGTTTTCTCTGTATTTATAATTTAACTGATGAGGATAAATTGACTTGTTCTTCATTAGTAGCCAGTCAGAAAAAAAAAATAACTTGGCTGCTAAGTACAGGCTGAAGCATAAATAATCCTGCAAAATGCCTGTGGAAATTAACTGAGTGAGCTGAGCTAAAACAAGGGATAGAAAGAATTCCCTGTCTGTAAGGAGAGCAGGACATAATGTGTGTGTGTTGATGGGAACCACAGCCAGGCCTTGTGGATCCCAGCATCACTCACACACACCAGAGAAGCTCCTTCTTGCCCAGCAAGAATTTCTTTGTACCCTGATGTCACAGCCAGTTCCTCATCCATGCTGCACTTCCCAGAGACATGCCTGCTGAGCACTGCAGTGATGGGGCATTTTATCTAAATACCAGTCTTAAACAGACAAAAGTGGCCTCATTCTAGGCAAGACACCAAGGACCTCTAAAGCTACAACTCATGTGCTGCTGCTGCCTTGGCTGGAGGGCTGCTCCAGCTCCACCCTAGCCAGGGAACAGAGGGGGACAGTAAAACACACCCATGGACGCACAGAGAATAGGAGGATGTCCATAAAGGTATATTTACAACCCCAAAAGTTCGCATGTAGGGGACTACATCTGTGTTTTGAACACTGTGAGTGGTCTCCCTAAGTCACATGCACTTTGAAAAGCATTATTGGCAAATGGAGCTGTTCATGAATATTCAAGTTCCAGACAATCATAAAAGCTAACTTCAGGTAGTTTTTTCTTATGGAGAAACAGAGATGAACAACCTTGTTATTCAATCACAGTTAGTTTATGAGATTTGAATTTACAAAATGAAGTAATTTTTTGTCGTTGTCCTGCTGGAGTAACACACTAAGAAATGACATAATTTTAATGTTACAAAGACATATTTTAGCTGAAGAGCTGTAAAACTGTGTGTCCAAAAGGGTGTTGCTAAGATTAATTTTTAATCAGATATAAATTCAACAAAAAAATTACTTTATTTTCACTTGGCACAGGATCCAGTCTGCAGCAGTCAGTTATCTCTGTCGCCTGGAAGGAACTCTGGGTAAGCCACAGGAAAAAGGTGGGAGCATTGTCGTGGTTTCCTGATGACCAGAACACTGCTGTATTGTTTTGCTCTGCTTTTTTCCTTTTTTTTTAGGAAAGGGTTATCACATCATGTCATAATTATTTCTGCAACATCCTCTTTCCATACAAGAGCTGTAGCACTATTTATGAACTTTGAAACTGCATCAGTATGTATGTGCAACTCAGTAGCTCAGTAAAGTAGGAAACCAAAATCTAATGTTGCTTTTTAAAGATACTTCTTGCACAGCTTTCTCTACTATTTCACTAAAAATTCTATTTCAGAAGGTCTTATTTTTTATTAGTATCCTAACGTTCCAACTATCTGACTTTTTAAGATGCGTTATTACCTCAGTTTTACTGAAGCACAGAATCCTATCATTTACCTATACAAGAGCCGAGGTATTTATCAGTAAATTAAATGTCTCCTGAAGAGGTCCAGGAGACAATATAAAAAGAGCTTACAGACAGCTAATAGGCATTTTGGTTTTACATGAGGTCTGAGCAGAGACACAGACAGTGCCATACACTAAACCTGACAAGATACAGGGAAGGACTAGGCAGTACATGTTAGATACAATTACTGTGGGTTGTGTTGGCTTTTTCTCTCACCTAATATTTGTAGAGGACATATAAAGCTCAAAATTAATATAGTACTTTAAGGGACATTTTCTTTTAACAGTGTAGATGAAATTTTATCGCAGCCTCTAGGGGTTAATTGAGCTTTGTTTTTTGGTTGTTTTTTTAAGAACTGAAGCATGGGGAGAATCCATGTGATTCAATAGAATTTCAATATTTTACTGTTGAATTGCAATCTGTGATGAGGACTGCTGCTCTGAGTAGGGGAGAGATCCAACACTTAAGGAGTATAACAGATCCAACATTCGACATATTCCTTTAATGTGTGAAAAACTGCCTTGTTAGCGAGAACAGATTCAATATTTCAGTGCAGTATGAACATTATGGCCAAGATATTTAAATCTGACTGCTGCAACTTACAAGTCTGAATTAGACACTTCAAATTAAAGTACCCAGATTTAAGAAAACAAACCAAACTAAACAAAAATTCAACCAAACAAAAACTCAAATATAAACACAACAGAACACTAACAAAACCAGTTAACATGATCCAGAGGTAGCCTAGAGAAGGAGAGTAAAGGCCAAGAGGCATGTAGTGTAACAGATCTTCAAATATGATCAGCTTGCTGAAGGTTTAAGTAGGGAATGCCTAAAGGGATAAAATTTCTATAGAAGTTTCCTCCTGCTTTTTCTTTATCACTCTGGATTGTTTAATGAAGGATCATGGCAGGATTATATGGATGATGTTATGTCTTCCTCCTTCATAATCTGTCATCCAGTCCTACAGGAGGAAGCTGAATTCAACATGCTCCTGTATGGAGGTGCCTTTCTTGTTTCTATTGGTCAGATATGTATTCCCTAATTAATCTGGCCAGCGTAGCATCAGCATTTATCAACTCTTATCAACACAAACTAAGACAAGCATGTTCAATAGAATTATACACCCAGAATTTTCTTCAGTCCTTTGTATGTTTTAGATTAATTTCAAAATTAACAAAACATTATTTGTTGTCACAGGAATGGTTTGACTACATATTCCCCATGTTCAAATGAACAGATGTTGTTCCACCTGAGGAATGCTGAGTGCTGATTAGTGATTAGGCTAGTTTATTGGGATATTTTTATGGGTTTACCCTAATAGTTATGGGATTACAACTGCTCTCAGGATAGGAAAACCTCCTGTGGGAATAGAACCTAGGAAGGGTCCATCACAAGAAGGGTTAAGTTGAATATGCACAAGAAAAAAAGCCTGGACTAGCATTTCTCTCTAGTGTTATTTTAAACACACATACACTCATCAGTACTAATAGACTGTAGAAAACATGTGACATGTGAGGGAATTATATTTACTATTTGCATGAATTTCAGTTTTCATGCAGTTTATACAAACATAAGTATTTGCTGAAATTCCTAAGGCAGGACAGCTATTTTCTGGATCATCCTCCTAGTATTAAGCCATAGCTAACATAGGGTAGTTAGGGTGAAAATGTCTAGATTTAATGTAGCAAATAACTGCTTGTAACTGAGTCATGTTAAGCCTTTGGTACTTTTATTCTTGGTCTCTGAGGCCAAAAGGATCAAGGCAGCATCTCAGTCAACAAGTAATGGCCAACATTGTTTTCAACCACATGAAATTGGAGCTGGTCAGGAAACATTTATTTTCCCCACCATCAGCAGTTTTGCCCCAGATACTGCACAGGTTATTTCACATTCTCATGAGAACTCTCTGCTATCACAATACACAGAGATTTCTATACAAAGATAAATTGTTCTTGGATTGTATAAATCAGCTTTCCATTTCTTTCATGCTGTAACTTAAAATTGTGGAGGTGGAAGATGGGCTGGCTTAAAACTTTTCATTCCAAGTGAAGTCTCAGCACCAGGGAGTTTCAAGTTTGAACTGTGCTGAGTTCAACAGAAAACACAGACAGGATAATATATGCACGATGTAGAGGATATAACCAAAGTTTGGTGTGTGGAAGCTGTTTAGAGAGTTGCAATAAAATTAATATTTGTTTAATAAAATTAAACAAATACATACAATTGTCAGATGAAGGTCTTGGCCAGCCAATCAGGCTGTTATGGTCATGGAGGGGACACTAGCACAGGGAGTGATATGGGAAGAATTGCCTCTGATACTGTGTTCCACTGTATGAAAGAACAAGTATGTGAACCAAATTCAAAAGAAAAATGGGAGAATAGAGACAAGTCTAGTTTGCAAAAACCTCAGCAAAGGCAAGAGATGACACCACTGGAAAAAAGGGAGGCTTTTTATTCTCTGACAGCAGAAGAAGCCTAGTAAGAGATGGACACCTGTTATTTTCTGTCTTTTTTTTTTTTTTTTTAAATTTAATGGATGTTTTCTGCAGTCTGAATCCCAATATAAAGATTATAGGAGATATTCTGACTGTTGCCTTCATAGTACACGTGAATAGTTGTGCAAGTTCCCAGGGCCTGACTTCAAGACAGTCTGGCAAAACTGTTCCTTGTGAAAGTTGTTCTCTTTCCCATGGAAAATTCCCGTGGGAATTCAAGGAAATTCAAACTCTATCAGAAAATAAGAGGAAGACAAAAGGCCTCAACTATTCTTTCTCCCTTTCCAGAGCTCCCAAAATATCTAAATTTCAAGTATTTTTAAAGCCACAGCAGAGCCAAAGACGTTCAGTATAGAAACCACTATGTTGTTGAGGGGAAAAGGAAACTAAACACTAAGGGAGGGGGGGATGAAGAAAGACAGCAAGGTTCAGCACAGGGCCTATCAATCACCACCTAGCACTGGGACATCCTGTGCATTGACAGCTTCTAAAGACATCAGCTTTTTGGAACCAAAGGTGAGGGAAACCAAGGAAGGGTTAAAAAATAAAGGAAGGAAATAAAAAAGAAAAATAAAAAGAAAGTCAGGAAAAGAGAGTTCTCAAATGCCAGGCACTTTGCTTCCAAAAAGACATAAAGCAGATATGGACAAATCCTGTTCTACAAAAACTGAGAAAGCAAAGAGCTTGTGTGACCAGATATCAAGCAACATATGTGGCAAATTGGTCATGCATGAGGAAGTCCCTCAAAACTAAAACAGCCCTCAGATTTATTCCAATAGTAAATGTTGACCCCTGGTATTTTTAGCTCTCTGCTGTTTGCTGTTCTAGCAACAATGTGCCTGTAGTTCTGGCAGCAATTCGTACTGCAAATACTCTCTGCATTAAGAATCCTGTCAGAATTATTGAGCACAGTGGAAATATCATGCCTAATGCTGCATTGTTACACTTAGTTGTGTCACTCTTGCTGTTTGTATGGAGGGTTGGAGTGGACATATAGTGAACAGACATATTATCTTCTTAAGGAAGAAATGCAAATCCTCTGCATTTCACACACTCTGGAAAGCCTAGCAAAACCTAGTGCATGAGGATGCAGCATTTCTGTGATCTGACCATGCAGCCAGCTGGTCTGACCTGTTTGAGCCAGTGTTGTCTCCTGCCTTAATGAGGCAGAATGCAGAATGGTCCTGTACTCCACTGTCCCCTGGCTCTGAGCTTCTCAGCTCTACCCTGTCTTTCCTCTTCTACTTCCCTTCTTCCATCCAAACTATCTCAGAAGATTAAAGGATGAAATCTCTCACAGCTGTCATGCAAAGGGTACATGGACACTGAAAAAATATTTTTGTGGTATATAAATAAATATGTATTGTCAGGAATGGATTTTTAGTTGTTTCTTTCCCTCACAAATATGTTCAGTCACTTTCTGGCACATGAGTAGTCTACTAGAAGCATCCTGTGAAGTCACTGCCTTTGGGAGAAGGAGGTACTAAACAGCACCCAACTACAGCAAAGCTGAGGCCTTCCCTCAGCTGTACAACTCCCACCTTGCATATTTACCCATACAGTTCAGCATATGACTTCCTCTCCACTGGTTTGTGAGAGAAAACTAACTTATCTTCCTTTACTATTAGGCCTGTCATATAGTTCTCTGCACTCTAATCCATTCCTATGGGGCCTCACAAGAGAAAAATACATGACCTCTTTCTACTGCAATAAATCTTTCTCAGCAGGTCTGATTGTAGCCTTTTAAAGCTCCTCTATCAGATTGTGTCATCAAGCCTCTTCCTTATCACTCTGTTTCATACAACATCTCACCTCTTCCCAGCCTCAAATCTGCACCCAGCCACTTAGAGCCTTCCTTTCCTCTTTTGAGTTGTGCCAATGACCGGGAAGGGAAGCTGGCAAGTGAGCATGCAACTACCACAAAGCAGGAAGAAAGCAACAATGGAGATGAAATCCACCCATCCAGCTAATTTACAAAACCATATTGTTAACCATCCTGCCTCCCTGACCCCATTTGAGTTCCCTTACGAGGAAAGAACAAACTAACTGTTTCCATCCCTGGTGGGGAAGGAAGAGAGAGATATCATTGTTGTTCTGACACTTGGGAAGTACTCACATACAATGCAACAAATATTAATACAAGATCCTGAGCAGGCAGATTAGGTCATTCTTCAAAAATTGTTTCACTGTAAGAGAGTGCTATGACAGCCCATCAATGAGCTCAGATTGGGGGCACAAGAGTAGTTAGATGGGCTGAAGAAAGAAGCATGTAATTCATATGTTAAATTTTCACTGCCAGCATTGAGAGCTTCACTCCTTCCATTCATCCAGTCATCCAACTCATTTCTTAAAATTTCATGCAATGAAGAAGGCTTGCATGCTTGTGCTAGCTTGTGACACCCTAAAAAACAAAACTGCAAAGCCTTTTCTGACATGCCAGCCTGTGAGAGCACTGACATGTGAGAAAGTGTTCAGTCTATAGATGCTCTTTCTGAGTTTCTATGCAGATTTCAGTCACTCTCTTTGAGAATTTAAGCAGATAATGTCTGGCAGTTCAAGTCAAGCATCCAGCCCTTTTTTGCCCTTTTTTTTTTCTTGTGTGTGTGTGTGCGTGCGAGTGATGATGATCATTTTAAGTCTTTGTTTACTATTTTTATCAATTAGCAGACAAACTTGGGAGCTTTAGTCAGAACTAAAGAAGTTCGATGGATCTCAAAGATAGAGGTCTCTAAGCCTGCATATCATGACAGAAGTAGAAGAAAATGAACTGGTTTATTTGTAATCCAGATACTGCACAATGAAGGTAGTGTATAAAATATGACAATGTAACCACAAAATGCATCAGTTTTTATTTCTGTATACAGAAACACCTACAAATTTAAACAAGATATGCTAGCATCTGTAAGGCAAATAAAGGCTTTCAACAAGGAGTTCCTCTTCCTGGTTGCCTTTTATGAAACCCTTATCAGTAGTCCTGCCAACCAGTCAACCAGTTCCAGAAAATCCCTCTCGAAAATCTACCAGGTAGACAACACTATGTATTTGAAGAATGCACAATAAAAGGTGCAAGGTATAGCAGACCTTTCAAAAAATGTTCTGTTTATGGCACTACTGGCAAGGAATTCTGGTGTCTTGGATTTTTTTATATAAAGCTGACTATTATTTTTAACTAAAATTTCAAATATGAATCTTAAACAAAATCAAATGGGGTCTGTGAATGAAAAAGCAACAACAGAATTTTCTAGGGATTTGACTTGTGTATTTTCAAGTGCTCTACATTTTCCTAACTAAACTCAACTATGAGAAATTCACAGAACCTAAACCCATACCTTTTATAGAGAATTTATTCCTTTTAAATAAATTTATTTGCTCCTTTTTTCAATATTCTCCTGTTGAGAACACAAAACATATTATTTTGGTAATTAGAAGTGCCACTTTTTGGCTGCAGATAATGCTAGAAGTTTACAATGTTTTGCTTTCTTTCATGCACACATTCTTTTCTTACATACTGGGGAACAGAGAGGATCCTGCAGTATCATCTCCTTTTACAGACATCTGTAACATATCAGATATATTTGTAGAGTCTATCCTTCACCTTCTCTGTATTAGATCTCACAGAAAATTTTCAAGTTACATATTTCAAGCTATTTATCACTTTTGGCCTTTGTGTAAACATGATCGTTTTTAGGTCAATTGTGCATACTTGTAGTATATTTTGTTGATGAAAAAACAAGTTACTGTATTAATCATCACTAGGTGACCCTTCTTAACACTTCTGTTAAGACCAGAGGAATATTATTCTAGGAAGAAAAAGAATTGAGATTTATTTAAAGCAATCCTTAGTATTAGAAAGAGAGCATCAAAGCTGACTAATCTAGATAGCATCTATCAACTATCTTTCCTCTTACTGACTCACAAAAATAAGAGCCTCCAGGCTGTTCTAAACACTGTTCTAAAGCTGTTACTTTGCCAATATTTTCCTTACTCTGCTAGCTGGTCCCCAGTACTATTGAGTTTGAATCTGTTTTTTCATGGTGTTCCCAGAAACTGAGCAAGAGGGCTTATGCCAATCTGTCTTTTCCTGATCTCTCTTTCCAGGCAGTCTGGCCAAGCAACACAGAAGAGATGGCACCATATCTTCATGTTTGTGCCCACACAGCCAGGACAATCAGTTAGCTTTAGCATCTACTTTCGTTTTCAGAGCTTTGCTGGCATTCCTGTAAGTAAAATTACTCTGGCTAGTTTATACACCTATCATGTGTGCTGCCTAAAGTTTAAAAATGTGCTCATTTACTAAACTGACAGTCATGTAAATGGCATCCAAAAAGACAAAAAAAAATAAATTAGGAAACTGCACAGCTATTTTGGTGTTCCATCTTTGTTCACAGTTTGCAAACAAAAGCCTAGACTGGTTGCTACTATAAAAGCAAACAGACTGTTGAGTAAATATTTTGCATTTTCCACTTCTTTTTTATCAGTGCATATTATTGATTCCTAAGTAGTATCAGTTGTGTGGGCACAAATATTACCTATTGGTTAAGCAGTTACTCTTGATGGCATTATCTTTCCCCCCCCCTATTTTTTTCTCTCCACTTAAGCAGCTTTTCTCCTCTGAAGATCACCAGATCACCAGATAGCAATCCACTCGTAAGCATTCAAAAGATGCCCTAGATAAAAGATTTGGGTTATTATTCATAACATGTGCAATGAATAAACTATTCCGGACATCCTTCACTGAGACCATTATATTGCATATTTATTTTTCAACACAGGTATTTGATGAATATGACATCAAAATCATACTGAATGAGGTTTCTTATTTACTCAACACTCAAAACAAAAACAAAATCTACAAAAAAATTAACATCAAAGTTGGAAAATTCAGAATTGTGAATATATTGGTTTGTTGAGTGCTGCTCCAGAAAGGCTAAGAAATGATCCAGAGAAGTGCACTATTTGTTACTGAACTTCACTAGTATAACCATAGCACCATATTATTAACAATCTTTCCAAGGCCAGAGAAGAGGAGTTAGACCAGAAGATGGCACTGAGGAGATCTAGGTCTGGGTGTGAAAGCAAGCTGGGAAAGAAACAGTACTGCTTAACATATGACAGAAAACCAGCATGGCTCATACAGAAACAGCAGCAACCAAGAGGGACACAGACAGGCCAGACATGTTTTTAACACATGAATTGTAAAATAAGTGAGAAGTGAACAAATGAATCCTCTGGTCATGGCCAGATTGGCTCCAGTGGCTCCAAGGTCCATTCAACTCTAATATGGTCTGTGATGGAGCACAGCAAATTACAGGGACTGCTTCAGTCTCCCTGGCACATGAGCCAAACTACTGACAGTAGTAGTAAGCAAGTAATTATTTATTATTATTTCATTCGCATGTACAAATGGTTTGCCAGTTCAATGCAGGAGAAGAAAAGTAATGGTGACCTTTTAGGGAGGAACTCTGAGTAAGGGGTAATCTAAGTTCGCATTCAGTCACATAACTTTTTAAAATATAATACAAGACTCATTATTATTAAAATGTTTATTGAGTCTGCATTAGAACTGCAGGAATTATTTATGTAAGAAATAGAAGTCTTGTAGATGTAGACTAAAAAGTACCAATTAGGTAAGAGAATACATATGTTTAAATTAAAGATTGCAACTATATTTTTAGACTTTCTTCTTCATTACAAAAGTAAAATAACATATTTTCTCAGCAAATCAATTTTTATAAATCGAGAATCAGTCCAAGCGATTCCATAAATCACCTTGGGATGACATGCTGTAACAATAACCAGAAACAAAGGGAATGTCACAGAGACAGAAAAGTCACTACAGCCTTTTTCTTAACTCACAAGCAGAATTTTAACGAGGAGATTGTACAATTCATCAGTACCTCTTCCTAGACTATAGACAGCTGATTGGGTCTGTGGTACCATTTTTCAGGGCTATTATTATTATTATTATTATTATTATTATTATTATTATTATTACTACTACTATAATACAATTAGACTGTGATACAAAACTACAATGTTTTCAAAACATAATAACAGGAATCTAAAACATATGTTGATGAAGATGTACTAGTGCCCCTTCAACATTTAATTAATGACACTTTATTAAAAAATGTCAACAGTCCAAAATGGGGTTAGTTAATGGTATAGATTGATGGCTAAAAGTACAGCCTCAAATTCAAGAATTTTTAAATGAGGCTAATCATGGAAGTTAATGATTTCCCCAGATTTTCCTTGAAACATGTCAAAGCTCATTGTTCCTTTCCCTTTCAAAAGCACCTAGATTTCACAACATGCTAGCCAGGGTCCTACATGTATAAGCAAAAACTCAAAAAGTAAGTTAAGATGTAAGTAATACTCAAAAATCTTTGAGGACAGTTTAGACAGTAGAAGTGTGATGAAAACAAAAATATTTAGTTTTTTTAACAGAAGCCATGCTTTGATACTCAGCATGGAGTAGATTGAGGAATAGCACAATAATTATGAGACTATTCTATAAAACAGTAACTCAAAGGGGTTTTTTATAATTTTAGTAGAAATTAGTAGGCCATGATTGAAAAAAAAAACAAAAGAACAAATACAGGTATTTCATAGAATCATACAAAAGGCCAGGTTGGAACATTCCAATCCCCTGTCATGGGCAGGAGCAACTTTCACTAGCAGGGTGCTCATGGCCCCATCCAGCGTGGCCTTGGACACTTCCGGGGATGGGGCATCCACAACCTCTCTGTTCCAGCACATCAGCACCTTCACAGGGAAGAATTTCTTCCTCATGCCTAATCTAAATCTGCCCTCTTTCAGCTCAAAGCCATTCCCCCTTGTCTTATCACTACATACCCTTGTAAAAAGTCCCTCTCCAGCTCTCTTGCAGGCCCCCTTTGGGTACAGAAAGGTTGCAATAAGATCACCCCAGAACCCTCTCAGGCTGAACAACCTCAACTCTCTCAGTCTTTTCTCTGCCTTTCCTTTACAATTACAATCTTACAATTCCTGTTTAAAAGAGATCAAGCTGTAAAGTTGTGGGAATTCCACTTGAGAAAGAAGCAATGCTAAAAAAAATCTATACACTAAAAATGTATGTTTATCATACTAAACATTACCAATGATTACAAGGTTATGTATAGTGATAATAGTAACAGAAATATTTTAGAAGAGTAATTCTAAAATGGGAACTTAGAAAGAAACTATGACAGGTATAAAACTTTACATGAAATTTGGTGCTTGATTTTAGAAGAGAAGCCCATCCAAGCTCAGATCAACCAAGGCCAAATAATGAAAAGTTAAAATATTAAGCTCTGAAAATATACCATTGTTCAGATGTATTTTTTATGTGTTTTTGATGCTTTTATATCTATTTCATTAGCTGTATTCCAGTAGAATAAGGTTTACATAAAAAGCTTTGCAGTCTTTTTTTCATTATGTGAGTTCCTTCAGATCCCCTGCAGCAGCATTAAAATTTAACCATTTCCTGTTACTACTCTAAAGAGAAGTTGGCCTAATTATTATTGGTAATTGATTATAATTAACACAACATAACACAGTTAATACAACACTGGCACTGATGTTGGCTCCTTACTCAAAAACTAAACACAATGTATGAATGATAGATAGGATTTTCTAAGACATTTGTTCTGCTTTATTGTTTTTCTGTTGTGAATCGTTTCACTTAAAATATGCAAGATGTTTAATGGAAGAACAACTTTACAGGCAAAAATATGACAGGACTGGGGAGAGACTTGTAATGCTCTCTATAATATGTGGTGCATGTTCCTCTCAGTATGTGGAACAACTTGGGGACACAACATGATGGAGGAGAGAGGAGGGCACCAAAGGAGAGATGAAGCAAGAGAACTTGCAAAAACTGAACATTAACTGAAGGCATCATTTGGAGTTACTTCAAAGCAAGTCTATGAGACTCTGCAGACATCACCATCTGTCACATACTTCTGAAGATTTGAACTCTCAAGGGGCTACTTCCTGCAAGACATGAACATCTTCACAGAAGAGATTAGAGATACATCATGAACCATCTCATCCTGACTATTTATTATGATAAACCTGCCAAGTGCATTAAATTTGCATAAAAGGATGTGGTCACCTTTAATAAGCCACCTATTTCTTGATTTCTCAGTGACGAAAACTGAATTGAAACACATTTAGTAAGAGTGCTGCAACCAATCATCAAGCAGGCAATCTTCCACACTATGCTACACAATGATCTACCTTCAAGATTTTGTAAATGTGCTTTTTTCATTCATAGCGTAAGTTTAAGTTGCTAGGGATTACAACATAGTGTATCTCACTAAATGAATGAAAAATGCCAATTTAAACTTGCAAAACAATAAATCTCTATTTCAATGTCACTTAAAAGGAAAAACCCACAGCACTGGTATTTTGAATGGTAATCACTAGTGGAATCATCTGTATTCATTGCAGTTCCCTGTATCAGCAATGTAGGTTCTGGGTAAAACTTCAACAAATTTCATTTTTCTTTAAGTTTTTCTGCTGATGTATCTAACATTTTTATGTGTGCTTGTGACAAGACCCAAAGGGAAATCCTGAAGGGCATTCAAATCTGTGCAACCTAGTTAACATTTGTTGATAAATAATGGATTAGTTTTCCATGAGTTACTACTTCAGTATAGTTTTTGAAACTATATCCTAAGCAAGTATTAAATGTAGCTCATCAAGGCAATACAACTGAACTAATTATGTCATCTTTACTACAACTTATTATCCAGTTTTGAACTTTCATGTCAGGTCACAAGAAATTTCAAAATGTCCTTTTAAAGACACTGTATGCTACAACAAGAATTTCTTTTGCTTTTACTGTTCTGTTTGGGTTAGTAATGTCTATAGAAATGGTATTTAAACATTTGCCAGTTCATAGTTACTCAGACGAGTATATTTGCTGGAAAGTCATTTCTGAAACCCTATCCCTTCCTAAAGCTAACACTATTTACTGTATCATTCTCCCATTTTCCTGAATCCAAAAGTAAAGAATGGAAAATGCTGGTAAAACTAAGGGAAGCGTACCTTGAATGCACCTGTTCTTTGAAAGATTGCCTCCTTTTTCCTTCCCCTTCCCCAAAATGATATGGTCTCCAGTTAATTATTTCCAGAGGCTATTTTCAGATTCTTCAGTGAAATCAGCAAGCCACAGACAAAATTTCAAATATATTTTACAGGAGTGTTTCTGCAGGATGGAATAGGCTTGGCCTCACCTGAGGGATCACTACCTGGTACCGCACTTCCCTTTCCATCAGCCACTATAAATAGGACTTACAATCTTCCTCCAAAATGCCTGTGATGCTCCAGGTTCCTTATCCCAGATTACAAGATCTCCCCTTTCCAGTGACTGGTCCCAGTGAGAACAGGATCCCATTACCTGCTGGTGGCTGACGGGAGCCCAGCTGCTGGAGGTGCAGCCGGCCGGAGCCTGCGGCCAGCAGCGCGGCCATGCTGCAGCCTGCCCTCGGCCAGCACCTCAGCAACGAGAGCAGCCCACACAACTCTGGAGCTTAGGAACCAAATGCATTGGCTGAAGGAGGAGCAAGGCAGAGAGGTGTATTTAGAAAGCATCAAGAGCCTGCAGGCCCAGCTGTTTCAGCCCCAACACAACAGTTGCCTCATTCAGGCAGAGATGCTGCCTTCGAGGTGCAAGGCTGTCCCATGGAAAATCTGATGCATTCCCACTCAGGCCTTTCTTTAACTGACCCCTGAAAGAGCCCAGGAGCTGCACTGCCTGTTATACATAGGATAGTCTTTAACTATATTCTTACAATCTTACTATGGTGACAGAGCATCTCAGAGGCTGCCACCTCCTATCCAGCACCCCAGGACTCCAGAGGAGCATAGGAGAAGGAGATATGGAAACAGCCTGAGCCCCTGCCTAATAACCTCCTTCCCAGCACAAAGGCAAGCTAATAACCAAACACATTGTCCTCTGATGAGGGTGTGGGCAGCAGTGTATTTGACAGCAATAAAATTTCATGCCATCACCTACCACTGAAGATGCAACAAGGTTGCACCTCAAATGCATAGCAAAAAGAAGGGGAGATAAATGCAAGGGTGAAGCATTTTCTGCAAGAAGCCTTAAGAAAATTGAAAACTCTTATTTTGGGAAGAACTTGGTAAAGTCTTTCTGTCACCACAATAAACAGACAAACCCACGTTCACCACAGTCATCGCCTTCCTCGCAATTCCTCTGAAATTACACGATGGGGTCCCAGCTTTCCAGCCCAAATCACTTCTCCTTGCAACTGTGTGTTGTGAGAGCTTTCTTTAATGGATTCATGCTCAAAGTGTAAAAGCCAAGCAGCCACGCACACTTCAATATTTAAAAGCATAAATAAAAATCGTAATAGATCCCAGATGTTTCATTTCCTCCAGCCCTTGTCAGTGATTGAGTTGGTGCTGATGTAGATGGTTTTTTAAGATCAGTGGTCAGTTTGATGCTGAAAAAGCTTTAGATGTCTGAGAATTTCAAATGCAATTCCTAGAAATAAATAAATCATTAAGTACAACTGTGAATGCAAGTGGCTGTTATTTTGTAAACTTATTTTATGGCCTGAAATGCACCCACAGGTTTTAAATACAACTGAGTGTGAAACAGACAGTAACATTTTGTCAAGATATATAAAAACTTGTAGATATAATTATTTAAATCTCATTTTCTTAGCAAAAGAACTCAAAGGTTCATACAAATAATAAACTGAAGGAATCCATACTTTATATGGTGATGGTGGTATTGCAGCTAATGAAGAATTTGGTGTTTATTTGAGCAGAGCTCAGATTTTCTAGCTGCATCCATTTTTCACTTATTAAACCAGCAAGTTATCATTTATCATATCAAGCAAATAAAGCACTATACAGAAAGCATTTCTACAAACACAAGCTGCTGGACCCAGTAACTCAGGCCATGCTGCCACACACATTTGCAAGTGCAGTGAGCAGCTCAGTTCTCTCTCTCTCATTTTTACTGGGAAAAGTCCCTAGTTTCCCAAATGAAAACAAACAGGGGTGGGGGGCATAGCGGGGAGGCCGAAGCTCATATTTAGCTTGTACAGACCCATGATGTGTGCTCTTGACGTCATAAAAATGCTGTAAGTCTGCCAGGTCAGCAGCCACAAACCCCAAATGCTGCCAGTTGCAGGCTGAGCAGACACTAAAAGGCTATGAATTTCATTTTATCGTCCTTCTCCTTCCCAGTAGCGCAGTAGAAGCTAGCAGCTACTGGAGAAAAACACTGGAAAATATTAACTATGGATGTCCAGGATTTGGTTTTGATCAGTATTAGAACAACCCCAATGACAAATCTTTCAAAATTTGTTTTTATTAACACAGCTAACAATGTAGGCTTTGTAGTCCACTTTCAAAGAGTGTCAATAAGTTCAGCTAAATTATGTACTACATTCAGCCTGCCAGATCTACCTACTATTCTTCTAATTTACGAAACATACATTTCTCTTCAGCTAAATTTCTGATTGACAAAAACTTCACTCAGTTTCTGTTGTTTTGCTACACAATACTCCTTAATAATGAGTGCTGCTTGTTCTTAACCATACCTTTTGCATTTTGTGAAATTTTAAGTGCAAACATAGTACAAGTCCCTGAACATGCAGTTTTATTGCAGAGCCAACTGTGGACAACACTGAAAAGCTGAATATTTCCAGTCCTTTTGGTAAATCCATTACAATAGGAAGGTTCCACAAAACTAAGTTTTTGCTGTTCCAGTTTCTGTACCTTGTTCTAAAACCTTCTTATACACAACCAAATGCTCATTTCATTGATGTAAAGAAGAAATCTTTGCATGGGATGAGGAGCTGCAGTTACAAGATCAAACTGAAGCAAATCTAGAAAGCTTCTGATAGAGAAAAAGAATTTTATTTTTTTTTTATCACAACAGCACCACTGGCCTACAAATTATGTTATTTGCAATTGTGCATCTGTGTGCCATCAATCTCCAAGGAAGGGAAAGACTGCTGGGCTGAGCTCTCAATTTATGTTTCTCAGTTGACTCTTATAATCACACACAGTGTTCTCAACCTTAGTGCAGTTATTCTGGTAACAAAATTTGCACACTAGGCGAGTTTATCTAAGTTCCCATGGTCCTAATAGTTTCATATACTTCCTAATAATAATCTTGAAAATTATATAGGTAATTGTGTTTCTAAAAAGCCCTTGTCAGCAAAATTGGGAGAGTTCTTTCCTATCAACAGGAAGAATATTTTAATAAAGTAGCTAGTATATTCCTGTAAAAATGGCAAGAAAAAATGCAATTTAAAAATTCACCCTTTTTTGACACTGTCTTTAAATGTGGCATTAAACAAAGCTAAGGGAATTCTGGGGTCTGCAGGTGATGAAAAGTGCCAAAATAGCATGGACACAGAGCAGGATCCACTGGCAAGGATCCCTTGGTCCTGCAACACTGCAATCAGATAAGGCATTAATATTCATACTCTAGACTGTGGTTAGGAAGAAGGCAGGAGCTCTGTGCAGCAGTGGGGCTAACCCAGCAGAGGTGCAGTGAACTGCTTCACTGCCTTACAGAAATCCAGTCCATCTAATTGATACTGCAGAAGGCAGTAGCATAGTGAAACAGAGCAGAGATCACTTCAGTAGTTTTATCAATCCGTGCTCTAATGCTCCTGACCAATATATAACCTCACATAGGACTTCACTCTTTCCAACTTCAAGCAGTCCTAGGAAAGATTTAAGTTTCTATAATATGGTAACCATTAAGATATTTCTATTAGATCACCATTCAGAAATGTATCAAGACTGACTTCATCTGTATAACACCAAAAATGCATTGGTTTTGCTTAAGGTAGCCCAGTTTCTTTCAAAATTACATTTTAAACAGCACCTTTTCCTCAGACCCAGAGTAAAATATTTATAACGATCTCATTTATTTGTGAGCAAATATAGGTAATGTCTGTTCAAAAGCAAAATCCATTGGACTCTGGGTAGTTTTGGTACTGTAAGTTGTGTCCAAAAGGCAACAGATGTGGTGACGGGGGAGGGGGAATTTGATTTTGTCTTTTTAATATTCAAAGTGGGTCTGTTCTCACTGGCTAATTAAATCAGTAGAGTGCAAACAATAAAAGAAAAAATAAGTGTTGCCTTTCTTCCCTAGAACAACCTCCCTGATTCATCTCTACTTATTACAAGAACTTAATTTATTACCACACTTTACAATATTCCCTCCCCAAGTCATCATGATATAAGATCCATATTCCACAGCACCAGTTCCTATCAAAAAGAATATGCTTGTCCTGTAGAATTTAAGATGGTTTTTTCAACTATTAAGAAAATATGGGTTTAGAATGAGCTTCTTTGATTGACATGAAACTACAGAAAATCACAGTTAAAAAGCAATCGATTTAATAACAATATCAGACATATAAATCAACTAGCAGAATGCTGCCTTAAATGTATTTGTAGTTGCTTGCCAAAACCAGTAGATTTGCATGGGTATGCTGAATTACTTGAGAAGTAACAAAATGTCTTAATAACATTAAACAGTCATCTTCCAAGAACTAGACTATTATGATACTTTCTAGTCAGACAATTCTTTTTAGTGCATAAATACACATAATATTAATTGAAAGAAAATTATTTATGACCTCAAAATGACAACGGTATATAGATTTGGGTTTGAAAGTATTTTAAATACTACTATCAATTTTTAGCCTTTAGTCAGTTACAATACACAGCACAATAATATAAGCATGCTGCAGACAGAGACTAGAATTCCACTGTTCTAGTACTGTACAAGAAAAGAAAAGGTGGTACCAGTCCCAAGAACCTTATAGTAAAGGTGCACATCATGAAGACAAGGTAGTAGGAGCATCAGTAAGCATCTAATTTTACAAGCATAAAGCTCAGCAAATGATCAATATACCGATGCATGAAATAAGACAGATTGCAAAGCCTGAGTTCTGGGCTGCTATCTCTCCCCATACCATCAAGTTACATGAAAGTTTGGGCATGTTTGTCTATGTATTATGTTTAAGTGACAGTGCTGTGGACAGATCTGAAGATAAGGGACAATAGAGGGATGCAAACCTTTGCATCATAAAGGCATATTCAGAAATAAGGTGGTGTTTGGCAACAGAAGGCAACTATTTCAGCCCATTTGTTGCCTATTTTTGAAAATATCAGAGCCAAGGAAATTGTTATGGGACATAATGCAAGAGTTTACAGGCAACTCCCCTCAGATGCTCAGGATCCCTGTGGGAGAAAACATGGACATGCTTGTTTGAAGACGTGACAATCAAGACACTAGTACAGTGCTGTAAAGTCCTGAGCATTTGTAGATGCAGGGTTCTTTCTAAGCTCCATGTGCTATTGGCCTAATTTTAAGTTTAATGGTAATTTCTCAGCAAAATAGAACTTCATTGTAGTTAATGGACTATCCACAGCTGAAACACCCATCTATTGAACCCCAGATTCACCACTGTATGGAGTTACGTGCTCATTATCAAATGTTAACTATAACTTAGTTGAAGCTACTGTTCAGCTACCATTTAAAACATACTCAGTATCAAAAAGTACTCTGCACCCTTCAAGCATTCTTTTGGTTAACCAAATTAGTGGTCTCAAACAAATAAAATATTTACTCTGTACTGCATCCAAAACCAGTGTTTCTTTATGTAATCTGACTGATGACCAAACACCAAAGCCATGGGGATAATATCAGCAGGTCAGACTTAGGAAAGAGATGCTTCAGCTATTGTCACTTAGCAGTAAAATACATGCTATAAAGACACAAACAGAAATGAGCCCACTAACACCTAATTCAACTATATCTTGGAAACAGAGTACAGTAACCCAGCAAAGAGATTTCTATTGGTATTTGTGTGAAAGGAAATTTGTCAATACCCATTAACCTCTGGCTTTTACCTGTTTGCTTTCTAAAAGATGCTTCTGTTGCTTCACAAGCCACAAGGTGTCACAGTGGCTCAAGTGGTAGGATTCTTGTCAGTCTAGACACGCAGGTTGTGGCTTCAGGTTACATACCCGTGCTAACACCGCTCTGTACGAGGAAGTCTGTGCTGCACTGCATATTTAGAAGTGCAGCCCTTTGGATGCAACTATCAGTCAAGGTGCAACTCAGTTGCCTAAGGATGTTTTTTATATGGGCATTAAATAATCTTACAGCACTGTCAGGGAAGAGAAGTACTTGGTGCACTGGCATATTGGCCAATCTCTTTACTTTGCAATATTAACCCTGCCAGTGTTAGGAAGTATTGAAAAGAGTCGAGATAATCATTCATATAAAATGAAAAATTTTATTAATTCCACTTTGTTCTACCAAGGGTTTCTAGGAATTAGTAACAATTTATTTTAATGCACTAATTATTCAAATTTATTACATATTTTTGCTCATCTTTCATTACAAGCAGTGTGCTGTAAACCTGTAATATTCTGCTATGTAGTTGGTCATATATTGTGTGTTACTGTTTTGCATCCTCGACTGGATGAGCACAGATGGAGCTAGAGCTCAAAATGCCAGGAAGCTTAGAAAATTTTTACCATTTTTCTAATGTAACTGCACACTAAGCAGCGTTCCGTTCCATGAAAAAAATTATGCACATATATCATATTTACTGACTTGTAATTTTCCCATTGCAACCAGCCATTGTTATTAATTTGCTTTACATTCATACACCAGTCAGTCCTCACTGCAAAGCAATCAGAGATTCTTCTCTGGTGTATTTAATTTCTAAGTATCATGGTTCTATCTGGGAGGTAAGCTCAAAACAGGAAACAGTGCCTCTCAGCATAGCCTGTATAAAATAAGCAAATTCTTTCAGTAATGGTTAATAAATTGAAATTTGCATTCTGCAATTATTTGTAAGAATAAAACTCCATTGATCAAACATTCACAGAAAAGCATAAAGAGCACGTACATAGCCAAAGCAAATTCACTGCTAAACTCAAGTGAATTGTCACGGAAATTTTTCATGTAGTATTTGTTGCATTCAGGTAATGAACATTTACCCAGTGTGTTGGCTTTTCATGTCCCATTATTCATGCCAACACATTCATTAAAATGGGCCTATGCTATTTAACATAATCAGTAGTGTGCATAGGTGTGGCCTTCAAAGAGTTATTACCACAGTTTACAGGCATGCTGTTCATAAATACAAGCAGAACCCCAGTCAGTGCAAAACGCCAAGCTTCCCAAAAAACATATGGTAATTTTTGCTGTGTAAAATGGATAGATGCACTATATAATGCATAATTGCATCGCATTATATCTGAACTTCTAATTGCTTAAAAAGATACTTCAAATCACATCAACAACATTATTCGCTAATTACCCTAAGGGTTAACTGATATTCCAGTGGTTAACTCTAGGTAGGAGTGAGAGAGCTATTGTATTGCCTTCATCCACTACAGCAAAAGCATGGCTGCAAATGCACATCTCAAATCCATATTCTGTGAATGTTTTCAACATCTTGGTATGGGGTAAAAAGGTGGAGAAATGAGTGCCAAAACGAAGGAAGTCCCTCTTGCAACATGCTGAATACCAAGAATTATTTCCATTTGCTCCAAAGGAACTATTATATAGGAGTTCTTTTCCTTTCACATTATTGTGATGCAAGATAGAGCAACATGGTAACATTTTGATACTTAAACCGGCTACAGGAATTATGGAGCATGGTGAGTGACATCAATCTGAAAAGGCAAGTTACTATCAGAATGTGGGAGAGTAAAACAGACAGGCCTTTCTCCACTGCCAAATGACCCATGCACAAGACTTTTGTAAACTGCAGGAATAAAACATAGCATTCTAGGTGTGACCCATTTAATCTTCCCTTTTTCCACTTCTTAAAGGCTGTCCTGGTTGCTCACCCTGGAGCACATCTAGTCCACAGAAGATGGTTACAAATCCTGGTGCTGCTGACTGCCTTCCTAAGGAGTGAAGTATGCTGAAGGTGCTTCAGCATAAGAAGAAATAAAATGAAAAAGTTTCATTCTATTTACTTTCCTGTTTTCTGAGCATTTTCCTCTCTTCACATAAGTATTGTATTTAAAGATTTAGAATATTTCTTTTTGTATAATGTAGTCATTAATATCCAGAAATCTCTTTGTAACCTGCTCTAGGACAGATGGCAGCTATTTGTCTGATAAAATCTTCTGCTAATGGCTGAGGCAAAACTACACAACTGGAACAAAAATCACAATAAAGCACATAAAATACTTTGAATGCACAATGTGCTTAAAGTCATAATTTTCTCAATTTACTACTTTAGAAAATAACCTAATAAAAATGTAGTTTGGAAAAAACCAAATGTTTGAAAGTCTAAAAGGAAAGTAAAAATAGTCCACTGCACATATTAATACTCAAACATGGTCATTTGTTTTTTCCAGGTACTTAGTTGTTCAAGAATAAGCCAAGTGGATCTATGATTCAATCAATTCTTCAATCTGCTTTAATCAGGGGGTTCCAAATATGATCACTTTTATATATTCATAAGGTTTCTTAGTCCTTTGAATGCAACAGATAAGGTCACTCAGCCAGGTAATTCTTTCTGATGTTCTAGTCTGCAGCTAGCAGTTGGGTAAAACACACGGGATCTAGACAGATACTGAATCTGTTTTATGTGAGTAATCTGATGTCAAAACTATACTGAGACTAGATTTCCTCTTCCCCTTTTTAACACACATTCAAACGATGCTCCTGCTCAGCTAGGTAGGCTTGGCAAGCTTAGAATGAGGGAAGATGGATATCAACAGGTACAGCAGATCACATGTGACAGATTTACAGCAACATTCCAACTCATTAGGTGCAAGCTAATGCAGCTGACCAGGCGATAGATTAGAAACCTACCTAAAGCTATGGGCTTTACTGCATCAGTTCTAAGTTTGCCATTCTGTTCTGGACAAGCACCTGAATGTGAATATTGACAACAGAAAGACCTCAGGGAGAAGTTCTAGTGTGATACTTTTATTTTGGCTATAGTTATCAGAGTTCTTCGTAAAGTAGTCTGTATGCTCAAGTCTCATGCTTCAACCCAAACCATTCTATGAGTCTGTGATTCAAGCCTGTGAGCTGAGGATGGGAACACCCTGTGGCCAGAAGCTTCAGCATGGGCATGCCTCCTTGACAATATCATAGAAACATCGAGGTGATGCCAAGACAACCTAAGTCTCATGGCGAGGTCAGCTTGTGGCTGTAATATCTATGGCTTTTGGAAAGACTCCAGTACCAACAACTCTCAAATCCTGAAGAGGCGATAGGTTTAGAAACACACCAAGTCCTACTTCGTGTTTAGTTCTGAAAAGGTCTCATTTTTCCAGAGCACTTGGGTTTTCACTGACCTTTTAAGGCATGAAAGTACTGGAGCTGTTTCCTGAGGTATCAGCTGTTCCCAGACTGAGGTTTAGGTTCTGCAGGCGAGTCTAGTGGATTCCCTGCTACCTCAGAAGTACCAAGTGGACTATTCAGCCTAGGTCAATAATTTACAGGTTTTAGTTTAGTAGGGCATAGTTGTCAATCATAATGAGATAGAAACAGTATTCTGTTTATTCCATAAAGTGCCTTCTCTCTGAAATTCTGACAGTAACCAAACACAGAAAGAACGTACCTGGGAAAAGAAAGATGCAGGCCTAGGGGAGAAGATTTTAGTCAGGGGTTTGGGGATGTTTCTTTCACTAATTTTTTTTCACTAATTTCTTCTGATATGACCATTAAGAACTGGCCAACATGTCCTGCCCCACCACAGTCTTTTTTGGAGACTAATCATCAGCCTCTTTGGGGCAACCTTGCTTATACCACAATGACCCCTCTATGGCATCAAGTAGCCCAGCAACAACTTCTGGAAAAGAGTACAGGGCAAAAGTGGGGACCTATCCTGACCTGTTTCCACACAAAAGTGCAGGAAAGAAGGCTCTTCTTGTGGAGGAAACAACGGAACAAAGTATCAGCATGGTTGAAACTCATGTTTATAATAGATATGCAACTTCTGGCAAAGAGATGCAAAAAAATACCATTTGAAGTAAGAAGTCCAGCTAAAAAGTACTGCAAAGAGTTTAGCAATCTTACCCCTTTTTAAACAAAGAAAGGACATATAGCAAACCCAAATTATTTTCTTTTTTTATCTGATCTTTCAATGTTACTGCAGGCAAAACTCCAGCTTGAGTAAGAGCACAGGACTTGTTATGATCTCTATTTTGTTCTTTCTCACTAACCAACAGCTTCTATTTTTGAGACTAGATCTGCATAGTAAATCTTGTTTACATCAGTGAAAGACGAAGTTTAAGCATTTTTCTAAGTGGATTTATGGTTTAAACAGTAAAGGAAAAAAAAAACAAGCATAGAAAAGGTTTCTTTGTAGAAAATGATCTATTGAACATCAGAGTGATTGCAGGCAAGATGCATTCTTACACTTTTGCAGTGACTCTTTCTCCACCCTCACTAGCCCCTACCCCCAAATGCAGTATGCATGCAGTTTCCATTCTGTTATATGACTTTTTGGGGGGGAGGGTGAGCAGGAGCAGCAAGATATCCCTGATCGTAAGCTAAGGATCAACATGTAAAGGAAGTGGAGTCTTTTTTTTTTCCCCTGGCCTCATAAGAATTGTTAGTTTGTAACAATTTTAATTGAAAGCAGCTGCAACTGAAATTTTTTTAACGGATAGAAAACATGTATGAAATAAAAGAAAATCAGTAAAAAGAGGCTCGAATCCATTCTGAAGTCAGTGTCTGCCTAAAGGCATTCAAGGGTTTTCTTTTAACACTGACCTTTTAGTTTCAGCAAAGCATGGTTTATAATTACTCTCAAAATACTTTACTCATATTCCTAGAATTGGTAAGTATTATTATATTTGTGGGTGAAAGAATATTTCCTCAAAATTACTTTGAGACAGAAGTTTATGTGTTTTCCCCTCAACAAAACAAACTCACTGGACAAACTCAGACTTATGTACACAATATGAGAGATCTGTTTGCCACGCTAAGTTGCTAGGCGAACAAATGTGATGTCACAACACAGATTTTTATGACTAATCTATTAAAAATGCATCAGGAAGAAGATTATTTCATCAGATAGCAATATGAGGAAGAAAAATAAGAGACTTTCATTAAACTGCAGAAAATTTGTTTTGCTTTGATTTGCTTTAAATATTTGGTTGCATATGAATGTCTGTGTAATCTTCCAGTTCATTTAGCAGCTTTCAAATAATCATAACACCCTCCTTTATTTTCTTTTTAATTTTCCTTATATATTTTACCATCATGAAATCTTTGTTAAATTCACTATACAGCTTAAGAGGAGTTTAATATCATTTGATTAAGCTGATTGTCTTTAAAACAAATATGCTACCAATCAAGGTCTCTAGTCACCCTTAAAACACTGCTCTCTTAGCCAGAGGGAAAGCTGTTTTGCATCCAATGGTGATGTAAAGCATAATCTCTTGTAGTGACAGATACAGGTGAATTTAATGTATTGTGATATACAAAAGTTCTAACAATACTAAAGGAGTAAATAAACAAGTGAAAGTCTTGATATATTTTTTTGATTACTGACAATAAAAGCAACGCCTCAAACTTTAAACTGTCAGCAACTTTAAGTGATGTATTCACAGCACACTGTAATGTTACTGAATAATTACATACAAGATGTAATCACCTTTTTTTTTCTTTTAAGTGTAGGCAATTTCAAATGATTAAAAATTAGAACAGAAAAGGATTTGCAACATCAAAGAGGAAAAGAGGTGCCTTTTTAAACATAAAGTCTTATTAAAAACAGAGACATTTACCTGTGCTGTGTATTGCTACCTAGAACTTCAGAAACTGCTGATTATGCCACAACAGGATTCCTTTCTTGAAATGTTAAACTAACACAGATATAAAAATATTAAGATAAACTGAGTATGAGTGAATGGGAATGAAATCCTGAAAACCACACACAGAGCAAGGAAACAGCTGCATTTTGTTTAACCAGAAGTTAATCAACTATGAGAGAAGTAAGCAAGATTTATCTTTATATCTGCTAGAGATTATTAAACATTTAAATATTCATTTTACTCCTTTAAATAGGGATTGTTGACGCATTACAAAATGGCATTGGATGCTCTTCAAGTATTATTAAGAAAGCATGTATTAATTTAGAAAAAAGTATTACCACATTAAATTTCTTTGAACAACTTTTGAGGAAGGTACGATTTTCCTGTACACTGTTTAGTAACTCAGACTCCCTAATTTACTTTAGATCACATAAGAATTAGCTAGGTGGTGGACTTTTGCCAGTACTTACATCATAAAACCACCCCCTGCCTGGGTGTGATTGGAATTCTTTGCCTAAGACTGACCCTGAATTTAAAAAGGCAGTTGTAGGTTCTGTCTGAGGAGCCAATAAAGTTATAAGAAGTTTGGAGAGCAAAAGTTTGCACATCTAGCACAGGCTAAAGCTGCTAATTCTTTGCTTTCATGACTTCCATTTCTTCCTAAAGAAAACAAGAACAACAAGATAGCTATGCTGCATCTAAATGACCTTTCTTTATCACTCTGTACTTTCTGCTTAATACACCGAGCACATCCTTCACACTGACTGTAATTCCCTTCCACCCAATGCTGACAGAAACTGGAGTGGAAGCAGAGGATTTCTCAGGAAGGGTCCCCAAGCCCTGAGCCATTTTGAGGACACTTCTACTTCCCCCAGCATACCATCAACCCTGATGCTGGGAGAGCAGGAGTAGGAATGGCATTTACTGGTGGATTTCCCACTTGTGGATTTCTACCATCTCGTTGCTTTTTTTATTTATTTATTTTTTAATAATTTCTCACCTACCTGCAAGCTTGGGAGAACTACAATGGGAAGGGAGAGGAGGAAACAGATAGACACTACACACAGATACTCCTTCCACAGGCTCTCCATCCATTCTCTGTACAACTTTATTAAATTATGTATGTTTTGCTCTGCCTTGGAATTTCCACCTCTGCAAGGGACGGTAGAGAATCTGGCTCTACAGGGTTATTAAGAACATTTTTATTTTTTCTGAAACCAGAAAAATCCCCAAGGCTTTCCATGGATATGTTTGAGATAACAGCTGTAGTTTCCCAATTTTTAATGCATCCTCATTTGCCACTGTCTCTCTGCACAAGTTGCGTCCACGTGGAATCTGCCAGCTTGCTACCCCCAGTCTTTTGGAGAGTTTCTTTGTAATTCCTCTCTCTGTAAGCTGCTTTGCCTGTGCTCACCTACCCCCTGGGGCTCGCAGAGCACAAGCAGCCTCCTTCAGAGACCAGTGCCTACATTATTCCAAAGACTGCCTGAAGAGAAACGTTCATGCAGCAAGCCTGTATCACCCAGAGCACAAGCATTTTCCTTCCATGACATACAGGGCTCTGGATTCAAAAAATTTAGAGCTAGTTATACATCCCTCAGAAGCCTTCACCTACCAATCTCAAACATGCTTGCAAGTGCACAAAATTAATGTGAAACTTCCATTTCTGACCTGCCCAAGAAGCCAGCATTATTCTTTACAGACTGACCCAGGAAACTAGTTTAATATTTTTGCTTGTTTATTATGGTGATGTTTTAATTGGAAAATGAATGAGATGTACTGAAGTTAGAAAACGCATTTCAATGAACAACAATGCTTACATCACAGAGCTCATAAACTCCATGACATACAGGGCTCTATGTAAACACTGAACAATCACAAAGCAACAGAATTTTTATTCTGAGCAAATAAAAGAAATGCTGGAGCATAAGGCCTTCATTAACTAAATACTGTCTGTCAAAGTAAAATGCTGCTGAAGCCTAACAATGCACTCCTAGCAAGAAAGAGTGGGTTATTGCTTTTTACCCACCACAATCCATGTGAATGTGTGCAGCAAAAATTACAATTAAAGGTGCTGAAGTTTAATTCAGCACACCTCAGCAACAAAGGAGGGGAAAGTTGTTTCACAAGTCCCTCAGAAACTTTTCTAGTGTAACATCCATAATGGAGTTACAATCAAGTATGGAGCTACTGGTCAAGTATTAAAAGTACCACTAAAACAATATGTTAAAAGGCTAAGAAGGACTGACAGCTTTTAGAGCAGGTTGTATATAAAACCCCAAAGAAATCACTCACTGATACATATTTGCTCTTCTCACTTGAAAAAGTATATAAATTAATACATGAATATGTACAGGAATGCAAGGAACAGAGTTGCAAGACTTACAAACAAACAGGAGCAAACAAACCCCACCAACTCCCTCATTCTAAACGGCAGCAGCCCTCTGCAGCCAGCAACTTGGGGCAAAACTGACAAACACTTGCCATGATTTTGGGAGCAAAGAGCTGCTTGGAGTTTTCAGCCAGCACAAAGTGTATTACCAATTACTCCCCAGCAAGGTTTTAAGCCTGGCAGTGGTAACAGTGATAGAAAAGCAGTTACCCCGTGGCGGTACCCAATCAGAAAGCAGGTCACATCTCGTTAGCTGTATCATATACATTAAACGTCACAGATTCTCCATGGCTTAGCTGACAATTCAGGCATGTGTGTTTTATTTTATGATAACCTCGTGTTATCTTAAAGAATCACAATACAGCAAACAGACCAACCTGAGCTCTTTCACCACGCTCAGTGTCACAAATCCGGCAGATATTTGCCGCTGTATAAAGCTGTTTACTATAAAAGATTCATACTTTAAAAAAGTCTTTTCAGGGCACCACTAATAAACTACTATGAAAAATAGCAACACCAAGAATGTTTGCTGCACAAACACAGACACATGGACAGAAATGCAGCCCAATTCACTTTCACTTCAGCAGACTTGAAAAGTGTGCTTTACTTAACCATGTAAATAACAAGATGCAGTCCCCACTATTTCTTTTTTTTTTTTTTTTAATGACAAAAGCATTTCCCCCTCCTATTCAGTATATTCTTTGCAGTGGCTGATCTGGATTTCAAAACCAGGGTGTATAAACCACTAACACATTTTACAAAGCATAACCAACAGTGAATGTAGTTTACATTACTGGGTACTTTTGACAGCTATATGATAAAGTAGTGAACTGACCATCTCTCTGGCTAAAAGCAACAGCATTCTAAATGTAAACACAAATTTCTCCTGTCGGCTGTCCCAAACATGTGTTCTTTAAGAGTAGCCTAGGAATAAGTTTTTAAAACTCCACTCCTCTTTTCAGTTATCATCCATTTTTCATTTTAATGAGTTTACAGAACAAAACCAAAGAAATGTTCGTCTCTCCCTCTAAACCTGCAACATTCCAGAATTAATTTTGTGCAAAAGCCGAAGCAATACTTTACAATATTATAGCTGCAAATGCCAGCAGGACAGATCCTGAGCAAGCAACACACTAAGGCAAAGACATTTCCTGAGACCAGCGTTACAATCAATCCTGAAGTGCTGTTCTGTAATTTCATGATTTCAGCCTAAGCTGGTATCTCCTCAAAGAGTTGCTCTGCGTGGAAACATAATGAGGGATCACCCAATTAAACTACTAAATTAATTAGGGTTCATGCCTGCATATACTGTACTGCCTAGTGGGACGCTTCAGCTGGAATTCGGGCTGAAACCTACCACGGTCCATGCACAGGAAAACAAGGCTGGGGGACTTACCTCCGTCCGCGACTGCAGCCTCTTGTTCATTTCATATATTCGGTACTCTGGTTGCACCATGTATGGTGTGTGTCTCCTATAAAATGGGCCAAAAGGAGAAGAATAGAAAGGGTCATGTGGTGTGCTGGACATCTTGCCTGCTTGCAGAGATTCAAGCTACACAGAGTATCATCAACATCCATACAGAGCACATGGGCTGTGTGTTCTTCACAGTACAAAGTAGCGGCGCGCACACACACACACACATCCAGGCTGCACGCACTGGCTGGGGACTGCTGTGGGAGCCCGCTCCGGCGGAGACGGGCGGGGGGGTGGGGGGAGCGGGAGCGCACAGGCTCCAGACACGGGGAGGGAGGCTGGATAGCTTCAGGCACCGCCGCTCGGTTTTAAAGCAGCAGTTTCTGGAGGGGTCATTTCCTGTCCGCGCTGCCGACTAGTTCAGAAATGCCATCCCCCCCCTCCCCGCCTGGCAGAGGTGCGGGTTGGGGTTCGCTGTCCCCCC
>VZTB01003976.1:0-56431 GCA_013397245.1 Thryothorus ludovicianus | reverse complement strand
CTTCACACAATGGAGAGCACTCGGATGCCAGCCGCAGAAACCTCCCGGAAAATGGGGAAGCACAAAGGGGCGGNGAGTGGGTCGTTTTAGACGCCGCTGTCCGGCGTAAAGGCGTCGGCAGCTAGATGGGAGCCTGCTCCCAGATTTTAGGATCATTGCTGGGCACAAATCCAGTAGCGGTTAGAGAGCGTTGCCAGCGAACATTGGGGAGGGGGGGTCCCGAGGGAGGAGGGGAGGGCGAGGGGAGGAGATCACCCCTTGGAGGTGAGGGATGAACTTTATCTGTTGAATCATACTTGCAGGAAAGTGCTGGGAGCGGACACCACGTGGAGGAAAAGTCCTCAAAATACAGAATAAACAAAATGGGCTCATGTGCTCAATGGGAAAGTGCAAGGTCTAGGAGGGGAGCCTTCAAATTACCTGTACGAAAAAGTCCTCGAAGCACAGACTGTGTCCTCATACACAGCTGTAAAGTATCAGGCATTATTTACAGTACTGAATAAATGTAAAAACAACAATAAACAGCGCTGAATTAATCTCTCATGTAAATTCATTCAAGCAAATGGAACCACTCTAGGAACAGATTTAGTTAACTAATATGATTAAGAGAATAACAATGAGCTGCAGCCACAACGGTTCTCAGTCGGAGTGCTCTGCATGAACGCTGCAGGATCGCCCATTTCACAGATGGGGAAATCAAGGCACGCACCATTACTTTTTCTAAATTTTTGTAATAATCCCGAAAAATATTTGAGCATGATATGGTTATCAAAAATTTAATTCCAATCTGGCTGAATGTAGGAATATTTTAAGACTATTTGAAAAATTCCAGTTTTTCACTGGCATTTGGCTAATTCTGGAAAATCTGACCTCTCTTCAGGATGAAATATCATATTTCATTCTTTATATTCTACTGACCACTGACCAGAATCATAATTCATCCTTCCTCTACCAGCAGTTGTTTAGCAAAACTATTTCTGAATGTTCTTATGGAATAACGGTTTCCACAAGAAGTGACGTATTGAGCTGTTTTTATAGACTTCCCACAGCTTCTGTCACTAAACACAGAGACAACAGATAGTGCATGAGGAACGTCACTTCTCTCTTTAAGAGCACCCCAGCTATGTGGCAATACTACACAGCCACTCCAGTACCATTACTGGAGGTGCTGAGTTTAATAAATACCATGTGCAATGCTTGGCTCAGTAATGCTGCAGTGACTGTGACAGTGTTCTGCCAAGGTTTGCTGACCCCATGAAAAGCCTGCAACAAGGCTACACACCTAGGGGAAAATTTCCCTGCATCAACCTTGTACACTAAAAGATCCCAACAAGGCTGCCTTAAAACCTAAAACCAAAATGACCAGAAAAAATAGAGTTACAGCACTAATAAAGACAATATTTATAACCAAAATACCACATACTTTTTCAAACATCCAAAAATCCCTAACCAGAAATCTATGAACTTATGGATTTTACCTTCTTTGCAAAGCAAATCCAAAATATGACATATTTGCCCAAGAAAGGACACACTGCTTTCTGTAATTAAAATGGTGGAATTTTGCATAGTTTGTAAGCTATTTCTGTTTTAAGGACTTTTGATTAAGCTAAAATTCACAGTTTCTCTGAAGTTAAACATGGCAATTATATTGGTATTTTTATTTTGGCTGAGGTGGGGGGGAAAGGAAGGAGCAGTAGGATTTGCTTTCATGAGTAGGAACCCCAGACACTCCCCTTAACCTCCTTATAAGAGCTTCTGCGTATGGGTCTAGCACAAAGCAAAAATATGCAGTGATGTTTTAATAATTCCCATTGATTAAGTGGCAAATTATCCCACACCTACAGCCCACCAGCAAGAACCAAGTCCCAGGGTAGGAGCCTGCTAATTACAGGCTCCAGCAGCTCTTCCAGTTGCCTGTTATCATCTAGACTAGTGTGATGCACAGAACAGTAAAACAGAAGGCAGAATCAAAGGAACATAAAGTTACAGGGATCCTGACAGTGTCATCTTGATTCCCACTTGGATCTGCTGCCTTTTAAATTTTGTGTGTGCTCTGGGTGTGTGGGTTAGGGGTCATGCAGCCAGCCCCATTGCCCAGGCTACTCCAAACCCCCTGCACCATTGGCATCAAGCTGCTACCCAAAGTGGCCCAGGGGTGGAAGGCAAATATTTGACCCAAGATTAAGGGCAGTCGGTAAATTCCTTAATCTGGAAACAAGTTTAAGGTGAGAAGAGGAAAAAAAGAGGTGAAGGAAAACAAGAGGAAGAGACTGGTCTTCCCAAATCTGAAAATGAGTCTATTCCTGTGCCTGTGCATATGCATGGCTACCAACTGATGAGGAAACTGTGTGCAGAATTGTCTTTATGTGTGTGTATGCACATGCAAATCCTGCTGCACCTCAAAGTGTTGAGACTTATTCTAGCACCTGGAGGTCAGAAAGGAAATACTGGGACATGTTCTTGGTTCCCCAGTCCCCAAACTTGCACACTGCATTGGTTTACCCTAATCCTGCCTGGATGCTGCACATCAACAAGAAACAAGGCACCAGAGCAGAGGGGGGCCAGGACACAGGATTGTAATTCCCAGCTGGCTGGAAATGTGCCATTAGGCCCCACCAGCAGACACAGAGCCACGTTTTGTGTCCCTCTGGCGGGGCACTAACCACACAAAGCCCCTCTGCACCCCAAAGGAGGGCTGGGATAATCTGGCTGCTGTCTGGGCGCTGGATTGCCCTCTCCTGGGCACAAACAGAAGGGCCCCTTGCGTACTGACAGCTCTGGAGGACAATTTCCCTTCATTTCAGAGGAAATGGTTCTGGTGAAGCAGAAGGGTGCATGTCCTCTGCCTCTGCACCCACCTGTGTGACACCTCTAGCACCTCTGAGTAGCCAAGTTGCACTACCGGAGAAGGACCAAAAACCAACAGCAGAAACTTCCAGGAGAAAAGCAGGGAGCAAGAAAGGATGAACCAGAGCAGTTTGTTCATCATCCATGCTGGAGCACCTGGCACAGGCGTCCTGCCCAACCTGCACTGGGAGGGCTCCTGTGCTGCCCGTGCTCCACCAAGGACAGCCCTGAGACACAGCCCTGTGACACAGCCCTGAGACACAGCCCTGGGACACAGCCCTGGGACACAGCCCTGGGACACAGCCCTGCTTTGCCAGGCTGACAACCAATGCAGCTCTGAAGGCTATATTTTTGAAGGCACTATTTTTAATAACCACTTAGTAATAGTATTAATAATAATGTGGAAAAGCAATACAGCTGAAAATAGGTGTAATTGCTGTATTTATGCCTAGTATGTGTTGACTGTTCAGTCTCTGTCAGAAATCAGGTTTACAAGGATACATTTAAGGTGGTTTATAGTCGTTGAAAGACCTAGAGACTGATCTTGGTTAAAGGCACATAGCATGTGAAAATATAAAAACTACAAGTACCTGAATATCAAGAATGCTCAAATAAACAAGATTTGTCTTTTAAAAACTAACACTACATTTTCAAACTACCTTTTGTTTATACAAAAACGAAATAGCACTGAAGACTTCTGATGGAGTGGCCTTAGGTAAAAGAACAAAACTGTTTTCCTGTGGATGCTCAAGAGTGACTAAATGAAATATGCTTATCAAAAGCTGGGATGCACAATGAAGAACCACCAGCAATACTCAACCATCTGTAACATATACTCAACTGCGGAGCTCAAGCACAGATTTTGACAGGCTTCAGGTTACTTCCATTCATTTCTACAGCTATAGGATAGAGGGTACCAGATGCTTGCAATTTATAGCAAAACTAGAAGCTGTAATTTGTTTGCATTAAATATTAGTACATTGAAATAAAAATATATTCCAGAAAACAGTGCCCTTTCACAGATAATTTGTGGACAGGAAACAAAATAAATCTGTTCAATCCATTGTTAAAAAAATAGGCTGAGCTCAGTGTACACTTCCAGACTTTTTCCATGTAGATTACATTTATTTTTGTTGTGATAACTTTCATTTTCTATCATTAATGAACGACATGATTGTTTTTATCAGAAGAGTTTTTTGAAAATCCATAAGTGTCACACACCAAAACTACTGTTTTTGAGTTTGTAGTGTGGCAAGAAGGGCTCATATCTTTTAAATGCTTCAGGCTTTTTGCAGACTGAAGCCTACCTTGCATAAACTACATATAATTATTATTCAATACAAATGAAAATTCTAAGGATTCTCTTCCCCTACTTAATCCTAGTAAATTAGAGTTACAGCTCCAGCACTCACTAGTGATGCTAGAAGTACTTCTAAATTGATGATAACACAGAAGGGATTTTGAATATTTTTGAGTTCTTCAGCGTACACAACGTCTTTGTCCTCAATCAAAATGGATATTTAATTTTGACTGGAAACTTTATGAATGCTCAGCTGAAAGCAGTCTTTGAGGAGTCTGCCCATGCCTGACTGAGCAGTCTGTCTGCTTTACTCATCCAGTACCTGCACAGTACCTGAAGGAGACACAGCAGGGGAAGTAAACATGGAACAAACTTGAAGTCATGAAAATCTTACCTTGATGTTACATTGATTTGCCTCCTAAACCCACCAAGACATAGCAGAAAAATTCACCATCTCTGCAATTAAGCTGCAGTAAGCCAGTGCTGTGTGTTTTAAGCGTCCTCCCTTTGTCCCATTGCAGAGGGACACTGGTCTGTAGGAGCTCCCAGCTGCAGTCTGGCTCCTTGGCTCACAGGAGATTCTTGCTTTAGGCCTAGGTGGCTTCATTTTTCTCCTCACCTCGCTGTCATTGCAGCACTTGCGTGGACAGTGGGCTGGGGCAGCCTCCACCTACCCTGCACCACACCTGGGCACTGTAACTACAAAGCACTTTGTGACCATGTGAGGGGGGCTGCTCTTAGGGGAAATAGACACTGGGAGGAGAAGAATAAGTCTCAAGTGTGGTATACTCAGCCCTTGATCTCCAGGGGAGCTGCTCTGGGCTGCAACAGCTCCAGGAGACCAAGGAGTATCTGTCTATTGACAGCATCTTCCAGACTAGTAAAACAGCAAAGAGATTTAATATACCTTGATTTTGTTGAATCTCTGAGGACACCATGGAAGCTGCTTTTGAGAATCCAGCAGCTTCAAGACAAGGACATCAATGCCTTGTTTTGTTCCATCTCCCCATTTTCCTAGATGTTGTACATACCTGCCCAAAGGCCTTTTTGGAGCAGAATTCCTTTTGCATGAATCATACCTGCCTTGGTAACTTCCCACTCTACATATTGGGTTTCCCCTCTCCATCCTGGCATGGGGCTACACGCTGCTGAAATTTGGGTGGATTGTCACTGGAGACTCATGCTGGGAAGGGCTGATTGAAGCAACAGATTCTCCACTCAAAGTGCTCAGCAAGTTTTGCTGGGTGTGTTTTCCCTGAAGAAAGTATGAAGATGTGATGCTGAGGATGGTGAATCTAGAGCAGTCAAACAGGGGAAAGAAAGGGATGAAATTCCTGTAATTTGCCTTTTTCAGCCATCTCCCAGCGGCTGAGGAAGAAAACAGCCTTCAGCAGCAAAGACAGTGCTGCGGTTTATAGCATTGGCAGACAGCCAAAAAAAAAAGAAAAAAAAATCTCCAAAGAAGTGGTGGGGGAGGCTACAGGAGCAGACTATGGTCTGGCAGACTGACCCTCCAGCAAAAAATCAGACAGGTCAGAAGAGAGGAAAGGGCCTGAAGCATCTGAGTCCCTTTCTGATATACTAGTTTCCCTTACACACAAGCTAAATATTAATTAAATGCAGGTGGCAGAGCCACTCAGCTTTAATGTATTAGGTAGTGTTTTGTTTCAAATTTCTTTAGTCTCAGTCCAAAGCAAGAATCATTATAACTACCCCTCAATGTAGTAAGAAATAAACAGCACTAGGCTTCAACACACTCTTTAAGCAACTCTTCCTCCCTAACTGGGTCTTAGAACAGGTATGTGAATATGAAAAAGAGATTCTCGTTTTGGCTAGTGATTCACCTGAGATGTTCATTTTGGGTGACTTTTCCTACCTGGAAAAGCTTAGTATTCCTTCTACATAACCAACTCCACCATACTGATTTACCTGTTACACACCTCACCCACTGCATAACTTCAGCATATTTCAATTAGTTGAAAGATTACTTTTTAAAGGACTCAACTGGGAGCACTCAGCTTTGGAGGCATTTCAGTTGAGTGCTAATTAGCAACTAGCTGACAGTCAACTTTTCTTCTTGGAAGAGAGGGTAGGGTTGGTGATTCCCTTCTGAATTACCTGGCAATCAAATACATGTTGAAATTTATTCATTAACTTATAATAATCATCCCTAGCTTATTTGGCAATTTTCATCTTCAAAGCACTTTATAAACATTCATGGAGACACTGTGGTGATTAGCACTATGACAAAACTGTGCAACTTCCTGCATATAGGTCTCTCTCCTTATTTTACAGGAGTGGAAGGTAAGGGAGGGGTGAATGATGGAGGAAGTCAATGGAAGAAATGTAGTTATACCTCAAGAAACTGTGACTTAAGGATTTGCTTTTGGATCTTGCACAGCAGAGATATACACACTAAGCAGAACAAGTCAGGGATGGACAGGACAACTGGTGTGAAAGGGAATGATGCCAGGAGAAATTCTGTGCCTGGTACCAAGGTGGGATTAATTTGGGAGCAATCTGGAACTTGTAACTATGTCTTTACCTTGTAACTGAAACACAGTCCCACCAAATCCTGAACTGCATTCACCATGTTGTTTTGAACCAACTGCTATGCCTTTCTACAAAACATGCAGGGCCGCTGTTTTATTTATTCAGTTACTTTAACACAAAGTTCCAACCAATTGCATAAAGAAATATATATTGAAAAAAATTTATTTACTAAGCAGATTTTTTTTGAGTCTTTTATTTCATGTTTATAATTCATACTCCTTTTTTTTTTCTTTTACAGATTTGATCTTAATTTGATCTTGGACCTTTGCGCTTGCAAAACACAAGCCAAAACTTGCCAGGAAATGAAAGCAGGATACGATCCATTAAGATTCTGGATATCACTGTTTCAGGTACTCTTTCCACTGCTTTAGACTGTACATTCAATACATGAAAAATGCAATCAGTTACCTGTATGCATATTTTGTAGACACAACATAATTTTCTTTAATTTGGCCTTTAAAATTTAAGTACATGTTATCATTTTAAGTTTTATAATTTGAAATGTTACCATGCTCTGCAGTGCTTGAATTTTGCCAAGGCCTTGTACGCCGGCATAAATGTGAGTGAAATAACCAGGAGTTTTGCTTGGAAAATCTGATTATGCTGCAAGAGCAAAATGTTCCAGCTCATGAGGACGAAAGACTGGCTGTGCCTCTCCTTTAAGTGAATAATGAGTTTGCACAGAAAAATAGAGTCTAAGGAAAATATATACTCAGTACATCTTTATCTCCTCTATCTCATAGATTATGTTCTTCCAACGTCTCATACCTTCCAGGTATGCTACTGGTATGCTTGGACCTATATTGAAGCAATGACCAAAAAAAATGATGTATCTAATTCAGTATTTAAAACACACCAGATGCATTTTAAACAAGCCTGGCATGCACATATTGCAGAGAGCACGGAAAGATGCTGACATCTCTGGAGAAGCTGTGGAACTGAGCTCCCTCTGACTTTAAACTTGGCCCACATCAGAAACTGCTGTCTCATGGAGACAGGACAGCACCAACCAGCTGTTCAGTGGCAGCAGCTGCATATCCCAGCTTCAATTCTCATTGCTAGCTTTGATTTCAGATTCTAAGAGTGCATTCTGCTCCCTGCTCTCTGCTGTCTTCCCAACATTATCTCATTGCATGTATCCTGCAGCCATGCCATGATGCATTTTATAGTGGTGTACTAAAACCTCACAGTTTTAACAAAAACACGTTTTGTGCATGAAGCTTGTGGAATTCTAGTACATTCGCCCATATCTCTTTGCTTGTGGAGTTTGAAGTTTGAAAGTTATTGATTAGAAAGCTTTGTTTCTAATTAGACAAACAGAAAAAACCTTTAGAACACTTTATTTTTGCTTGACACCCAGGGAACTTGCACAGTACTCGGCAGCATTCCTTCTTCAGTGCAAGTATCCTAGTAAATATTGCCTTGATTTCAACATCTGGTTCACATTAAATAAAACTACAGATGTGAATCCAATAAAGATAGAAATTTTGGAGAGAAGATAAAGGCTTTAAATTAACCAACAAGACATTTGTGTTAATTTGCAAAAGCTAAAAAAGCAAGTATAATTATCACAGGACCTGCATGTCTTAGCTAGAAAGGGTAGTGCAATATTCCTATTATTTTAAAACAACTCATCCTCAACATGATATGAAATTCTGGACTGAATTCAAGCATTAAGATTCTAAGTCACAATATTCTAGTTTTGTGCATTTTTAAGCTGACAATCTTAAGATTTGAGGGAAAGAATGAATGAAACTGTGTGAGAAGGGACATTTAGTCAGCTAAAGAATTATGAGCATAACGAGGACAATTACAGGGCTGCTTTACATTAACAGCATGATCACTGAAAATTTTCTAAGTCATCATACACCCTTTGTATTTCATGTATATACATTATAATCACACCCTAGTTAGTAATATGTATTGCATAGAGCTCAAAACAAAGGAGGTGTTCACACACCTGGCGATAGGTCTACACTAAAATATGCCATTGAGAAAACCCAAACTTTTAAACCATTTCACATTTTGATGAACAGGGTTTTGATTTTCTGAATTTCTTTGTGTTATGGGCCAGGCCGAAGCGTTTGCCAGACATAGCTAAGCTCACTTAGGGTTTTTCAGTGAAGAAATAAAAAGGTCAGTGGGATGGGGGTGTTAGGATGAGCACATGACCAGTGTGTATACTCAAGTTCATGGAAGGATATATCCATGAGTATCCTTGCTGCTACTGCTCCCTTTGCAAGGTAGATGGCAGGACGTTTGTATATGATCTTCAGTCACACTTCAATTTGGTGGTTCAAGATTCTCTATATAGTTTTGGGGAGCACATCTGATGGCAAATAAGTCAAAAGCAATTATAGTTGTTCTAAATATTCAATACTTAAGGTTCATTTTTATTAACTTGTACAGAGGAATTATTTTAAAATAAAATTGTTGAAAATTTGTCCAGAGTAATTTCTGTATGTTTACTGCTTTTACCTTATTCACTCTTCCCAAGCCGTAGTTGTAAATATATGTGCTATGGCACAATTTTAAGCCTTTGACACTTTGGAAATCCTAAAATTCAAATTTATATCCTTGATTCAAAATAATAAAATTGAGTCACTGGGAAAATCTTTATGGAAAAAGCAGGCTTTTACAAAGACAGAGAGATTGTATTTGTTTCAATGAGGCAATGAGGCTGTAATATAAAAAGGAGAGACCCCTCTGCCATATCTTCCAAAATTTTTATTTACATGTATTTCAGGTTGTCATGCATCTCTCACAACCATTCTTCGAAGAGACTACTCATTATGATAAAGAGTTAAGAGGTGAGACTCAGATGGGGGACTGGAATAGTGAGCTGAGTGACTGTACTAGCAGCCTTGCATTTTTACAAGATACGATGGTGCTAAATGAAGTTTAACGACCTAAAATATAAGTTAATAGTGTTTCTTGTAAGAAACCAGGAGCATATATCATGCATACAGCTTGACATAATTTATTGCTAATTTCAGAATGGCATTTCTGTAGGCACATTGTGCGCAACTCCTATTCCCCCATTCCTACACATGCCATAAGAGCATGGGATCAGTGGAATCTGGTGGTGTGTATCAAAGCAGACACTCTCCAGTGTGTTTGTGACACTGACAGCCCAGCTGTTGAAACTGATGTCTCTTAAGTCACACATGTCAGTTCATGAAGCCAGGTCTTCTTCTGCAGTGAGGTAAAGGGGCAGGCAGCACATGCCATTGTTCTCTCAACACACAGAGCATCACTGCAAGGCTCACCCATGGGATCCTATCCTGTGATGGAGACATAATCCTCATCACGCATTGGTTAGTACTCATTCAGCAGTGGACCATAGCAAGGGACAGGCTATTTCACCAAGGCTGGAAAGTCTGATTCAGTTCAGCCAAAGGCATAGACACAAAAATCTTCATCATCATCATCCTGTGCTGGGTGGAGCATTCTCCCCATATAAACTCATCTTTTTCATCTATTGTGTTTAATTCCCAATTTTTACTTCCCTCGAATAGTCCATTCCTTACAGCTTATCCTGAACCAGAATTCTTCTATTTCCTCTTCAATTTCAGATATTTCTGAAACACCTACTAACTCTTCCCCTGTCACTGTTTTTAGACCTCTCCTCCTACCCAACATCTACTCTGTTTCAACACTGTTCCTCCATCCCTCATCAACATTTACTCATCTTTCTTCATCCCCTTGACAGGTCTCAGCACTTCTGGCAAAATGCTGGGGGAAGCTGCAGCACACAAACCTTGTTTGGTCACAGCAGCCCAGTGATGTATTGTGCGTCATCAGTCCCACAGAAACCCTGAAGGACATAAATATGGTAATGGCAGCCAGCCCAGAAGCAGCTATCAGATCTGCTGGTATTCTGCCAGGGTTTTGTGGGAGATCAGAAAAGGTAAGGGGGAGTACATGAGAAATCAGAGAGATAAGAAACTTAGAATTATATGGAAATCAGTGGAGAGGGGAAAAAGAATTGGCCTTTATGGTTTTGTTTAGGTTTCTAAAAAGGCAGTGATTTAAGATGGAATATTTTTAATTTATAGGAAAGCAAAGTGCTACAGGGTAAAGTTTGATACTAAGTTCACTGTCAATGTGAAGATATACTGAAAGTTGACTCTACTGCTACTGTGATCAATCATCTGAATTTAGGTCACAGTTCCTTGAAATATGTATTCAAGTCTTGGATACAGCCAGAGGAAAGAGATGAGGCGATGGTGTTCACAACAGGATGTATGTGGCTTGTGGTCATCCCCATTTAACCCAGACTTATGCCCCTTCAGGTGTTCAACCAAGTCCAGCTCTGCTGTTAAGCCAAGTAGGTTACAGGCTTCTGTTTCTTCTGAATACAAAAGCTTAGTGGTGTTGTGGGGGATGTGTCCCATCTTGTATATTGTTCTTTCATGAGAATTGATCCTAATTTTAGAACCCTTTAATAATTCACAAATAACAATGACTTCATCTTAAATCAATGATTGAAAATCTTACATTTAAAAAGTTCATTTTAAAATATTGCCCAAACTAACGAAGAGACACACAGGGAGACAGCTCAGATGAGTTTCAGACAAACACCTAACATTTTGAGTTGTGATTTGAGCTTCAAATCTTGTCTTTGCATATTTCCTATTCTTTGTGAAAACTGGACTAAGAAATACCAAAATAAAATGGGAACACTTGTGTCAAGTAATTAAAACCATATGAGGTCACATAGTTAAGAAAAATACATGGCATAAGAAAGTTTTCTGTTGACTGTTGCAAGGCATCAGTTGCTTCTGATTCCCGGTGCATGCCTCAGCTGCCCTAAGCCCACTTTAAGACTCAAGTTTCCAAGGGGTGTTTCTTATGGCCAGGCTGCAAGGTCCTACTTCATCTGCATGAGATGGAGTGTCAGATGATTGCAAAGCAGGAGAGGGCAGGCACCAATGTGGTTTCAGTTTGCTCTAATCCAGGCTAGCTGCTGCACGGAACAGGATGCATTCTACTGGTCAGCTTAGACACACTGTATCATTTTATGTAGGTAATCATTAATTTTACACTATCAGTCACTCACTTTCACAATTCTATCTTTTATTTTCCCTTTGTTTTTGGTTTTCTGCAGCACATGATGTGTGTATTTTACAGACAGCAGTTGGTATTTTAACTACTCATAATTCAGTTTTGAGGGTTATGAACCTTTAATGAATCACATCTTTTGGAGCACTGTTCAAATTCAGACATTCAACCCCATGTGATTGAAAGTTAGTCAACACATTACACTGTGCAGTATATTCCAGGTAAATGTACAATGTATTGCCTGATTGACTTCAGCAGGTGTTTATAAGAGCATGTTTAAAAATGAGGTCAGGAATACCTTAGACTGTATCTTTCTACATTACTTGGTTGTTTTTCTTTTTTCTTTTTTTTTTTTTAATTTGACCAGCAGAAACCTGGTGTCCTCATCTCCTCATCTCAGCCCCCTATCATTATCCCTTGGACATCGAATCCTGCTGCTTCTTCTGTGTTCTATATTTGACTCTGCAGCTTTTCCTGAGGGAAAGGCAGAGCTATGTCCTCTTAAAGACTGCGCTATAACCTGGTGTGTATGGCACACTCCTAGGACCTGTGAACCCCCTAAGCAGAAAGGGAAAAAAAGTTGGGTTTCCCACTTTGTAACCCAGAGCAATTGAATAAACAACGGGTGGAGGCAGCACCACTCCATATTTATGGGGAGACAGTGGGACAGTGAAACACATACCAAGAGAGTGTTGAATGTAATAATCAAAACCAACAGTGGCATACAATAGACCACCCAAAACACAGCTGCAACAGTTTTTCAGCTCTGCCATGGAAACAATGAATAGAAACAACAAGCAGAATAGTTTTGAAAATAACATTTCTACATTTCAAAGTAGAATCTTAAACTTTGAACCAACTGGGATAGTAGTTAGAGTCTTTTTGCAGATATAATTTTTGATGCATGAGGTCAGCTGTTCTAACAGCGCTGGAGAGGCGTGGACCCTAACAAAGTGATAAGTTAGTGTGCTGTGTAGGAGGTAGTTATGTCACAGCAGCTGCTTTAACTGGATATTTCCTGGTGTTTAAAGAATTGCATTCAGAGGTAATTGCTGTCAATATTTAATCAGAACAACCACTATTTTTTTATCATACAGATATTATTAAATAAAAAAATATATTTAAATAGTTTTGAGATCTTTTCCATTTTCATTCTGCTTAAGAAATTATGATCTACCTGGTAGAAAAACACTTAATTCCAAATCTGTGAAATTATGAGCAGAGTAATTCAGTAGAGTTTCCCTAGCAGGTCTTTGGCATACTAACCTTTATTGTGCCAACCTATAGGTTTGGCAGATGTGCATTAAGAAAAGGTCCAGTTATTCTGCATCCTGGAGTGATCATAGTTGAGATTGCCAGGGAATCTTTGCAAGACTGACCATAATCCCATGGGGTGACTTGTGGGGCCACCTCCTTTCTACTGATGCTGTAGGATTTTCTTATCATAGAGGAAGGTTCTTCACTCCACATGGGAACTTTGCCAGCCCTGTCATATAATATTCACTACACTTCACTACACAAAGCTGCCTGAATAAGAAATTATCTATTTTCTCATGACCTCTTCTAGAAACTTCACCAGCGTAATATAGCTCCAAAATGGAGACATCTCTTTCTGTACTGACAAATTCCTCTGCTATATAATAGGGCATGGATGCTTCTGGTTTTGCATATGAAGTCCAAAATATATCAAGATTAAGCTAAAATTTGTAAATTCTTCAAGTTTGGAGTGCCTCAGTGATTAGTTGCCCAGCATTAAATACATGGACTTTGACTTTCCTGGGCTGTTGGTCTTCAGCTGTTCCTTCAGATTTCCTCTGCAATGAAGAACTATCAGTGCTTTAGATATCCATACCCTGATTTTCAAAAGAAGAGCCAAGAAATTATATTAAAGCTTTATAAAATAAAGTTTTTCCCTTGTCCAGGTTGGAGGAAACATTTGGAAGCATCAGGCAGAAAGACTTATCACCATGAGAAATGAAGGGCTTATGAAATCCTCTGCCTAAAAGGCAAAAGCCTGAGATGCAAATTTCTTCTCTGAATGAAATGGGTTAAACCCAGATTTTCTCAGTATTGGTTACATAGGGTACTTATGTTTTATTATATTTATATACTACATAAGGTAGTAGCATACCTTCCTCTTATTCAAAAAAGAAAAAAAACACAAAATTCCCAGTTGAAGTGAGACTTTCCATCCAAAGCAAGAGTGAATCTACTCCTATTTTAAAAAGTTTTGGTATGGCAGTACTTTCCTCTAAGTCCTTTCTTCCCTGTTACTCTACCCAAAATGTTTGACAAAAAAAATCAAAATTTAAACTAATTCTTACCATAAGCTTGACAGATGAAAAAGTACTTTGAGAAGGAGGTTATCACACAGAAAGAGAAACAAGTTCACTTAAGTTTTAGTGAGCCATGTAACCGCTAAAGACAATCTGCCATCTTCCTGCTGTCCTTTTGCTCTGCAAGCACAGACCACTGTGTACCTATTGACTTTGGTAAGTCATAATGCTGGGGAAAGGGTTCCTAATGCTTTATCTACTAAAAATAACATTCCTTCTTCGAAAATCTTCCGGACTCAGCCCAACATGAAGTAGAGACTCAAGGGAAAACTAGGCTGCTGAGAAGGATCTTGAATCCCAGCCTTGGTGGAGCTACTGTGAAAACAGGCAGAGTTTAACAACTCAAGGGTGTTCAAGCTGTTTTCCACATTTAAAGGCATTTAATGGTGTTCTAATGGGAAAAAAAAGTAAAATGCTGGTATGTGATGTGACTTGTCTGGCCTATGTGTGGCACTATAACATTTAGGCACAATAGTGCTGAAGAAAAGAAAAAATATATGGTAAATTAGGCTTATTTCTCTAGTAATAGAAATCTCTAGCAACATGGACACAAAGAAGCGCAACATTTATTCACAAATTGAAGATTTAATAAAAATGTAAGGGCTTTTCTTTCCCTTTAAGTAGAGGGGGAAAAAAAAGAAAAGACAAACTTTCTCCTAAACTTTTGTGCTCCCTCTCCACCATCTCAGTCTCCAGTGTGCACACATAGATCATGTCTGCCTCAGAACATAAATACACAGCAGTGCGACACAAGAATTAACTAACAGATGAATCCAAGGAGTGAAACCAGCTAACAAATGTATCTTTTTAGACTTCTGTCAGAGAACAAGATTTTTATCAGAAATGCTGTTTTTCAGAGGACACCAGGATAATTTCCTCCTAATAAATTTCCATCTTATTGAGAGCAGCTAAAGTTCTGCCAGTCAGAGGGAATATCCCAAGGGTATGTCTTACGCAGCTCTCCTACCACTGGATTAGATGTATGGACACGTTTTAAAATACAGTGAGCCCAGAGTACCTCTGAAAATGTGTTTAGGTATTAAAAACACACAACAGTGGTAGAAGTTTGCCTCATTTTAAAAAAGATTCACTACTTTGTTTATTGCAGTCTTTTCCCCTGAATTCAGAGGAAATGAGTGTGCATAATTCCACATTCCCTGGAAGGCAAAAGACAAACATTGGTCTAAATAGTTAGTGGTGGTGTTTTGTAATTTTCATGAATCAAAGCTTATTTTTTTTGCTTCATCTTCTATAATTTTTTATAAATCTTTTTCCTTTCCCTTTAAAAATATTTAGAGGAAAAAAAACAACTGTGTGTCATAGGGTATTAGCTGATTAGTTCATTCAAACAGTGCTAATTATAGGTTTAATTGCTTAAATGTGAAAGTCATTTATTTAAATTAGCTGCATAAAACATACAGTATGCTCAAAACCTGAAACATTTTGGTACTGGGAACCAGGGTTATATTCTGTAAACAGAACATGCAAAATATAAGATGAGGAACAATGTGCCTCTATGTACTGATCGGCAAACTCATTTAAGCCCCAAACTCCCTCCTCCCCTGCCTCTGGGGTCAGAAAACAGCCTCATTTGAACAATGACTAATGGAATGCACTGAAATGTGTGAGGGTTGAAAGGAGAAATACTATTCAAGCCAACAAACTCATTTCATTTGTGATTTAGAGGGGCGCTGCACCTTTCCCCTGAACTCCTCCTGAGAAAGAATGAATAGGCATCTCAAGGTTATGTAAAAATGGGTATTTTGGGTGGAAAACTGTATTGTTTTTTAAAATAAAAAACGAAGAAAAAAATAGAGGTTTGTTATGTCATAAAAATACCACACAGGGGAAAGATGTTTACACCACAACAAAAAGGTAATCAGATCTACAGTGGCTATAGCAATGACAGAAAGAGTATGATTGTGAATTAAAAAATATGCTGTATTAAATAGACAGCATGAGAACTATGATCAGAGCACAAGAAAAGGGCAGCCTTTTAATTGGAGAAAAAATAAAGGGAGAAAAATTAAATAATTTTAAACAGAAAACATCAGATAATTAACAAATCGAAGAAAGCCTAGCTGCCAATCCCTCCATCTTCCTGTGTTGACAAAGGGATGCATACAGACATGCACATTTATTTTTTAAGATTTTTTTTTTCTTAAAGGAACAAAGAGAGTCAGAAGAGCTAGATTCCCGAGACATATCTGTTTCATGTTCTGTATCTCTGTTTGGTCTGTAATCAAGTTGTATCTGAATGTTATTGCATTTTTCTAAACCTTCAAGTTGATATTAAGCCCCAGTTTTCTCAACAACATTATGGAAGTACAAACAGCAGCAGCAGCAAAAGCTGGGGGATGCAGAAAGCTCCTCTTAATTTAATAAGGGTTTTTAAGCCGAACGCTATGCACCATTGACTATGCAGGAAAGCTATTTTTTGCTGCAAAATTTCCCAGCTCATGAATATCCTTGTATGCTTCTCTGTGCACAGCCTCTCTCCGTGCCCCCTTTTCCTGCTGAGAGGGTCATATGGCCACAGGAGAGCCTGACCCCCTGTTTACATTTCACTGTGCAGATTACACAGTGAAGAATAATACTACAGCTGGTTACTGCTAACAATTATTTAATTTTAAAAAACCCCAACCAACCACCACTTTAAAAGCTGAATTTATATAAATCCATCTGTCTCTGTGTCTCTCCCCACATGCGACTTGCTATTTATTTTTTACTTGTTAATTTGCTGTACTCATTCATTACAAGCTTCCTTTTAGGTGGGGAGAATGTTTGTACTTTTGCTCCATGCAATGTAGAACCCTAGGTTGAAAAAATTAGGAAGTTAAAAACGTTTGGAAAGCATTATTGTCATATTTTATATAAGCAAAGTAAGGCAGAAAGAAGGTACAGTCCTAACATCATGCAGCAGTCAGTGACAGAGGAAGCAATATGCTCCCATTCATGAGGCTGAGCCAACAGTTTCATCTCTAATTTTTAGAGATCCTTACCCTCCTGGCACACAGTGGTAGCCCCACAGAGAAGCAGGCTTGAGGGTGGCTAAGGAAAAATGCAGTTAAGCATGATAATGTAAGCTAAAAACAAAACAAAAAAAAAAAAAAAAAAACCACCAAAAAGACAGTATTTCAAATTTAGAAAGGAAGTCCTGGGTAGATTTTGTTGAGATTAAATCTAAATTGAGTGGATTTCCAGTGTGATCAGGGAACAGCATGTTAAGGGAGAGAGTTGGAGACATATCCTCGGGGGATTTATGTGGTTATACCTCCAGATGATCCCAGGGCAGTTGGAAAATGAAATACAAAGGGCTCTATTCTGCCCTCATTTGCACAGCACTTAGCTCTGATTTTCATGCCGTTTAAACAAGAATGTCATGTAAAGTGTCTTGATCATTGAAAATGGTGCCAGATACGTATTTTCCCCTCAAGATTACTGCATGCAATTCAGATCATGGGACATTTACATTAGTCTAGCTGGCCTTTAGAAAAGAGGTACAGATATTAAAACAGACGTTGTGAGGAAGTTAATCTGCATTGGCATGATTCTCAATTATTAAGCCAATATAACCATGTAAATTACAGTTTCTTTAGCTGTTTTACATTTGTATTTGCCAGAGAAAACTGGTATTTATATACTAGACATACTTCATATAAATTTCAAGGACACAAAAGAAACTCTCAGAATGCCATTGTTTAAGACTATCATCTACTTTTCTAACATATGTAGATCTACAGTATTGCCAGCAAGATGCTAGAAAACGAAGTGTCACATCTTCCATGCATTATATGATATCATAGCAATATGTCTCCTCATTTTTAGGTGTTTTAAAAGCTTAGGATTTCCCAGTTACAGAGAGTTATGTTGCCCTCTGGATAAAAGATGGAGAAATACATGGCAATGCTGAATTTTTGAAGGAAAACTATTACATGATATAATAAATCCATGGTATGTTAGTCCCCACTTAGCTCTGCTGTTGTATGCTATGATCAAGCCTGTTTTATCTTATTCCCACTGTTATAATTCACAGCCACTTAAATGATCATGGGACAGCCAGCTCAAAGGTGTTAGAGTATGTTATTATACTCACAGTCACATTTCAGTCATTGACTAATCTCCTTATTAAACATCATGCATAAATCAAGGTGTGACACCAGCAGGCATGGTCCTATTCTGGACAGGGCTGTACTTTAAAAAAACCCATTATATCTGTGAAAGCACATGCTACAGGCATTCTTGAAAATCATAGGCAACTATGAACGCAAAAGGCAAGATACAATCACGAGTCTCTTTTCCATCTCTTATGGACACTTCTTCAGACCCAGCTGATATTCAATTTAAAGTGCCAGTTAAAAAAGGCCAGCAAAAGAATCCAGCAAGTTCCCTTGTCCAGCTTTATGCTTTTACATTATTGTCTTTAGGTACTGTAAACTGACCTGAGGGATGGGCATTACTTTGAAGTTGGCTCAGATTCAACTGGAAACATAGCAAAAGCCTTAATTTACAAAGTATGAAGTGAAGTGTGTTTCAAGGCTCAAACTCATACTCAGAACATGAGGAGGAGCCTTTAATTATTCAAGAAAATCTTCAATACATACTTTAGTGCATATTTGGATTTTTATAAGATTTTTAAGTACTTCATTGCATATTTGGCCACCAGAATAATGTTCTGTTTGGGAAATAGATAATGCAACAGAGCTCAGAACTATGTGTTACAGCATCAGAGAAGTATTTTTGTGCCCCTCTGTTTTCACTCTCTATGAGTAATGCAGCAAATAGATTGTATGATGCATTATAAATTACGTGATCCATCATAGTAATCATCATCGCTAACCAAATGATATAGAACATAACAAGAAATACTAGTAAATATTCAGTGAAAGCCAACTTTGAAATTATGAGTCAACCTATTCTAGGAGTTAGTTCTAAAATAAAAGAAGAGAAAAAATTATCATGTAGTCTACCTATAATCAAAACAAAACACTGCATTTCTGTTACATAAGGTCTAAAATTGAACAGCCAAAGATCTATTTTATTGCAAGATTTTGAGCAGTGTGTATACTTAAGAAACTAAAAACATATTTGAAATAATCTATAGGGAGGTGTAAAAAGGGCAAAATTACTACACTGTTTCTTCTCTAGCCTATGGGATGAACTTTGTGGGAATGTTCAGTGAATACCATTTTCTCCCTAGGAATTCTCAATGCTCTTCAGCCTATAAAAATGCAGATATGTGTCAAAGTAAAAATAATGCCCACTGAGAAGGGATCAGGCACTAGCTTTTCTTCACCAATCTCAATTAATTTTCAATTTGGATTTGCTGTGAGTTCTGTGGGGAAGATTAGAGGGATTCTGGCTGCAGTGCTTTTCCCTGCCTGACACCTCTCTGTGTGCTATAAAATGACCAAAAGATGGTGTAAGTTTTGAGAGACCATACAGTCTTTTCCATATATTGTCTAAAAGTTTTGTAAAGATAACATATGTCTTAATTTTAAAAAGCTTTTTCTTTTATAGAAATAGAAAAGTTGGTAAAAACCAATGCTATCAAGAGAGTCTAGTACTACTTTCTTAGTCAGTCAGTACTGACTTGATTTTTTATATCCCTAAACATTATTAACTTTACTGACATCAAAGAAGGCTCACACCCTTAACACAATATGAAGAAAAAAGGTATCTGGTTGCACTGGCCTCATGTTTCATTGTACAGCACATCACAGGCTGCTGCACTGATAGAAGAAATCACATATGCTCTACAAAAGGGAGAAGATAAATGTATATATAACAGTCTTTGGAAGTTCTGTAAATGCACGTCAGGTGCTGACTGCATTTTGCTGGCACAGTACATGTCACTCTGACAGCAAAGGCACAAAGTCATGCACCTTTAGCAAAGACAATAGAGAATACAGGATTTAAAGTTGCCATTAGGGAGCACAAGTGAATAAGGAGTAGTGCTTCTGATGGGATTTCTCTTTGAATTTTTAAAGCATGATAATGTAACAGCTGTTCTCTTCAGCCACATTGAGCACAGGTAGAGTGGTCATTCCTAAAAATATGGAACTGTAGAATAATTAATTGCATGCCTAACTCAATTCTTGTTTCAAAGACTTGCAAAGGGAAAAACAAAAATCAACCAAATAATTGGACATTAAAATAGCTCTTGCCACTTGACAGAATTGCGCCATGCTAATGTTGCTGTCACCAGAAAAACAGTTTTTTCTCCCATAGTAGTATTATAGAAGTGCATTTCTGCACCTGTTTAATCCTTTGGACTGAGAGAAAGGCTAATAACCTCTCTGCTGTCTGCCTGCAGCCAGGTCCTGGGGCTCAGGGTGGGTTTACCAGCTTCAGACAAGCAAAGGCTACTCTAGCTTTGTAGCAAACTGCATAAGACCTTAATATGTACATTTTCCCTCTCAAGATGGGACAGAAAACATGGAAAGGATATTATTATTTATATCCAAAATTTGCCTGTAATGGTAGGAAGTAAAGGGGAGTAAACACATCCATGTTGAAAAGGGAGATAAGGCTTAGGGGTTTTTTTTCCCCTAAATGGAACACAAGCCACACATTAATTAGATAAAATCTTAGACATTGTGATTGTTTTGGTTATGTATGAAGGTATAGATAGATAGATTGATGACAACCAGGGATCCCTTCTAACCCTCACAATTCTGTGATTTTGTGATATACCTAATTGAACAGGGGACATTAGAAGCCATGTCACTACTTAAGGCCTCTGTGTCCTATAAATACAACTAAAAGCATGATCCCAGAGTTATCCAATATATTTCAAGTACCCCAGGTGCATATGTGCTATTTCAAAAATTCTATGAGTTTTATTTCTGGATATAACCTTTCACAAACACTGGACAAACCTGTGTATGTACATAGAAGTACTTCAGTGGAATTGGCAGATTTCAGCTAATTTAATAGTGTAACTTGATATGTCTTTTCTATTTAATGTGTTGTGAAAAAATATAAACACAATTATTATTTTTATTTTATTACTTTCATTTTGCCTTTCTTCCAATGTTTTCAGTAGCATGAGCACTGAGAGCTGAGCAAAACTCATAAAGTGATGTTCCAAACAGTTAACCATTTTTCAGAAATATTTTTTAGGAGGTGGTAGAGATTGAAAGATTTTTTTCTAAATTAAGAGTCGAAGATTTATGGGCAATTTGAGTGGTACCTGGAAAATCAAAAGGAGTGGGAAGGAAAGAAGTTATGGTGTTGTGTTCCAAGGAAGAAATAAGAAGCTTTTGTTGTCAAATTCTTATTACCCAGATTTAGTACTTTTGATTATTTATTTGAGCAAATACCTTACCTTTGTTCATCTCAGTCTTGAAATACAGTAGGAAAAAGACTAGGTCAGGCTATCAGCTTGACCACTAGTCCCTGATGAGGTAGTAAGTGAAACAAATGTCACATCCCTTGAGTGCTGCACTCAGATACCTGAAATTTTGCCACTAGCAGAGAGTGGCATGGCATACTAGTTAAAACACAGGTCTTACAATCTCAAGTATAAAGGTGAAATAAATATCTTACAAAATTTCTGCCTGTACCTCCTGTCTCCCTGTATCATCTCCAACTGTTTGTCCAAATAGAAAAGAGTCTGGGCTGGCAGTTGATGTCAGGGCTAGACCTTTTTCTCCCAAAAGTAACCTAGAGCAGCTTTAATACCTTACAGAGAATTCTATGGAACAGTCAGGGCTGTCTTGCTATGTGTGGAGAAGGAAAGTCATACAGGAAGCACCATCTCTAATACTCTGTCCCCATGGGAAAAGCTTGTGCTTTGCTTGGTAGAGTTTCAGAGTTGTGGTCACTGTTGCTTTTGACATATGTATCTTGTTAAATATTTACATTAGAGAGGATAGGGTCAAAGAAGAGTGCCTCACAACTGGAGCAGAAGGCAGTGAGGTCTGTGGGGATTTTTTAAATTTCCGGAGTTCATTCCAATGTGAGACCAGCCCTGGAGAAAGTTATCCTTTCCATAGGGATGAGATTCCCTCTTAATATAGAGCACTCCATTTTTCATAGAAGTGTAGTGAGCAACAAATCCCTTCCACATCTCTTTATATATCTTGGGTAAGGCAATGAAGTGTGCCTTTGTTGGCATATAAGGCAATGAGGTACACAGCTGAATCTGAGCAACTGCTCCCTGATTCTGATTTAAAATCTAAGGGGAAGCCTGCGAAAGCATCTGAGGACATTTCTTACATGCTCACAGTAAGTTGCCTTGTTGAAAATACAGTCTTTAAAAAAGCCTCTGCTCCCCAAGGCTCATACGTGTCGAAGACAACATAGGAGGTTTCCTACACGTTCAAAGTTCATGCAAGAGTCACAATGTACAAGTGTCTGAGTGTGAATCCTCAGCAGGAGACAACAAGAATTCAATGCATTAACTGCATTCTGGGAATTAAGCATCTGCAAGGATTTCAGTATTCGTGTCCACCTGCAGCCCAAGTTCTGATGTACTCGTTGATGCACCCAGGAAGGTAGAGAGGACACAGGTGTAGATGATGGGTGTGGGGTTGGCATGACAGAGCTATGACACCCTGCCTAGTCCAGCCTGTGGATCTGGGCTGTTTTCTGCCCTCCTGGGAGGTGGGTGAAGCAGAGCACCTTGGGAACATATTACATCACAAAAACAAACCTACATTTGCATTTCTTTCAAAAATGCATGCACGACATTCTCTTTCAGAATTACAGGTTTAGTACTGTGGAATAGATGCCTTTGGGATGCCATTATTGCTTGGCCAAAGTTACTGATAATCACTCACCCAGCAGGGCCCCAATCTTGCTACAAATGAATCACTTCCAACATTCTGCTTTTGTCCTTCTTTCCCACGTAATTATTCTTGAAAATAATCTCTCATCAAATAAGTAAAACCTCAGCAGAGACACTCAAATTTCATGAAAACTAATGTAGCACTTTCTGAAATAAACTATTTTCTTATTTTTTCATGCTTCAATTTTCAACTTTCCTTCAAATTTACATTCCATGCTCAGTGTATTTTAAATCAAAGCCTATATTTAATAGGTTATCTCTAGCAGTCTTGTTATTTGTTCAAAAGTTGTCAAAAAAATTGCTTAGCTTTTTTTTAAGAAAACTTTAAGTTTATTTCTTTTAAGACATTAAGACATTAAACTCCACGCATTTTAAACCATACATCTTCTTTCATACCCATGCCACCCCTCTTTTTGTGGTGTACATTTCTTTTTGTGGTGTTTTAAGTGTAAACATCTAATTTTAACCAAGTTTAAATAATTCATTTTATTTCACATCCATATATTTGAGAATTTAAATATAAAATATTGAATTTTCACTTACTCAGTGTCCAGAGGGTATAAACACTGTATGAATTGTCTATAGTGCATGCTAGTAAAAAAATCATCAAAAATCCCCTAATATTTTCAGATTTTTAAGGGAATATTTCTTGTGAAGAGCTGAAGCTGATAATTTACATAGGATCCTGGAAACCAGCCCAGAAAAGAGAGTTAATTTGTAATATAGAAAATAATGTTAAAAAACTGTTACATGTGACCTATTTATTACTTATCCCTGTGTTTGGGCAAATAAACTCAGCTTTCACTTGTGAAGCACAGAGTATAATTTGTTTTAAGCATAGCTTCATGCCTAGTTGGTGTAGAGCAAATGCCTTGCAGTGCTGCAATTTGACAGCGTTACAGCACGAACAACCCAGACAAACAAGCTCCGAGCAGTTCCTCTCTTTTCCTGTCAGTTTTAGAAATGCATTTTATGGCAGTAGCAACAACTGCCTATTTCTTTTAGCTGATTGAAATAATGCACTACTGGCTAATTATGGAAGAGATACTTACAGTTCTAAGATATAGTTTACTAAACAGTTTCATTTACTGTTCAGTATAGTTAAAATTTTAGTACTCCTAATACAGTAGCAAATAGGCTTAAACAACTGTGACATCTGGAAAGAGGCAGACTTTTTTTTTTTTACTATCTTGCAAGCTTCAATTAAATATACGCAGTTAAGGCACTCTCATAAAAGCCATAAATTTATTCTACGGTAGAAAATGGAGCCAAAATAATGTTGGGATTTTTTTAGAAGAAGTTGCAGGAATTTTGAGACTAATTAAAAACAATCCAAAACATCCACTCTTTTATAGGTGCAGGGATTGTGGTAGGTGGAGTGGAGACTGGGAGATGAGAAATAGCCTCTTAGATGCACACATACACACACCACAAACCTGCTACTACAAAACCTAGCTCTAGAGAAACGTACATATTACCATCAGTGCCACAGGTATATCTCAGAGCCTTTACTGGAACCCTATAAGCAGTGCACTGTGCTGGAACAAACAAGAAGATGGGTGCCAATTCATGTGGGGAAGTGGATTAAGCTGGAACAGTTACAGGAATTCTTGCTCTGTACTCTGTGTCCCACATCTCTCAGTAGTTGGTGTCCCCAGAGCCAGGGAACACAGAACTTTCATAATCTTCAAGCAATTTTTTAATCTGAACCATAATAGGAGAATTATTTAAATAAGATCTTTCCCCACAGTTAGGTAAAAGCAGCCAACATAAAGGCTAATACTGGAATTAAAATAGGTTTAAACCTATGGAAGATAGCTCTTTGCTTGTGCCAAAAGGATTTTGCATTTCTTGGTGCTTCATCTTCTAAAGAAAACTGCAAAATCTCTGTGCTTACATAGCCAGAGAAAACTGCTTTGGAACACCCAGATTAAGAAGCCTGGATATCAGAAGAGATTGATAAAGTATCCTTAGGCCAAAGCACAAAGCTGGTGGTCTAGGTTTGTGTTTGACAAGTCCAAAGGGCAGGAACTATTACAAGGTGGAAATTATGTACTTTTCTTCCTGTACCTAAACTGGTACAGTTTTCTTACTTTGTATAACTCCTGAGAAATTTGATTGCAGAGCAAACATTTTGAGTTTTGGCTCCATGTCTTTGCTAACACTTGTCTTTGCTGAAGTTTCTGCTGGTCAGGTGGAATGGAAAAAGCTGTTCTCAGTGAATAATAAACCTTCTGCAGAATGCACTGTGGTAGGGAAACAAATAGCTCAAAAAGATCAGAAAAAAATGTTTGTGTCTAAAACTGTTGTTTATTCATTTTCAAAATAGCTTTTTTGCTTTGACATGTCTTTTAAAAGGAGTTAAACAACTCAAAATTAAATGAAGTGTTTTATCTTAGATTCATCTGTCAATTTTAATTATTTGTTTCCCTAGAAGCAGAATTTATTTTTTTTTTAATTCTGGAACAGATCTCAGTTGCTTTCCTAGCCCAGTTAAAATCTTACAGTCATTTCCATTGAGAAGAAATCTAGCAGCCCAACTAAGAGTGCAAAGAAAATCTATAACTAGACTGCAAAAGAGCATGTAGACAAATAACTATGTTTTCCCAATGCTCTGGCATTGCCACTAGAGGTATCAAGCACAAGACAAGAAATCAAAGAGCAGGCAGCATGGATCACAGTAGGAAAGACATTCCTCATTCATCTCTAGCATAAAAGACCAACCAAAACTGAGCTTTCAAGGATATGAATGGGGAGATTTGTAGGAAGACAGCAAAATGCAAAATACATTCTGTTGTAAAAGAAGTGACACCCATCCACTAGTAAATTCCCAACATGTCATTCTTAATTTGATATCTAGTTTTGTACTATGTGTATATCAGGCCTCCTTTACTGGTAGATGTAGAACCTAGGACAAAAATATTATTAAATATGACTTAAATGCAGAAAGTACAAATGTGAAATTCAATTTCTATTGCTGTAGTTTACTTGCCCAGTTGTGCTTGGGGAACTTTTTGATTAAAATGATATCTTCAAGCTTAAGGTTGCTGTAAGGTTTCCAAAATCTTAGAATTGATTTTGGAAACTCCAAACTGTGCATCTTTTTAGGATTCTCTTTGGCAAGCATCAACACGAAGTTAACTTAATTTCAATTTTTACACACATCTTCTGTAGAACAAAATCAAATCTTCAGTGACCAAAGGTTTGTGAGTAACTTGAGAGAGTCAGCTCTAAAATTCATGATGGAAATGAAAATGAAAGTATTAAAACTGTATAATGAAAGGATGTTTTTACATGTCCATTAGATTTTGAAGTGTTTACTTTCATTATGTCTCTGATACCGGTTTAAAATGGGCCAAATTCAGATGTAGAGGCATATGCCTTCAAGAGAATTCTGTCTTCTGAGAATTTGCTAATGGGAAAGCTTTAAGAGCCATTGAGTTAGTCCTTGGATTTGGAATTGATGCATTTGCCCTTTGCATCTTTAAAATGCTGTACAAACTCCCTTAATTACTAAATAAAACTGCTCAGATCTCAGAGGAGAAGTACTGTGTATTTGGTGAGAGGAAAGGGAATCTTACGAAGCAAATGCCTTCAGGTATCGCCAGTACAATCACCAGTGAGGTATGTGCATGCAATTCAGAGCACATTTGGGTCCATTTAATGCAATTAATTATAAATTATTTAATTTTTATCCCTAATATATAGGGAAAAAAAGGGCTGTATAATGATGCAATGATGCAGAATGATATAGAAACTGCCCATCTGCCCCGAAATGAATGCTACTACTTTTAGTCAAACATTTCTGCTGTCTCTAAATGGCATGATACTAGAAAATTATCAAGGCCAGAATATTTCTCAACAAAATTTCATAAAATTCTGCAAAATATAGTGCCATGAACTGGAACACTTCATATACACTGTTGAAGTGTCAGTGGGGTAAAAAGCTCATAGCTACTTTTGAGGGTCCTGTAAAGATGAATGGCAATAAGCCATGATGGTTTCTTTTGTAGCAGGTACTATCAGGCCTTCCTTTGAAGACAGATGCCTTAGAAAAAGCAGACTGCAAAGTCCTCCTGCTCAGGAGTTCTGTAGATCAGCAAAGTGTCCATGAGAAATGCTGTGGCATAAGCGATGAAGGCAACCTGAAAATGACAGACTCCAGCCAAGCAGCAATACTCATGTGTTTATGGGAAAACAATCAGAAATTCAAGCTTTGCCACCTCCTACTGGGGATTATTTATCCCAATGTGAAGAATGTAAAAGGGCACAAAGCCACAAGGATTCCTTTCCATCTGCCTTTTCTAAAGAAAGTGAATGGGAGGCGAATGTCTGTTTAACCATAAAATAAACTTCAGCAAAGCAAATGAACTTGGTATTTCAAAAGCAAGTCTAAACTGACTCCTAAACTCCTATACTCAAACTTCCAGTACAGTTGCATGCTTTTCTTTCTTCCAGCAGAGCCCTTTTTAATTCCTTATTGCCGTCAGTTTCCTTTTATTTCAGGAGTGAAGCTGTGACAGGGCGTGGGAGCCGTGTGACAGGAGGCTGTGCAGGCGCAGTGATTGCTGCAGACACCCCAAACTACCTGTGGTCACCTGGCCACTGCAGGCACCGAGGCATCCATGCACCTTCCCTCTGGGTGCTGAGCAGCAACCTTCTAAAGCAGCCAAATCTTGCTTTTCCCCTCAAGCTCCCTTTCCCCGTCTCCCCAGAATTAGTAAGGAACGCGCATTATCTGTTCTTAAAATGCAAACTTACCTAGGTTGTTTTTTTAGCCATGGGGGTTTCTTAAGAAGATGAAGAAAAAAAAAATCATACATTACTAAAGAGACCATTTAATGTCTAAAGTAAATCTTTCCTCTGTTCTTATTATGCCAGTTTGTTTGTTTGTTGGCCTGAAAAGTCGCCAAGCTGTGTGACAAAGGAAGATGAAGCACAGCTGGGTCTGCAGGGACAGGCAGCACATGGCAGCATCCTGCTTTCGAGGAGAGGGAGCACACAAGGGCACAATTTTCTTTTTTTGGGTTGGTATCTGGAACCTCATTTATCCTAAGGTAGGCTGGTTTGTTTGCTTGTTTATTTATTGAATGCATCTTAGTCTAGTGAAAAACCACCATGATGCTCCCAAAGCTGCCCCTCTGGGTTCTGCAGGAATCCATCCTGGCAGACAGATCTGCAGACTTGGAGGAAGTTCAAGTATTTTCCAGTATATCAACAAATATGACAAGAAATCCCACTATATTCTGAGTGATGCCATAATAATAAGTGAGGAAGAAAGTAGTAACATTAGATAATCCCCATAGAAGACTAACTCTTTGATCTCCAGCATTTACATCCATGCCTTTACACTTCGTACATTGTAAGCATTTGATTTCTTACCAATAAAATACTGCTACAAACTCCTCTGAATGTTCCAGAAATAAAATTCTCCTTGATCCAGTTACATGCCTTCTAAGCAGTGAGGGAGAAAACTGAGGCCTCAGATGACCATGATAAATAAATGAACAAGTTATCTTACAAATGCCAAGAACTAATAATGTCTATTTAGTTTAACTGCTTCTAAATATTAAGTCAATTATGGTTCTGCTTTTTCTACAAGAGTCAGTGTATTATCATGATTTTAATTCTTTATCTCCCAACACATAGGCAAGCCTGACACCAGTGCTTGTGTAGATAGGGAGCATTAATAAAAACATTTTCATAGCCCAATTTTTTGTCTCTGGTGGTAACTAAACCGAATTTTGCAAACAAATTTTGCATCAATTCATGCGAATAAAATCCATATTCCCTTGTGTCCTTGACCTCCCTAGGCAGAGAACCTCTTGATTTTATTCTGTCCTGGAAACATTCACATACTTGAGCAAATGTGAAATAATGAGCTATGACCTCTCGCGATACTGCTTGTCTGGTTACATCAGTGAATTTTCAGCAAGGGAGCTATTTCAATGGGTGTCAGTGTAAAGGAAATGACTCACTAGGCTGGCTTATAGCTGCTTGTAACTACAGAGACTGTTAACTAAATCCCAAATAAATAGCAATAAATAATGGAAAATAAATCACGTTTCATTGCTAGCACTAAAATCCAGTACATGCATTATTAAAATTAAATAGATACAAATAGTCAAAAATCTCTGAGAAACTTCTTTTTTTGGAAAGGACTAAAATTTTTGATGACTATCAATAAGACAGAGGAAGGAGAAGAGAGGAAAATATAAAAGGAAGACATTTTCCAGGCCGTAGTGCCAGAGTCAGTCTTTCACAGGCTTTACATCACAGAAAGCTCAGATTCAGATGTTGAAAATATATGTCTCCAAAATACACTCAAATACACATTTCAAGATTTCAAGCAGGGTTTATTCATGGCTGGAAGCAGCAGTGGTAAAAGGAAGCAGTTAAAATCAGGACACATTCCTGGGACATTATAATGCATATTATGCATTGTCTCAGCTTGACTGTGAACAACGAACTTGAAAATGAACATCAGTTAATTAGTTGCATACCATAGAGGAAGCTCGAACCTATTTCATTTACTGCACAAACGATTTCAGACTTTGTTCCTCAGCTCGGAAGAGGCATCGCCCTCCACTGCTATCTTGGATGTGGAATTTTACATGTGACATGGCGATGCAATCTGGAAGAAAACAGAAACCCTGGAAAGCCACAGTCATAAAAATAGAGATAGGAGAATTTTAGCTTCCTTTCTGCTTAAGCAAGTGTTTGAGAAACTGAAATCTGGATCTCGCTAAAGAAGTTTGCATCCACACCACAAATGGCACTGCAATGTAGATATACCCTAGGCAACTGAAAAAAACAAAAAAAGCAGCTCACTCTAGTACCACATACTATTTAATTATAACATCATGCAGCTTAGCTGCTCGTCCATATGGATGCTCCATGCTGAATTCTGTGCTGCTGTGGGTACTCATCTCTCTAAGCAACCTCACCTAAGACCCATTTAATACCTTTACTTTGCAGTGAAGTCTGCAATAGATGTATCTTAAGCTTGTGCTTTTCTATGCTATGCTCCTGCTAGCCCCATGCAAATGATACCACCACTTTTGAAATATTATATTCCAGATTCCTCTCTGACAGACTACAGAAAGTCCAAATTTGAAGTCTAAGATGGTGAGGCCAACAGCAGTCTTCTGCTGGCTCTGTGCAACAGCTCACCTAGAGGCAGCTGGCTACTGGGAAGCTCTGTGTGTATTACAATATAAATATAATGAAATGACAAGGTTCTGCCATTTCTCATCCTTGTCACTAATTGCATACTTTCACAGCTCTCTCTGAGTCCTAAAACTCTCTAAACACCACAAATGTGAAAGTTTAGAAAATGACTAACAGCCTGAGAAAAGTTGGAGTTACAGATTGAGAAGGCATAAAATGGAAATAATGTGTGACTGCAAAAGGGGCCTTTTTTAGTTATTCTTACTGCTCCCATACAACATTGCAAAGTGTGCAGTGATGTTAAGCTCAGTGGACACAAGCTAACTGGTAGCAAAGCTGAGTCAAAGCCTCCACCTTCTTTGGTCACTCTGTGGTGAATGCCTAAACCACTTATCTCACTCCTAATGAAGAAATAAAAATGTCTCCACACGCTGGAGTGCAAGGTGTGTACCAAAAGTTGGCTCCTAAAGCAGGTCTCTTGTTCTCACATGCACACTCAGAGCTTTTGAATAAACGGTGCTGACCAACACAGTAATTGTATCAAAAGACCCAGAATCTGAGTCCACTCATGATTCAGAAGTTTAGAAAGTGATACAGCTAACAGAAGCAGTTAAGCAAGGCCAGTGTGTGATTGTATATTAGCACTTCAAGCATGTGATAGCATCAGCTTCATAGAGGATCTTTTGAATTTGAACTTGAAATTTCTCTTTTTTTCCCCCCCCATTTCATTCATGGACTAACAATGCAAGAATTACAGTCAGGAAAAAAAAAATTAACTATTGCTGAAATTTGACCAAACATGAGCACCACATTTATGTCAGTGATCATCATCTATTAAAAGGTTGAACTAGGTCACTGATGTTTCTGACAGCTGTGGAGGTATATCTAGGGAAGAGGGCTTCCAAATAAAGGGAGATGCTTCTTTTGCTGAAATGAGTTCCTATCCAATTCTTGGATAAACTCCTTGGACAAACACTGCTTTTTGCCTCCAGAGGAGCTTTCTGTGAAATCAGGATTGTGTTTCCTCACAAGTACTTGTACAACAAATACAGTGTAAGCTGTTTCTAGCTTTACTTGTAATTTATATATTTGATTGGAAAAAATGCTTATATTTAATGAATTTCAAAATTCTTTTTCTACGCCTAAAACTATGGCATAGTTTGACATCAGAGCTATGTCACTGTTTTCTCCCCACAGGAATAACAATACATTGTTGTTGTCAGTCTGATTTTTTTTGTAGTTCTCGAAAATAAAATGTTTCAAAGCTAGAAAATAACCTTTGATTTTTCTCCCTTTGCTAATACTCTCAGTTTTGTTGTCATGAGAACACAAATACCAAACCCCCTAGACTGAACCTTCCTTCTACCTTGTTTGATCTGTAGACTGGACATTTCTTATTCTATCATTTAATTTCTCAAACAGTTTGTTAAATTTTCCTCCAAAGGAATGGTTTTATTGATTGCTTATATGGCTGTGAAACATATTTTCTGTATTATTGAAATGCTGGCATTTTGTCTTTGTAAGTTCAGAGGTAGAATTCTAGTAACAGAATTTTTTTTTTCTTCCATCTAATGTGTATATTAAGACTCTCCTAACCTCAAAGGCAAGCAGTTTCAAATCAATTAGGTTATTTTTCAAGAGGAATGCTACGGAAGAATTGAGATTCCAAATTAAATTCTATGTACTCTTTCATAAACATTGACACATTTAGAAGGGATCACCTAGGAAAGGTCTGGAGAGAGAGAACTGAGTACTGTAACTGAGACTCTGAATCAAAAAAATAAATATGAGACACTGCATAAGAATAATGATAACTTCTAATGGTGATTTAGCTGTTGTAGTAGTGTTGTAGGGTACATGAGAAATAACACAAAAATATCTAATAGAGTTCAAAAGAAATTATAGAAATAGAACATCAATATTATCTGTTGCATACTAATGGAATGAGAGAAGTGGAAAGTAAAATAGTGAGTATTTTTCAGTATTGTTTATGTTGGATAGGAAATTAAGAAAAGTCTCAAGAAGAATTTTTCCCATATAAAGAAGTCTCAAGGATTTCAGCTGAGAAATGGTTGCCTGTGACTTTCTAATCACTAGAGATTAACAGTACTTATATTCATTAAGGAAAATTCAAATAAGTTTCCTTGGAGTAAGGAGTGAAAGGCTGGAATCATGATTGATCTTTTCATAAAAGCCCCAACAAAAAAGCAGTTCATGTTGATAAACTGTGATCTTTGCATCCTCTGTAATTATGTCTAGCAGAACACACATTATTTGAGATTTACACTGGCAAAAATGCCACCAACAACTTGGTTTAATACTGTCACTTAATTTTCTCTAAGGAGAAGACAAATGAAAAGAGAAAAAGCAAAACTTTTGCAATGTTTTTTTGTCATTTATACAGCAACTTAGATTAAATTGGCTCTTTCCAGAATGAGGAAAGTTAAGGATTCAGTAGGTGAGATCCAAAATTACAACGGTCACACCTCCACAGCTGGGGAATAAGTCAGGTGAACCAGAGCAGTGACAAATATTCCTCAGCTGCTCCCCAGGATGTAAACCAGAAGACAAACCATCTGTTGAGAACTACAAAGGCATTGCCAGGGTATACAGAGATGCAGCTAGCCAAGCAAAATCTCAGCTTGAATTGAAATTGCCCAGAGATGTCAAAAACCACAAGAAAGGGTTCTTCAGGTACATAAACAACAATCAGAAAGAGAAGGAAAATACACTGTTGAGCAGGAGAGATGAATTAATTTCACCAACCATGCTGAAATGGCAGAAGTTCTTAAAGCTTTCTTCAGTTTGCCAGCACTGTTGAGCCTCAGGCGTTGGGAGCATAAATCCAGGTTGATGCAAACACAATCAGTGAAGGAAGGCTTGGTGTGTGAACTATTGCAGGGGCTTGACCTTTAGAAATTGATGGTCCCTGGCAATATTCACCTGAGGGTGTTGCAGAGCTGGCTGGTGTCCTGAGGCCCTTCTCAGTCAGTGGTGGCCACCTGACAAGCGTTACGAGAGCAATATGCATAATTCTGTATATCCTTGTGAATGGAAGGGAAGATAGATCCAGACCTGCGTGTTAGACAACAGTTTCAGCTAATCTTAGATGAGCACAGTCCTGCGTAAAGTCTGTGGTATCCTCATGAGACGGAAAGATTTTCAGGAGAATTGTTTACTTCAAGTTTAGACTTTGATAGCACAATATTCTATGAAAGTAAAAATCCATAGCAAGTACATCTGACCCATATAAAGTCAGGAAAAAAAATCAACTCCAAAACCCAGAAGAAAGCAAAAATAGAGCAAGGATTTTAAAAACATTTTTTCCACCAAGCAAGCTCAGACAATCACTGGAGACATGAAGTGAATTTGAGCCCCCTCCAAGTAAAAGTCGCCTTTTTAATAATTTCAAAAAAATAAAACCTTGTTTTGTGGTAGGCATGAGGGCTCCCCAGTGAGAGTTTTAAAGACATGAAGACATTAGAAACATTTGCAGCCACTTCATTGATTTTTAAAAGAAACCTAAACAATGCAATTCTGTCAGCTAATTAAAATGGTTCTCTCCGGTTGCACTGAATTTCTTTTGGAGGATCATTATGTTCCTTGCAGCAAATTTTGGCAATTTTTTTTAAGGCTTCAGATTAATGGAAGGAAATTTGAAGGGAGACAATAAAGCCATACAGCAACACCAGGTAGGAGCGTAGACCACTTGTTACGACTGGTTAAAGCAAATACCATCATTTGAGCCAGGAGTGAATGCTTTCTGATGAAACAGTCTTGTAGACTAGTATTTCCAGAAAGAATAATATCATAAACTATACAAATAAAGGAAGTGATATTTATCTTTCTTCTTATGTCACATATTAAAAAGAAATAGTTATGAAGGACAAAGTTTGCTGTTCCTCTTACCCACTCGACAGGGGACAGCTTCTGACCCTGTCATCATGCAGTACTTGTTAGTGTTATTTCTTACTGGCATTCCCTAGGCACAAATGTGATTAAAGAGACTTCTCAAAGGTCACTGGGCAGAATGTCTATTATCTGTCCTAAGTCATGAATTACAGAAAAATAAAGCAGCAAAAAAGATGACTGACCCAGTGAGTAAGCAGAAGTACAGGACTTTGCAGACCTGACCTCCAGACCCTTCTCTGCTCTGGCAAGACAGGCAGATGGACATAAATGTCTTCAGTATGTCTTCAACATGCCGAAGCATTTCAGCTTTTTTTCTAATCCCATTTGATATTCCTCTGCTTTCTCCAGTGTCTAGACAACTCTGAAAACCTGTTACCTAGTCTCCTGAAGGGATAGTGTTACTACCTTATTTAGGTGCTCAGACCCCTGAACAGTCTTTTCAGAGACTAGGGTACAAGCCAGCCAGGCTAAGTTAACAGCCTGACCTTTTTTATAGCCCAGACTGGAACAAAGGCAACAAAGTGAGGCCTAACTTAGACAATTAAAGCTGGATGGTATGAATTACATTCAGTTTTCAAAATGTAGCTAATGTACTCACTTATTCAGAGAGGCCTGGGGCAGATTCACACATTAAAGGATATGAAACTCGTATATTATGGTAATGGTAACCATGAAAATAGATGAAGATAAATAACCCCATTTGAAGAGTGCACCCCATGAATCTCCTGAACATAAAGGCAATTATCATATTACAATATTTTAAAAAATATATTAAAAAGTTAACCTTATAAATAGCACCCAAAATTCTGGTATTTTAGGCTATTGAGATGAGAGCCATAGATTGGAATTGAATTAATTAATACAATAATCAGAAGAATCAAATTTCTGTTATTGCTAATTTCTAAGCACTGGGGCTGAACAAATAAACTAATTCATAGTTACACCATTCCCCAATGCTCCCTCATTTCATGCAGAGTTATTCATGAGTCTCTGCCTTGCACTCCTGGGTCAAGCTCTACTAAGGTATGTGTAGAGTCAAGGAGACTGTGTCCACGCCTCTGCCCACACTCATCCACCAACCAGATAATCTTCCTACTGGTAATGGAGAGTAGACTATAATTCCTCATTTTTTTATAAGTATATAAACCAGAGACAGCTAAAATGAGACAAAGGGAATGTCTCAGATGAAATCAGATGCGACCTTTTCAAAATGGGGAGCATTTCAGTGACTTTAATTAGAAGCCTAGGAACAAGAGTTAAGTAAACTTGAAGATGTCTGCTCTTTCAACTGAGCCTGGTGGGCTGGTAGGAAACTTTGTCTGCCTGCTTTACAGCACATAGGTTTTATAGCCTCTCACTCCATTAAAAAAAATAAATAAATTAGAAGCCCCAAGGCAGCCACATATTTAGAGGCAATGAAAACCCAACCTGTCTACTTCTAAAGCATTTAAAGGGAAATGTATTTGGGCTTACAACTCAGGAATGAAAGCATTACAGAATGAATTAAAACATTGTGACCTCTCTGTAATCTACATTGCTGTTCATGGCACAAGTCTGAAGATCCCAAATTCATTCCGTGTTTCCTAATATTTTATAGAAATAAAGAATCTCAATGCTAACAAAATTAACATCATGAACAAACATATCTCATTACAATGTCAAATCATGTAAAACCACAATGGACCATTTCAGGGGAGTCAAAACCAATTAGTTGTATCAGAAAATCTACCAGACTACAAGACAGAGAGGCCTGTGAACTTCTGCAACTGCTTCAGAGATTAAAGAAACTGCAACACAGCATGGGGAAAAGAGATAAAGTGAGTGGGTTCAGAAAGACTGCAAGGAAACTGAGAAGTTCATGCCCAGTTTCAAAACATACCAAAGTTTATAAATTACTTTCTAAGCAATTTTACACTGTTTCTCTTTTCAGAACTAAAGTCATGCTCCCAGCCCATAATGTATAGCTCATTTCCCTAAACTGACCACCAATACAGGACTCTGCCAAGAGAGTGATCTCTTCATTCACCCTTTTATGTCCCTGTTCATACTTTTATTCCCCTAGTGAACCCTGAAATGGAAAGACGATAATCTAGTCTGAAAGCATAGGCATTTCCATTTCTGGCCTTAATTGTAGCTTGAATCACTCATTAAAAAAAAAAAAAAAACCAAAAAAACCCTGACAAACAAACACAAAAAAACCAAAAAAGAACCAACCAAAAAAACCCACCAAAAAACCCTCAAAAGAAACAAAACCCAAAAAACCAACCACCAAGCCAAAACAAAAATACCTACAAAGTATTTCTCTACCTCTTTGTTTCCATGACCATTACCAGATGAGCAGATAGGTCTCAGGCTGCAAGTCAGACAAGGAAAGGGTTCTGTTTCTTAGTATGCTCATAATATAAAGCACAAGACATGGATGATCACAAAGTAAACTCAGCTATAGACATTTTTAATAAACACTAATTGGAGAAATGTGTCAACTCAGGACTGTATGCAGTCTTGAGCTCATGCCATGTGAACTTGAATCACTTTCATCACAGAAATATTAGGTGAATGAAAGATTAAGCTAAAACAAGGTAGATCACTAATAAACTCAAAATACAGGAGCTTTATGTACCTGTCTCCCCATGTGCATGTTTAAAGTAGATTTATGTATGTATTAGTTGCTGTCTTTCACTCCTGGCAAGCATCCAGCATTGGCTGGCTGTAGGAAATGTTAAGCAACCCCCACCCCTGAATAACTACTTGGCATAGAAGGATTGCTTGTAACTTGTGCAACATGCTTCATATTAAGGACTCCTCAGCTTCAAAGATACTCTTGAAACAGGGAATTAAGCACTTACATTGCATGCTTTGCAAGTTTAGCTCTGTGCCTCTTGATCATCATCAAAGTTGCCCTACAGAAATATTCCTCCCTCAATTTGATACCAGTATTTGAATTAAAAAAGATTCTGTACAGTATTTTAAACACATTAAAGGGAGCACTTCCTAGCGTAAAATCATGCTTGCTATCATAGTGGTTCTGTGGTCTGCAATTCTAATAATAATCATAAGTCTGTTTATTGAAGATGAGGAAAGAAAACATTGTGAGGCAATGTAGCTTACCATGCCCATTATGGGCACTCCTTTGGATTCTCTTTGCTAACTTTTTTGAGATAAGCATCTAATCTAATCAAAATATGAAATCTACTCTGCTGCTTCACAAATGAAACACAGTTTCTTGTGTCTCATGCTTGTCATTTCACCCTTGTCCAATTTGTTATCAAATGAAACNATATGAGGAGGTGTCTAAACTGCATTACTAATACTGAAGAATTAAAATACTTTTTAATGTCAATTAAAATATTAAGATTTTCCAAGTTAGCCATTTCCTACAAGACTTGTGTTCTAAATGATGCATTTTCTATAGCTCAGTGCAGAAATGAGTGTTTCTATTAAATTTAAGAGAAAAATCCCTACTTTTTGGGGTCTCGACATAAGGAGATATTTACTTGGATCATGTATGCCAAACATACTTGAAAGATAGCTATTGGTGTGTAAAAAACTAGATTTGCAAACATGGCTAATTAAGAGAAAATAAAGACAGGCATTTTGTGGGATTTATCAGAAGAGATTGTGTCCAATATCCATTGGAGTCAGACTTCGACATCAAGCCTGGTTTTAGTAATCTCATCTTAAATACTCTTTGCTTGGTTTCATCAAAACACACATCATCCTACATTATTGAAAGAAAATCCTTGGGGTTCATTTTCCACATTGAGGGTGAATTTTGCCTCAGTAGTTTGCAGGGTTACAACTATCTACTAAATGGCATTGTCCCTATTTGCAGCAATGGAATTCAATATAATCTATATTCCTCATTAGCTGCAAATTTATGCAAAGGGATATAGAAGAAAGCCAGCAATGTCACATTAAAACTCTTTTAAGCTAATATCTAATGTGTGCAACTTTCAAAAAAATGCATCTGAAAAAAAAATGTCAGTATTATTTAGCTTGAGATAGGAAACTGAACAGAAATTTAAATGACAGGGGTCTTTTTACAAAGAGATAGTGCCATTTTTTAGCAGAGACATTTCTCTTCACAGGTTTTTCAAATTATATGTTCTTGTGAACGATGTTAAATGTCTGGGCTGTAAATTTCAAATTGTCACTGCATGATGAACTCCAAGATGAGAAAGAAAGGAAAAAAATCACTTGTTTTTAATTCAAGCGGAACATAAGCTATTGAAAATTCATATTTCATTTGTGGATTTTGCTCAACATTCACAGGAGCTGGAAGTGCTACTTCAAGGCTAGCTAGCAGAAATGAATCAGAAAAAATCTGAGTTGTGCTGCTGTTGTTTCACCATCTTGAAGTAAAAATTAGAGCTAGATGAAACCAGAACTTTCATTTTGTAATAAATTTTTAATAAATTTTTTAAATCTTATAATTAAAAATATTCTTTAGTGATGAACTCCAGCTATTTTTCAGTTTGACATTTGCATGATGCATAGTATCCAAGCAAATTACAGTGTTCTAACCCAAGAAGTTATACACATTCTGCTGTGATTCCATCAAAAGCTTTTAAAACGAAACTTTATCAGAAATGGCTGATTTCCCATGCAAAGTTTCATTCTGAAAAAATATTTATTTCCAAGAGAAACATTCTTGGCCATCTCTAAAAAGGGTGCTATGAAGCCATGCTGATAAAGCACAATAAGGTTCCACCTAAAATTTTATGTGAGGAACATAAAGAGCACATAACATTAGATTCTCAAGGATTTTCTGCAAAATTTGGAGTCTCACTTGGTCTTGCAATAGTTTAAGTTGCAGCTATTTGAGAGGGAAACGAGACGGACAGATTTTTCTCAAAGGATCATGAAGATATACTTGGTTAAAATGAATGTTGGGAGCTTGCATCAACAGGATTAGACTTGAAATTGTTCAGAGAACTTTGATCCTCTGCACCACTAAGTCAACTCACACAGCTTTGGGCAGACAAAATCTTTTTGTACCTCAAGCTACCCACAAGCTGTTCCTTCTAGGGCTGCTGCAAGGCTCATTTAACTCTCCTAAAGGACTCTGAATCTCCTGAAAAAAAAAACATGTAAGCTATTGCATGCTGTCCAAATCAGTCTTGGCTCAAGAGCTGTTTGTCTTGGAAACAGTGAAATGTCCAGGCATGTTACTGCAAAAGCCCCATTTTTTGTAAGAGATTCAAAACAAAGTGCTGCAGTAATATGGAGAAAGCAGCCAGTTTAGTCACTTGATTGCCTTGATAAGAGGATTTGTAATTATTGTGCCAATAACAGAAGTGGATAGAATAGAGAAAAAGAATATTTGCCATCAACAAGAGAAATAAATCCCAATTTACCACCATAGGAGAGACTAATGGAAAGGCTACTGATGGATTAACCAATGCCTCTTTCTTCTCACTCTTCTTAGACAAAACACACACTGATGTGGTTTTATATATTTTTAAACAGAACTGTTATGGATCTTTTATGTAGTGGAAGTGTTGTGTACTCCAATTCAAAAAGGATTTAAGGAAACCAAGTAAAACTGAACAACTAGGGTGGGGAGGGAGGGAAAATAAACTTGAACAAGTATTTCAATGTACATCAGATTCCAAAGAGCATAACATAGTTTTCTGCAGATATGATATACAATTTTTATTTATAGATGTATTCCCCATGTGTTCACCTGTGGAATATATTCCAGTGTACCAGGAAAAAATATTGTAGTGGCTTCATAGCCACCATTTGCTGCACACTCCTGGCAGTTTCCAAAATGTATCGAAAGAGAATGCATTCCAGCTGTCTCCTGCACTCATCCTCTGCCTGAGATGCAAGCATAACAATGCAAAGAGAACAAAGCTACTCCCCTAACAAAGGCAGCATTAAATACTGGCAAAGAAATAGGAAAGAAAATATTCTTTTCGAGCATAGGGAAAGCACACAAGTTCGTATTTTTTCTTCTGCTTGTTTCCTTAGTAAGGGTTTGTGTATCTCAGAGATTAAAAATGTAACACATACTTGCTTCAGTTGCTATGGTAATTCTGTGGGGCTTGGGGTTTTCTTTATTATTATTATTATTTAACTGAATAGCACTGTAAATAGCTATATAAACGTCCAGAACAACAAAGCACAGCTTTGCCCCAGGCATCTTCTATTTACACACCCCTCTTTTTTGGCAAAACTTCATTATTGTTGCTTTTAATGAATATGCACACTCTATGCATTGAAGCAAATCTGAAGCAGAGAGGTACAGAAAATTGAATCCCCACTAATGAACAGCGTGGAATTTGAGACTGTTTCATAACCCAAATGTCAGAGGTGTTCAGGTGGAAATTATTTGTCATTTTAAGAATTCAGAAATGGAAGGTTATGAACAGAACTTTCATAGTGATCATCTTTTCAATATCACCAACTCACCACTAGTGGAAAGGAACCTCTGTGGTGGATGTTCTGGAGGAAGTTAGGACAGACTGAAAGGTTTGAATTCAGCATTTGCTGCTATGCCTCTCCAAGGGGAAGAAAGGGATATTCCCATGCATCAGAAAACTTTGCAATTACAAGTAGCCAAAATCTTGAGGATGCTAGCAGTTTTATGACCCAAATTATCTAACTTAATAGGACACTGACAGTACCTGTCAAGCATCATTAATAGCAGAAGATGTGCTTTTCTGAAGGATTGGAGAAATGCAACTGAAAAAAAAGAAAAATAGAGTCAGACAAGACATATGTCTGATGAGGAAGGAACATCTCTTCCAAACTGGTTTTGATAACGAGACATGTTCAAGCACAATCATAAATAGAAATGCAAAAGCTTCACTGCAGGTCCAGTCAGATCCATGCTCCATGTTGTACCTCAGTGTGGAAGCATCAGTGCTGTGTGTCTGTGTGCAGGCAGCACTTTTCTGAGAGCAGGGAGAGGTAACATAAACACCAATCCATCAAAGTGTGGGTGGAGCAATGCTCTGGAGAGCAATTTTAGCATGCAGAAAGATGCAGAGTACTAAAGCTGCAGGTTATGGAAGAAGAGCTGATTAAAATGAATTGTTGGGGCTAAACAAGGAGAAAAGTAAAATAAGAGACAGAAAACAGCAGAAAAAAAGGAAAAGGAAAGTAAAAAGAGATGTAGCATCTTTTTTACAGGACATGTGCATTAGTTAGAGGGATATTGTACCTTTTTACCCTTTTCTGATAAGTGTTATCCTAGGCCTTGGACATCTGCCTTTTCTGAAGAAGCTACAAATAAATTTGGTTTTCTCAGAAAAGTCTCTATAACACAGCATTTTGACTATGTTCTGTGTCTTTTATGCAAACTGGTTTCCTCTGTGCCATCCTCCACAACTCTGCACCAAGTAGGTTAAATAACAGTCTCCTCAGCAAAAAAAAGTTACATTTAACGGAAGGAACGATACCCTTAAGGAAAATGTGGGGGTTTTTAAATATCAGTCTATCTGTAGATATATTAATGTGCCTTATCTAAAGGCAAATCACTCCCTGAAAAAATTGGTAGGTCAATTTTATACGTCCACTTCATGGATTCTCCGAAAACTAATCCATCTCTGTCCTTAAAAAGTCAAATTTCCAGTTTATCCTTCTGTCATCTTGAATTTTCCCACCTGTCTTTGTTTCTGAAGTTGAGAAAACAAAAGGTAAAATTGACCAGCCTGTATAACCAGAACTGTCCATGAAGGCCAAGGGTTTAGGAAGTGGCTAAGATATATGGCTCAGCCTTTTCACTCATCTCCCTTTTCACTTTTGCTCTACTATGATAAACACATAAATTTTTATTACAAATAATCTATAGCTAGTATTCCATTTGGCATAAATATATCAATTCAGATTAGCAATTTAGTGTGCTCTTTGAATAAAAGCAATAGGGTAGATATTTTTGGAGCAGTTAAAAGATGTAAAAAAAGCAGTTTACTTTCTCCCTTCTCATGAAGTAATGCAGTTTCTCCATCTCTCTAGCTCTATCAAACTATAAAAGAATTAAAACACACTTCTTTATTGCTTCCTCTTCAAGTGTTAGTTATTCAGTTGCCAGGGTAACATGAAAAGCAACTACATAGCTCCAAAGTACCAAGGTTCATATTGCCTGATAGGAGTGATACAGGAAACCAACAGGCTGAATAATGGAAACACATTCCAAGGCAAATAAAAAAAGTAACTATTCTATATACAAGAGAAACCCAAGACACGACTTTAAAAGTTAATACAGACCCTCTTGAGCAGTGCTGCTGTCTCTATTAATTATTAATTGCCTGAATCCTTCTCTTGGCATCACTTCTTCCTCTCTACTCAGGACCACTTTGGAAGACCTGTGCTGATCAGATGCAAGGAGCTGACCCAACTGTGTGGTCAGAACCTGCACATTCTGATCCCAACTTCCCATTATTACAGTTTCATTGATTACATGCTACACCCTCAGACACATGCTACACCCTGATCTGATCTTTGAGATACCTCCTCTCAGCCTGGCTTCTGTCCTATCAGTACCTACAGTTAGCTCCCCTAGCTGGGTGCAATTTTACCCCTCACCAGCCCTGTGGAAAGCAAAACAAAAAAAACCAAAAAAGAACCAACAGCCTTAGATGAACTTAGAATTTCTAGAAAAACTATTTTGAAAATTAAATTTACTGTACTTCAAATATCAGTTAGTTTTCAGGCCAGGAATACTGCTGTTTGAAAAGCAGCAGTGTGAGCAAGCGTGAGTTGTTCGAGGCAGAATGGAAGAAAATTCTGGACTTGGTGTGCTCCAAACTTGATTTTAGTGTAATATCTATTTTTTATTTGGCAATGTGGTCAGCTAAGTGGAAGACACAGAAAGACTGAAGTTGAAATAAGATTCAGGAAGCCCACTGCTTCCACTCACTCATGCCACTACAAAAAATGACCCAGACTTTTGAGTACGTGCACAACACACATATGCTCATAGGAGAGATGATGATGGCTTATTATTGTTTGTTAATTTGGGTCTCCTAAAAACATTTAGATTTCAGGAGATATTTGAAACTGTGTTCCTAGCAAGTATTCCAAGAGCTAGTAAAGCCAATGGCAAGGGCAGGCTAGCTCAAGAACAAATATTATCTTCAATATATTTATTTGTGGTTGAGATTAAATGGAAGGACCTTAATATATACCTATGTCTGTTGTTTCTTAATTGAGAACTGGGCAAACAAACAGGTAGAGACACCTATATAAGTCTTATTAATCTTTCACTGAATTTATGGTACTTTACATTTTTTCTCCATTTGTTTTTTACTTTTATTTATCATGTTGAGAAAACCATCTTGAAAATAATGCATATTTTTTCAAGGCACAAGAATTCAAACACTTGTTAAAAAATTGAAGATGCATCAGTTAGAGCTCATATGACATTACCAGCCTCTCTTGATCTTTCAGCATTTTCAGGCTCTTCAAGAAGGATTACTATTCCTAAGTATAAACACATTGAGGTATTACTTTAAAAATGAAACATAAAATTTCTTATTATATGATTAGCAAGAATTTTGCTTTGATTTATTCTTCATAAAAAAGTTCATATCCCCTCAATCAGAAAGAACAAGAGAAATATTCATGCCTGTACATTAAGTAAGCAATAGTTTAACAGTCAATGAATCCATCCATGATATTTAGATGAAGTAAAACATATTAAGTGATGTTAAGGAAATATATAATTCATAAAAAATACTGTTTTGAAATAATTTTTATAATTCTGTTTTACAATATTTATGCTCTTTTGACATTAATTTCTAAATTAGTTTTGGTGTTAATTACAAAAGAGTAAATTTATACATGTGTGATAAGCAAAATTTTATATTGATCATATCCATATAAAGGCATATTTTCTAATTAGCAGCTTTTTTAAAAAAGCTTATGTAGACCCACAGTCTTCCTAGTCAGTTGGTTTGGGGTGTTTTTGTTGAGGTTTCTTGTGCTTTACGCTGGGGTTTTTTTGGCTTTGAAATCATTACTGAGATAAAGTTTCCAGTACAATAACCCTGGTTAATATCTGATGCTTTCACTTTTCTTTTACATCTCTGTTGTTCAAATGTCAGTGATTTTAGCACTGAATTTAACCTTTACACATTTTTCTCTTGCTCCTAAAACCCTTCTAGTTCTTTCCTCTGCTGGATTTTGCTGACAGTAGACCAGAATGCACCGTGCACACACACACTCACATTGCTGTTCAAATTCCTCCAGGCATTCCAGGGCAAGTCTATTGGATGAAGTTGTTCTCTAGGAGCAGGCACACAGAACCTGAGATCTGAAAGCCTGTTAGATCCCTCAGAGGAATCTTCCAAACAATGCAAAAGCCCACCTTTGTGGACAGTTTGATGATCTGGAAAGTCCTCAAATATCTTGCTTTTTTTTCATATGAGTTTCTAAGAGTGAAGTGAAGAATTTGTAACCCTTGTGGTGCAAAAAGCTGCATTCATTACCAAACTAACACTAAAGCCTGAAAGCACTGTTAGGAGTTATCTCTTGTGAATCATTCCTCCACTGGATAACCTCAAGCAAATTCTAAGATACAAACCCATATTCCCTGTACCAAAAAAAAAAAAGTTATCTTAACAAAAGACTATTCTGCAGTCTAGTATCTCATTTATAATGTCCATCACAACCTGGGTAAAGCTGACCTTTTTTTTAGAGACTCAAAGTAGGAACTACATGTAGATTGAAGTATTCAAACAATTTCATGTTTTCAGTAAATGTTAAGTAGAGATAACATGAATACATTTGTGATTCATTTCTAGTTAACTGTGCAACAACTGTTCTTTTTCAACACCTTTTTTATCCTCATAGCCTAATGAATCTCACCTGAATGTTCATCCTGTTTTGTGATAGGAAAAATGAGGCAAAGAGAAGGAAGTTAAATGGTTTCTAAAAATTAGAGATGTACTGCTATAATGCAATGCAACAGTTCTTATTCTGTTGTTGTACACATTGAGACATATTGTTTCCCTCAAGAATTGAAATATTAATTATTGACCATGCATAGCAGGATGAGTGCACTGCTTGTGACCTCTGTCTGTATGGTTGAATTTGCTTTTCTTGAATACTATTACATATCACTGCCTCTTTGTAAAAGTGAGTATACAGCTGGTTTCTGAGTTTCTATTCTCTCTGCTAGAAAATTCTGATTAAAACCTCAATAAAAATAGCAGTTTATCAGCTGATACATTCCATAAGGCTAGCAAACATCATAATGCTTGGTAGTAAATAGTTAGCATGGATGTTTATTTAAACCTGGCCAAGCCTCTCTGGTTCTGAAAGCTGCTAAACTCCTAAGGCTAGGCTTATGAAAAAATTGCGTGCTAAAAGGATGAGCATAAATTCCAGACAATAGAAAGGAACTTTGCTTAATGTAAAAGACACAGACAAGTTACAAGCCTGGGTCCAGTCTAAAAATGAAATAGTTTGAAAGGGGATTTTCTTACAGTGCCATCTATGAGTTTGGCTAGGTCCCAGAAAAGCTGAAAAGAGTCTTTTTCACATTTTGATTATTTCTACTGCTAGTTTTCTTCCACTCCCAGGAGGCAAGATCACAAAATCCCACTTTTATCACTCATGGAATACAGTATAAGCCCCTAAAATGAAAAAGGAAAAATGTAGGTGACCAAGAGTATCCTTTTTTTTTCCCTTGGCATCCTATTCACTATAGCCACACATTTAAATGCTTTGGTACCTCATCCTACCAGGTGCGACCAGCAAGTCTATGAGAATTTCTTGGAATGTGCATCACCAGGGGGCTCTTACTTTGGAGCTAAACTCTAAAAAAGACATGATGTTAATAAAGTTTTAGTTCTCTCACACTTTCTCAAACAGTAGGTTTTCAGTGATATTGCTTAACTGACAGAACTGTATTAACATTATCTATTTATATATACATATATATATCTACACATATGTATGCATGGCACACATTTAGAATTCATCTAAACTTCCATTGAAAGAGATCAAGTCTCTTCTGAATTTAATGCAAGGAGGTTCAGGCCTTTTATGTACTTATTCTGCAATTGGCATTTATATGCCTTCATCCTGTTCCTGATCCAAGCTGAGTGAAATCAATAGAAAATGACATCACTTGACTTCAGCGTAAGAACAGTTGGTCATTTAGTCAAAACTGGTAGCTTGAGATCATTTCAACAAATCATCAAAAACCAGGGTGGGAGAAGTGAGAAGCCATCTAGTCTATTCTCTGCTTCAGCAGAGTATCAAATATAACTACCATATTCCTGACAGATGTTTACCCAATCTGCTCCTGAAATCCCCAGTGACAGTAATTCCATGATACTGTTAGGCAATTTCTTCCCAAACTAAAATATTCTGATAAGAATCCCTAATATCTGGCCTAAATCCTTCTCTCTGCTCTTTATGACCAATATTTTCTCTACATACAGAAGGAAAATAGTTTCTCCAGTTGATTCACATCTTTCTCAAAGTGTTATACTTGTAAATAGACACATTTCTTCAGCAGAGGCAACATCTGTCCTGAGTAAATGGACCAGACAGTCATCATCTCCCCATCCCAGTAAAGCAGCTGACCTTTCCCCAGCAGTGTGCCATTGCTGCTCTCTGCTACCCACTGATAAATGTTCCAATAAAGCTTCCAATGAGCTGTGCCTTCCAGACCTCCAACACCATATCTGAGTCCTTTGTCCCTTATCTTATCCATGTACAGTTGCTCATGCTTAACCCTGTACTTCTCCTCCTTAAACTCCATGCATTTTGTCACATTGTTTCTTAAGATGTTTGAATTGGATCTCTTCCTTCACAGGACTTTTGTTTTTTCCCAGCTAACCACTATGAATTTAATGCAAATGCTCTTTCTCCTGCTGTCCATTCCATTACTGACAACATGCAATTCATCACACCCAGCAGAGATTCTTGCAGACCCCCACTCAGTATCTGCTCCTGGCTCAACACATAACCTGCCAGAGTTCAAGAAGCATTTGGACAATGCTCTCAGGCACAGGGGTGTCCAATGCAGGACAAGAGTTGGACTTGGTTATCCTTGTGGGGCCCTTCCAACTCAGCATGTTCTAGATGCTACTGTACATTCTGCTTTCCATCTAGTATTTTATTCAGTTTATAGTAATTTGATCCAGACTGTGCCATAAGACAATTGCAAAAGCCTGGGTACAAACTAGATGTATGGCATTTATTTACTTGATATTTATGCTGGTTTTTACCTTATTAAGCAAAGAAATTAAACTAGTTTGACACATTCTGTTTATAAATCCATGTTAGCTCTTATTCTTTTCCTTGTTACACAGTGGTTAACAAATCTTCATTATCTGTTCCAGTTCTTTTCCAGTGTCTGTTGCTAGGCTGGGGGGTGTGCAAGTCCCCAGCACTGCAGTTGCTGTGTTTCACAGGTAGACATTGCCTTTTTCTGCCTCCTGTCACCACATCCATGAACGAGCTGCTTGCTCAGGGCTTTGACACTGCTGACACCAATTCTTGAACTCTGCGAACTTCGTCAGGTCCAATCCAATTAAAATGGACATTTCTTTCAAATTCATTCCTTTATTATTGTTATGTCTTCCCAGTGTTTGTATAGAACTGGTTTTGTTGATTTTCTTAAATTCTAAACTAATCTTCAAAATATTTTATCTTGTCTTACCAGGATACCAAATACAATATGAAATGCCTAATGCATGCTCTGATTATTCCCTGCAGCACTGTGAACATTGCACTGACTGACACATCAGCAATAAAATACTACACAGTAAAATAAGTCATAAAAATCGAACATGTTAATTACAGAGGCACTTTTTTGCAATAATCCTGAATAGAAGACAGATTTTCAAAGAAGCCACTAAAACAAGTGTAAAATTTAGAGTATTTATTCTTTGCCTTCTAAATTTTCTTTAATTGAAAAAGGGTTTTGTCAGTAATTATCTGTGAGTAATTAAATATTCTAAATCTACTTATTTCAATATTTTTGTTTTGCTAATAGTCATCCAAATCTCAAAGACATAATTATAAAAACATGAGTGGTAAAGAAGCTCAAAAATATTTTTGTGCCATGATATTAATTATTTTAGTGGTTACTTGATTAAAAAAAACATTGGTAAATTATTGTCCTTAGATCCAGAGACTGCTCTTTACTATAGACTTGAGTTCCTTTAATTATTCATGAGACATGCCCTGATGATGTAAAATACATTCCAAAATCCTACATTTTTTAATGCCATGGACTGCAAGTAAATTGGTAGCCCATAGTAACAACATATGTTTATAATTATGATTACCATCAGGGAATTCAACCTTACTGAAGGATAGAAAAGAGGCCCAAGCAGGGAAACCTCAAAAAAAATCTATGGAAAAAAAAAAAAAGAGAAAGGAAGGAGAAAGTTGAAATGGGAAAAATCCTCTTGAATAATGGAAAAGACTCGGTTGTAAAAACAAGCACAACTTTCAACTGACTCTGCTGCAGAAACTCCAATATTTTAGTGAGCAAAAAGTACATAGTAACTAATTATTTTCACTGTTCAGCTGATCTGTGCAATTCTCCTTCTCATGTTCTGCTTCTAAGCCCTAAGCATAAATTCTCTGAATTTGTCACAAAAAACCTGCTAACTGATCTGCTACCTGACAGCAAGAATAAAACACTGCAAATGCTGCTTTCTGTTATTAATACAGTACGCATACATTTAAAAGTGCCATAGCTAATGCTGAATTGTTTCCATTACAAAACTCTTTTTATGAGTGTTCAATAACTCAGCTGTTTGAAATCACATTGAGCTGAAGTTGGCAAGCTTCACTTGTGTGTGCACAGAAGATATGAATTTTACAGCACATAAGTGAAACTTTCTAAGTTGTGGATGAATCCTGGAAGATTCACATTTAGAGTTTAGCCTGACTGAGAAAAGCTCTTAAATCTCTTGGATCTAATGTAATAAAGGGAAAATATTACAGAATTATCACTGTTCATTCTAAAAAATTCAACATGTTCGAAAAATAAAAGTTCCTCATGATTACAGGTACATATTTATCAAGATACTTTTTAATCTAAAAAAAAAAAAAATTAATTCACTAAATGGATATTTTACTTTTACTAAGAGGTGACAAATATTGAAAATTAATTAAAGGCTTTTCAAAAAAATCCCATTTTGAAATTTTTATTTTTTGGGATTTTTCTTTATTTTTTTTTCTTAGATTAATGATTTTCTGAAGAAAGTTCAGGCTAAGTAAATTTTGCAATTTTAAAAATAGATAAAATTTAAATAACAGGTATCTTACATGATCAAACCTTTTGAGGTAACTTCAAAATGGTGCTAGACTTAATTCAAAGCGACTTGTTTTATGCACCTTGTTTTATGTGATTGAAAATCTCTTTTCATGTTGAAGAATGACTGAAGGTGTAGTATTTCTGCACCTCTTCACACTGTTAGGGTGAATTAGAACATGAAGTTCATGTAAGGCTGTTGGAAGCACCTCTCTTACCCAGCTCCAGCCTCATTCAAGAGGTGATTCAGCCCTAGGGAGGCCACACCAGCCTGAAAAAAGCCCATCAGAGCTAAGGGAAGGAGAACCATTTGACAGTATTATTGCAAAAAAAACAAAAACCTGAAATTCATTGTACCTGCAGGGCAGTGCCAACTCACAGGATTTTAAAGGCGTGCATCTCCTAGCCCCAGCTTTGGGATTCACATGGTTATGATCGAATCTCAACTTCCTTTCTGTCTTTGGTTTTTCTCTTTCATTATTTTCAAGAACTGTATTTCCTCATTTCTTGGTTGCAGGAAAAAATGTCTGATAGGGAATTTGTTCTAAAGCTAGTGAACAGTAAGAATTCAGTTCAGAAACTGGAAAAAGCTGAAAAGAGGCAGATCTTCAATAACATAGTGCACATGTCCTCTGGAGTGTTAGGTAATAGAAGCTTTAAATTGAGTTAGCTTCTAGTTGAACTAATGGTGATTTCTGATGCTTAATTGGAATGCAAAAAGATCAAATAATAATAAATAACAGACCTCATTGGGAACAGTGTCATGCACTATTGGTCAAACATGTTCATTAATTCTCATACCCCAGGGTTTACACCAAAGAGAAAAAGCTATGGACTGAAGTTTTAGTTTTATTTAGTGGTCACGTTCTCCTCTGAAGTGTTTCTGAAACACGATAACCTATCTACAAATGTATAACTTCATCTAGAAATATTATTGCTGCATTCAGCCAAAATAGTCATTGCCCTTTGAGTCATCCAAAGCTCTGGAAGGTCGTGGACACTGGTTCCCTAGCAGGCAGTGATTTAACAGAAAGACCCCTACAGGAAGAAGTCACATTGATCCAAAACCTGACTGCACTTAGACAGAGGTGTAAGACACAATTTTGTGACAGAGCCAGGAACAGCACCTGTAAATAATTTTCTGTTAAAAGAAACTTTTGACCATATGAATTTCCTGGAAAAGAGGAAACTGGTACAGAAAAGAAATCCCCCCTTTGAATTTTTATTTCTTGATTTTGCTTGGGACCTGAGTCCACAGACTTATCATTGTGGTAATTACTGGCTACTTCTGGCAGGTATGAGGCTTTCTTTAGACTTTATAACCCAGCTTTCAACTTTTTCCTTTAGTCTTACAACAAAGGTAATGTTCCATTACTACATAATAAATAGTAAAGCCATTCTTAGGCCCTAAAAATCTATTCCCAGCAGAAATGACTGACTGGAGGGCCCCATGTTTCTTTGAAATGTCTTTACATAATAGTTACATGGGAAAATCTTATGAAGATCTTTCATTCTTGCCTATATAATGCTGACTTTATCCCCACACCTTGGATCTGGACTAGCATTACATGATCACTAAAAAGATGAAAGCAAATAGCCCTTCAGGCTTTGAGAAGTGGGAACTGATCACAGTTCCAGTTGACTTCAATGGTTCTTTGTGTGCCTCACATCCCTGTGAACCACCTCCTGCAATACTGAGCAGGTATGTCTTACCGAGGATTAATAATCTTAGCAACACATTTTTTATTTCTGAAATCAACTCACAGAAGATAAAACCCTCAAAGTTGTTCTTATATGGGAAAAATTATGTACATATCTGAAGAATGTATAGCTTACAGCCTTTATATGTAAGAACTGACTGGCTTGTTTCCAAAATATGTGATGGATTGATTGATTGATTTGAAAATAAATCTGAAAGATCTTTTTACAAAGTATTTAATAAACTGTAAGGATTTTATACCCATGCCAACAATAATTGACATGATTAAAAAGTTAATATATTGTTTTACATATAAAAAAAAATCTTTTCAGTTTCAGCTTCACAAACTTTTGGGAATTTAGTGATTGGAAATTGTGACCAAAGTCATAAGCACTGTTTAAGCATTTAAATAAATAGTATTTGATAGTCATTTTAACCAGATCCCTTATATTGCTGCTGAGTGATAAAATAATCAGACTTGAAAACTGTAATAATCACATAGTAAAGAAACAGTTTGGAATAGGAATATTACAGGGAATAATACTTCATCTTGGGGTAGAAATCATTATACAAATGATAGGAAGACATAGTAAAAGTCCCCAAGACTTTAAAAGTCCTCTAGATCCTAACATTATTTCAGTTTTGAAGGGGTGTATCCACTCCAAGGACTGACTTCCGCTCTCTGCTTGTTGTTTGATGCTTGTGATTTATAAGCAACTGAAACTTTTTGCATTCTTTAGACTTGTTCAAGCTTTTTATGACTTGCTGTGTCATAGAGTTGGGACAAGGTTTTATTCGAGTTCATTAGCCCATGGACTCCTGATGACAGAGGATTTGGGTCTGCTTCCTGACATAAGGGGACACCTTTTCCTTGATATGGGGAGAAAGATATTTTATATTTCTGTTTCTTCTGACATATATACAATAAATTTATGTTTAAAGTATACATTAGAGATGTCAAAGAAAAAAAAAAGGAGAGTATTTAGAAGAGCTTTTGCTCAGGAATTCAAGTTCTTTATATACAAATACTTTCTTCAAAATTATATTGCTTCCACTTCATCTTGAGAAAATGATGGGCAGTCATTGAAACCTGGGATGCTCTGAAAGACTGCAGTATTGAAGTATGATTATACACCAGGTGCATGGGTGGCAGTGGAGGGGCACTTATCTGTCTGCAACTAAAATCACAGAGTGCTGCTCTCTGCTGAAGACAATATTCATTTTGGAGCTCAAAGTCTCCTTTAATGGAAGCAGACCAATGTGCTATGAGACAAAGAACACAGCAAGGATCTAAATTAAAAAACCAAACACATATCCCCAAAATATAAAACAATAAATTGAGCCAAAACCAGGATAATGTACTACTGAACTTTCAAAAGTGTGGAGGAGAAATATATTATGGGGTACTTCCATTTGGAAGGCAGATGTAGAAACTCTCACCTAACAAATAACTCCTTTCTTGCAGTTCAGCCAATAGTAGCCGTAAAATAACCTAAAAGAAGTTGAACTCAATATGAGATAACTATTTTTGATTGTTCTTAATATTAGCTAAGGTCAAAATATAAACCACAAGTAGGATGTATAAGCATGATCTGTTGATTTCATATAGACAGAATTTGAAGTTACAAAGAACAGATGCATTTAAGAATTTTGAACAGCTAGTTTCCCAAAGATGCAGAAAGCTCTGAGCAAGACTGGGCAGGAAAGTTAAAGGTAAAAATTATGCAGAAATAAAAGTTTTTTTAAAGCTTACTAGCTAGGAAAAAAAGCACAATTCCTCAATCAAAATCCAAGGACTGAGAAGAAGGTTAGAGGCATTCGGGAATATCCAAGGCTGACAGGGTTCTTGGGGTTTTTTTGTTTCTTTATTTTGTTGAAGGTTGTTTGGATTTTATGCTAAAGCTATTATTATACCAAAAGGGATTTTTAGTAATGCATTGACTATTTCAGGAGGACAAATTTCTAAGACATAGAAAAACCTGACATGTTTGACAAAAGGTAACCTACACTGGGCTGTTGTTTTTTTAATGCATTAGTGACAGAGTTGGGTGTTAAGAAAAAGTGACTTTGTATAAATATTCAGAAGTCAGTGGATCTCAGTAATCTTCACCCAGCTATATTAAAGTTATGGCCAAGAAAATTTTTGTCATGCTAATGTTAATCCATAATAAATCTTGTTGCATTAAGGAAATTCTAGATGATTTGCAGCGTGCCACTGCACAAATACTCAAAAAGTACCAAGTGATAAACTCAGATAACTATTGCCCTAGGTTTAATCCAGTGATTAAATCAATGGGATACCACATACAGTACTAACCTGAATAAACATGAACATTGACAAATCTTAGTAGTGCCAGTTAATCAGTTTTACTGATAATAAATTTAATCAAATCTGACTTATTTTAATAGATTACAAGTCTGGCAAAAATTGAAAAATTGATAAATATAATTTAATTCAATGCAGTATACTTAACCTTTTAATAAGGCACTAATTTCTAATGTGTAACAATCCAGTTGAATCACAAGCACTCTACAATATCAAAAGAGCCCATATTTCATGAATGGAGTCCTGAACAACTGATCAGTTGCTAGCAAAAGGAGTTTGCAAGGAATCCCTAAATGGGAATATTTATATATCCCACCCTATTCTGTTTGGATTTGAATTGCTCAACTCTTTTTTTCATTAATGATAATTTGGAAATAGTGAGGTCACTACTTGTCATATTTCAAATTAAAACTAAAACTGAAAGTGTAAGAAAGCTCTAGAATAAAGTAGAATTATGACCATTCTGGGTGCCAATGCTAATATCTTTAAGAGAGCAGATATCTCACATTTAATTAGCTGCACACTGTGACTCGTGCCTGCCCTCCAGTAACTATTGACATATTCCATATATTCCAGTGTTCAATCCTCTTTTCCATTCTTTTTCAGTAGAAGGGCTGAGGAGGTCCATGTGGCATGTCCACACAGGGCAGGGAAGGTCAGAGGTGAGTGAACATGCTGGGATGAAAACAGCTGATGCTATTTGGGACCAACAAGCAAGGCTGGACTGCACAGCGCTGTACCACCCAGCACTGGGATTTACCTGATCATCTTACTCAATAAGGGAATTCTCTGCCACACTCCCCTGGGCATCAGAAGCACATCCACAGAGCCTCAGACCTCAGGCCACAAGCCACAGGTAGTGATTTAATCCAAGCTCCCATATACTGAACAACATAGAATGTCATAATTCTTCTGCAACAGAATGCAAACAATCCTTATTTATACAGAGATGAAAGTAATAAAAATCATCTTGTAGTAACCACTACTTTTGCCCAAATAAACTACTTTATGCACTGAACTATGTAACTGTTTAAAGCACTTCCCTATTCTTTTGTTCTATAATTCACCATTCTTTCTAATATATGAACTTCTTTTCTCAATTCTTCTTTTAGCACATGTTCCCCTACCTTTTTTCAAGTGAAGGATTCGAAATCTGTAATTCCAATATTTTAGGGTTTATTTTTGCAAGAAACTTTAAAATGCATAAATAATGAATTCAAACTGCAAAATATCGTAAATTGAAAGAACAAATAGTTTACCAATGAATACGTGAGAATCACTCAGCAATGTCTGTAGTTGTGACACTGATTGGTTAGTGTATTTGGATCGTGGTAATTTCTCTAGGAAGGAAAAGTGAGTAGACAGCAGAGACCAAATTACTAAATTATCCTATTACACTTTTATTTAGAAACGTAAAATTCATGCAGACAGACCTTGAATAGACTGGATTTTAACAGCAAAGTAGTGCAATTCAGGCTCAGGCAGCAGCTAGCAGCAAAGATATTTTTCACCATCTGCTTTTGGAAAATCCAGATTCTTGTTCCCAGTTCAGCTCCCACACATTTTCTCTAAGAGTGTTCATCTTCCATCCTAAAAGATTTTTAACCTGGTAATACTTCTGAATTCAAAACCCTGTGTAAATTCATGTCCCTTCCTGAAATCAATGTCAAAGCTCACTTCAATAAGCCAAATAAATTGCCCTTTAAATTTTAGAAGTCTGAAGTTGGCCATCTGGCTCCAGATGGTCTGAAACTACTCTTTCAGGGCTGATTCTACAGAGCTATCTTAGAGAGCAGATTCCATTCCTGCTGGGATTGGAGCCATCAAGTGTAGGGTCACTTCGACAAACAAATGGGAAGCCACTTCCACCAGTGAGAAGCCTACCTAGTTTTCAGTCAGTACTCCTTACCCTCCCTTTCACCAAATTGCTGACATTTCTTTTACCACAATGACACATACCCTCCCCCATCAAAACAGCAATGCCCTAAGTTAAATGCAAATAGCATTACTGGTCATTCTGGTTTTGTGTATCTCTGCATTATTATCAGTGTATATTCTGAATTTTGGCGGTATATATTCTGTGTATTGTATATACACATATATGTATCAGGCAAGGAAGACAAGGAGACTGGCATGGCTGAGTAGAAACATTCTGGTTAAACTGAAGAGAAAGACAGCTGAAGCAAGGACAGGGAAGTCATCCAGGAAGAGTATGGAAACAAAGGTCAGTTGTGTAGCGAGACCAAGATGAGGCTGGAACTGAACCTGACAAAGGAAGCAAAGAATAACAGGAAGAGCCTCTAAAAGTATCTTAACCAGAAAAGAAAGGTCAGAGGAGATGTACCCTCCTAATAAACAGTTCTGGAAAACTGGTAGCAATGATGAAGATAAGGCTGAGGTACTCAACATCTTCTTCAGCTCAGTCTACAATGACAACCTCTCTTTCTACACTGCTCGAATGGATAGACAGCAGGATGGGGGACTAGGGAAGCAAAGACTTTCCCACTGTAAGAGAAGATCAGGTTTTTGATCACCTGAGGAAACTCAATGTACTTCAGTTTATGGGACCCAATAAAATTCATCCCAAAGTCCTGAGGGAATTGGCTGATATAGTTTCCCAGCCACTCTCCAAGGTATTTAAAAAGTCAGTTAACAGATGAAGTCCCAGGTGACTGGAAAATGGGAAATATTTCACCTGTCTTTAAAACGAGGGTAGAAAGGAGGATCCTGGAAACTACCAACCTGTCAGCCTCACCTCTGTGATTGGGAAGATTATGGAACAAGTCCTCCTAGAAGCTGTTCTCCAAGGAGAAGCTGACCATGGTAGGACAGGGAGGTGATTCAAGATGGCCAGCAGAGCTCCATCAAGGGCAAGTCCCACCTGACCAAAACAGTGGCCTTCTGTGATGGAGTGACTGCATCTGGACAAGGCAAGGATTGAAGATGTCTTTTATCTGGACTTCAGCCCTGACCTCTACAAAGTTCCTTATAACATCCTTCTCTCTACATGGGAGAGAGGTGGATTTGATGAGTGGACTGCTAGATGGATAGTAAGTGGTTGGATGTATCCACTACCCTCTGGTAGTGGTCAATAGCTCAGGGTCCTGATGGTCACCAATGACAAATGGTGTCCCTTCTGAATCCATACTGGGATCAGCGTTACTTAATATCATCATTAATGACATAGATGAAGGA
>VZTB01003975.1:268894-360482 GCA_013397245.1 Thryothorus ludovicianus | reverse complement strand
CTCAGGAGGGACCTTACTGCTCTTGACAGCTATTGGAAAGGAGGTCATGTGCTAAAGGGGGTTAGTCTCTTCTCCAAGTAATAAGTGATGGGACAAGAGGAGACACCCTCAAGTTCTGCTGGGGAAAGTTTAGATGAGGTATAAGGAAAAATTTCTTCACCAAATGATTTGTCAAACATTGAAAAAGGCTTCCCAGGGAAATGGTTGGGTTGTCGTCTCTGTAGGTATTTAAAAGATGTGTGGATGTGGCCCTTGGTAGGCTTGGCTGTGTTAATGGTTGCATTTGATGATCTTAAAGGTCTTTTCCAACCTAAACAATTCTGTCATGTTAAAATGAAATGGATGTTTGTAATGGCAAGCATTACGCATAGGTAGCCTCTGCCATCTTTTTCTGGCAAGCATGTGATAACATGATATTATTTTACTATAAAGTATTCTGTAGCATGCTGTACAGTACTGAAAACAGCTTTACTGGTGGTACAAAGAATTGCTTCAGTGAATTATTTTTAAAAACTTTTCCACTTCTTCGCAGTATACGTTCTTTTCTGTTTCTATAATTTTAAAGGAATTCTGTTGTCTTGCTCTGCTTCCAAAGGCATTTGTCTCTGTTGCCAAAATTAATTGATCTGACAGGGGTCAGAGGAAGTATCTGTTGGTTGCCTGCATGGTTTTGCTCCATGCCAAGCAATACGCTTGTTATCATTATGAATTCTTACGTAAAATGGATAATAAAATGCTGGTACAGCTAAGTGAAGTAATTCATTACTTTCCAGATGCCTACTAAGCACTTAGTCCTGAAGTCAAATATTGGGGTCCTGAGCTTCTGGATGCTTAAGCTTTGTTCCAGGAATACAGAATTGATTTGTACTTGTAAGTCCTGAGTGACTTCACTGTTGTCAGTGATGGAAAGACTTGCAGCTAAACAAACTTGAACTGACCAATATAGTTATAATCAAGACAAATTTACTGGAGGTAAGAGGTGGGAAGAAGAAATTATGCAGCAGTCGTTTAAATTACACTACTATTTGTCCAGTGTTTCTGGCTCTGATTCCAGTAATTTACTTAATTTCTGCTGTTTCTCTTCTGTAGGGGTTACGACGTCTGCAGTATGTAAAAAATTAGTTTCCTTTGTATGGGTTAAAATTTTACTTCAAATAAATTTATGTCTAAAATTAGAAAGTAAGCATTGATGAATCTGATTTTTAATGAGTAGCAGCAGAAATCTTAATAAATATGCTATAAAATTGCACTGGAACATACATTGAGAGGGGTTTATTGGATGTAGACTTTTTAAAAAAGAAATGAGAAGACTTACATAAGATACAACTGGTTATACTGAGAATCAGGAGTTCAGGAAGAATAAGAATCACTTCTGTACAGTAAACAGTATTTTCAATTACCTTTATTTAAATTAAAAGCATAAAATCATGTGTCTTAAGGCTGTTAGTATTTAAATGGGATAAATTTTTGATTCTGATCTGTGTCTCTGAATATTTTTGCTGTGAAGTCTTGTGGACAGTACTCCAATTTCCATGTGACTAATAAAATACAGATACCCTGGAGTTTAGTCCGTGAACAAGTATGAATTACTGTTCAGATTTAGATAGTGAAAGAAAACATGGGTTAAAAGCTGGTTAAAAATTTGAGTATCTGTTATTAAGAAGTATTGATACTGGAGTTTAGGTGAGAGAAGACAAAATAAGATTAGTCAGGAAAACCTGCCCTTGTGGTTGCTAATGGGCCTGGGTCGTATATATTTGCCTTGCTAATGCTTTTCTAGTGTGATTAAAAACTTCCAGAGCTCATGACATCAAAAAATTCATTGTGTGGAAAAAATTAAAACATTCCTTATTGTTGGCTTCAGTGTTATGTTTGGCTTTGAAGAAACTGACTTGTTTTACAGTTTCAGTCAAAGATCAACGCAATCATTTGAGCCTTGACTTTCTCTTCCAGGAGTCTGACAGAGCTGGCGGCATTTTCGTCTGTCAGGCTTTTGTTGTTTAAAATCAACTCTTTGACTCACTGACACTGTAATGAGGAGTAAACAAGCCCTATTTCTTTGCGACAATTTGTAGTGTGTTTTTAGTGGATTCTGAATTTAGCAGTGCTGGTTTAACAGTTGTTAAATCATGTAGCTGTAGTAAACTTCTTTACTAGTGGTGATAATTGAGGTGAGAAAATTAGTTTCACAGCCCCCTGTGGAGGGGTTTGTCTTTGGTCCTGGTGTTGTCAGCTTTGGCCCTCCACTGCTACCTGTCTGCTTGCTTCAGAATGCCACCTTCCCAGTTCTCTTGCATTTAGCCACTGCTTTGTGGTGGCAGGATTTCAAGTGTCCTGCTTGGCCTTTTATCCCAGGATAGTTGCAGGACCACGTGTTTCTGATCAACTACATGAATGAATGTTCTAATATATGTGGCTTAAAAATATGTCTGAGAATAGGTACTCAGTTGTACTAGTACAGTTTAGAAGATATGGTGTTGCTGAGAAGCAAGGGTTTAAATTTCATGTTGTTTTTCTAATTAGAGAATGTAACAGTGATGTCCCTTAAATCGAGTTAAGAGTCAACATTTACAAATACTGATCCTATCTAGCAGGTATATAAATATCTGAAGCCTTCTGGATATCTTATGTTAAAAAGAAGACAGAACTTTGTGTCTTGCAGAACCTACAATAAAAATAAATCTAAAAAGAGAAAATTATTTAATTCAATATTCCACTGATTTTATTCTGTGTTCTAACCAAAGAAATGCTATTTTTGTTTACTTCTCAGTGGATCATTGCTGTCTATTCAGAATGCAACTTATTCTTCATTGATGGTATTTTCAGTAGATCTGAAGGTTATGAGAATTAGGTAGCAAGAGTCAAAGGGAAGTTATGTTGGCATAATTATTTAAGGAAATTAGAATCTTGTATTCCACATTCCATCTGGGATGAGCTAAACCATTCTTTCCATGATTTTTCAGTACTTTTATACAGTCATTAATTAATGTTAAAATCTATCACCAACAAGTGAAATTGTGTATTCAGAATATTGAACAGGTTACCTGCTTATTTATCTGGAAAATAATGTAGTTACCCTTCACTGGGATTTTGTTGTAAAGTTTTAGATAAGGAAGTAATAATCTCTTTGGGATGAGGAAAAGAAAAACCTTCTTCCAGGCATCCCAAGGTTAATATATTGAAACGGGTATGAAGTAAATTAACCATGTTCCTGAATTTGAGATTCTGTTAAGAATTCCATGCAGATGTAAGTTTTTCACTCAGTGAACAAAAGACAGGAAGGGAAAAAATCTCAGGTATTTTGAAAACACTAAGTCAAGGAGGCTCTTGCATGAGGGAATGGTGCCATTGCCAATACTTCCCTTTTTTTGACTACATCTTCAGTTGCTAGAGCAGTTCCATTGGTCATGGGAGACCAGGTTCAATGGTCCTTTTTCACCAGAGAATTATCTTGTACCTGTTACTCCTAGATTACTGCTGGACATATTGCTTATAGTCTCTTGTCTAATTAAGTTTCCCATTGTAGAAGTTAGAAATTCACTAGGACTGAAATTCACCAGGAATTCAAGGGACCTACTAATGGGTGAATATCGTAATTGTAAGAGAGAAGATTAACTTTTAGCATTTCCCTGACAGTGTGCCTTTTTATCTGAAGTGAGGCAGAGATAAGAGAGTGCAAATGGCCGCTCTCAATCACAGAAGGGATTGACTTCTCCTCTTTATGTAAGTCCTCAAACCAAGTGCACCTTAGTACAAATAGGGTACTACTTATTTTCGTCATGTAATGGTAAGGTTCTTTTTGATTGCAAACTGCCTTTATAGATTGAATAAGAGGTGCAGTCATTGCCAAACTGATCAAAAAAGGTGCAGCTCATATAGTTAATTTTCTGTTCCACTGTTAGTTGTAACTATAGGAGGGCATAATTGTACTGAGTTGAATTAGCTTTAAAAGGCATTGGTACAAGTATGTTTTATTAATAATCAGTTGCTACAGATAGTGAAGATTCTATAAAGGAAATAATGAGGGTCCTGAATTAGAGGTGGCACAATAAGAAACTTTTAATTTATTTGGAAACTTTTATTTTGTTGTTTTCGGGCCATATTTGAGCTTGAAACATCTAATCTGTAGCACCTAAAGATGAAAGAATTTCTTCCCCTGTAGAAATTAGACACAGTTGCTATCGGAAGCATTTTATCCACTTCCAATCTAACATTTGGAGTTATTTTCTTCTAAATTATAAGAACTTAAATTCTGTATGTCAGCATTGATGAAGTCCTAACCCTGGCTTAAATATTTTCAGCGAACAGTTAGAAAAGAGGTGAGTGGAGTATTGTTACATCATGAAAAATACTAATTTGTCTTTATGAGAGATTTAGTTAAAGGAATGTAAACAGTGAATGTGTACAAAATATATCAACAGTCTCTACATAAAACAGCAAAAACTGATCTTTGGATATTCAGATTTAATTCAAATATGTCATTTAATGCAGGCATAATGACCTTTTAAAGTCAGTAGTTAATGTTTTCATAAAAATGGGTCTTTTGTCTCTTTTCAAGTATAGTACTCTACTTCAGGTAGAGTACTATACTGCTGTGTAATTTATTACCTATAGGATTCCCACTAATATCCATTATCTTGAAAATATTATGAAATTTTCACAGTTGTATTTTCCAATGTCCTTTGTGTTTAGATTGTCAAAAAAAGAAAAAAAAACAAAACCTAAGAAGAAAAAACAAAAATGAAAATGCAAGGGATTTCATTTTTCCTACTTACCACCAGTTCAGGCAACTTGTCTTGAGCAATATTACCACTGATTTCAATGTTGACATTTCAGTTTCTGTTGGTTGAATCTTTCCTTCTTTTTACTGTTTTATAGTATGCTGACAAAATTATAGCATTTTTAACAATTAATCCATTTTTCCAGGTAGAACTGGCATTTATCAGCCTTCTAATTCATGAGTATTTTAGAAGACATAGCTAATTTGCTTTTGTGTTTTGTAGACCAGCTATTTCTATCCTTTAATATTTTAAAGTAAAGCCCTGATTTTTATTTCATTATTAGCCTCCTTTTTTATAAACCTAATCTGTTTTGGGATTTGAGTTAAAAAACTGCTCTTGTTCTCATCTTAGTGGATAAACCAACTACTTTACAGAGTGTTTGCTAACAGAGGTAGCTGTTTTATTGATGAATGTAGAAAAAGCGTATAGTCCAGTGCTTTGTTCCATTCCTCTAATTTATGACACTAGTAATAATAGATGATGAATGAGATATCCAAAACATTAATAAATTATCTGAAGATGTGTACTAAATCAAAGAGGAGGAGACTAAGAAATAATCTCATATAATGCCTCCAAGAAAAGTAAGCTAATTCCAGAGTCATTTATTCAGCAATATGCAAAAACCCTGAGAAATTTCTTGAAATTGAACTGCTATAGTTAGTATGAGATTAATATAACTCAGCATTTCAAATGCGCTATTATAGACATTTGGATCGCCAGTTTCAGGTGGCAAGAGATGTAAAACTTACAGAATAAAATCACTCTTAAATGTTTAAGTTAAAACATTGAGTTAAGCATGTTTAAAATAAAACCCAGCAATTTTGCCCTACTGTGATGATACTTACATCCTCTTTCCTAAATTCATGTATCCACTAACAGGATTGAAATTTGCAGCAGTTTTCTGCTGTGGTTTGCATTCGGTAACTTGATGATTCTGTGTAAAATAGTTACTTGTTCTAAGGGAAACTGTGCAGCCTTTGATTTTTCTTAGCAGTGAAGTTGCTTTGTTTTGTCCATTTGGATGCCACAAGTCTCCTGGTGACACTGGGAGTCTCAAAAGGAGTCTTCATATCAGAAGAGGCATTTGTCCACTTAGACAGTATTCATGTGCCACCTTGTTATAGACAGGCAACATCCAAGCAGTGGGCTGGTTTTATGCATGCAAACTAATGCCACTCTTATTAATCTATTTCTTAATGTTATCGAGTCCATTGAAATTCAGTCACCATGATAAAATAGAGTGACATTTAGGGAGAGCAAGTATTGCTGGAAATGAAACATCTTGGAGGTCTTACAATGTTTTCTGTTTCACAAATCGACACTTGGAGTTTTTATGAATGGGATTTTTATCACATCTAGATAATCTGTTTGTGGACTTAGATAAATTTGTCATCAAAATTATCAATATTTTCTTTTGTCCTCCCTCTGTTCCCATTTTTTGGTATTTCTCCTTCCATGTCTTGCATCTGTCCTGGAGTTCATGTGGCTGTACAGAACTAATCCAGCTGATTGATTGTATATTTTTTCTTTGTTGAGATTATGCAGTGAGTTGCAAAGTAGTTAAATGATTTTGGTATGAAGTTAACAAAACATCCTGAAGACTCTACATTCTACATCAAGGATAATGGAAGATTCTTATCCCTGATGATTTTTGATCATATCTGATCAAACAAAAGTGATCACCTGTGGATACAGGTAACTATTCTTACCTACCTAGTTGTATTCAATGAACTCATTTCCATGATTATTTCTTCTTTGCAAAATAGTGCCATTATTGTGCAACAGGGGCAGTATAGAAAGTGTTTTTTTATATTTTGTGGATTAATCTTCTTTTTTGTGACTAGGATTATGTATAGGCCGTTGGATACTAAGCCACTCATACTGAATTTACGGATTTTTTTCACTCAGCTGTCCCTGTTACAATCCCCTTACTGGTCTCAGTGATCCAAAGTGTCTGGATGGTGACTTGCTGTCCCTGAACTCATATTTGTCATAGAACTGGACATTTTTTAGGTACACTATTTTTGTATTTCCCAGAATGTGTTTCATTGGTCTTCTTTCTACACATAGCCTTAAATTAACCTTTAACTGTGGAATTTATTGTAGTTGAAATTCTTCATATAAAAGTTGTCATCAGAAAGTATCACCAGTCGCTTTCTACTCTGTTTCCTCTGTTTTTAGTAAATGCAATGAGTATTGTTAATCATATGCTACTTCTAATCATCAATCTTCAAGATGAGCAATTAACATACTGTTTAAAAATACTGAGTAGTAAACAGTATTTTCTTTTGTTTCTACTTTAAGCTAAGTTCAGGCATCTTGTGAAAATGTTTATATAAATTCTAACTTAAATGAATCATAGAATTAAAGAATATCCTTAGTTAGTAGGGACTCACAGGGATCCTCAAGTCCAACTCCCAGCCCTGCACAGGACAATCCCGAGAGTCACACCATGTACCTGAGAGCAGTGTCCAAATGCTTCTTGAATTCTGTCCAGATTCAATCTGTGACCACTTCCCTGGGGAGCTGTTCCAGTGCCCAGCCACCCCCTGACTGAAGAGCTTTTTTCAAATATCCACCTTAAACCTCCCCTGGCACAACTGCTGGCCATTCCCTTGGGTCCTGTCACTGGTCACCACAGAGAAGAGAGCCTGCTTCTCCTCTTGCCCTCACAGCGAAGTTTTAACTGCAGGTCTCCTCTCAGTCTCCTCCAGGCTGAACAAACAAAGTGACCTCAGTCACTCTTTGTATGTCTTCCCCTCGAGACCCTGTGTCCTCCTTATGGCCCTCTGTACTCTCTGGCAGTTGTATATATATCTTCTATTCTGGTGCCCAAAACTGAACACAGTATTCAAGATGAGGCCACCCCAGCACAGAGCAGAGTAGGACAATCCCCTCCCTTGCCCAGCTGGTGATGCTGGGCCTGATGCTCCCCAAGAAAGGGTTGGCCCTCCTGGCTTCCAGGGCACTGCTGATTTGTATTCAATTCTGTCTGTCCACNGCTGATTTGTATTCAATTCTGTCTGTCCATACATCCAGGGTTGCCTTGTCCCAGCTGCAGAATCCAGCATTTGCCCTTGTAAATCGTCATACAGCTGGTGATTGCCAAGCCATTGAATTTGCTAAGATGGTTCTGCAAGGCTTCTCTGCCATGGAAGGAGTCAGCAGCTCCTCCCAGTTTAGTGTTACCAGCAAACTTAGTATACTTTTGAGTCTTGTATGCAGATAATTTATGAAGACACTGAAGAGTGCTGGCCTAAAATGGAGCCCTACAGAACCCCACTAGTGAATGATTAGCGGCTTGGTGTAACCCCATTTACTGATGTNGCACTGCTGATTTGTATTCAATTCTGTCTGTCCACACATCCAGGGTTGCCCTGTCCCAGCTGCAGAATCCAGCATTTGCCCTTGTAAATTATCATACAGCTGGTGATTGCCAAGCCATTGAATTTGCTAAGATGGTTCTGCAAGGCCTCTCTGCCATGGAAGGAGTCAGCAGCTCCTCCCAATTTAGTGTTATCAGCAAACTTTTGAGTCTTGTATCCAGATAATTTATGAAGACACTGAAAAGTGCTGGCCTAAAATGGAGCCCCACTAGTGACTGATTAGCAGCTTGGTGTAACCCCATTTACTGATGTAAATGAACGTGCCCTATTTATGAGTCAGATTAGGAATTCTTTGGCTCAGTCAGCCCATACGTAATGCAGTTGTTAAATTTTACTTCTTTTTCTTCATAGCCGACATCACCAGGTTTGTAATTTTTAACTGTTCAAACTGTTCAACTCTTTAGTTCAAAGAGAAATGGGGATAGAAAACATTTTTAGAAACTAAGAATTTAATCTATTTTCTAAGTTTAANAGCTTGGTGTAACCCCATTTACTGATGTAAATGAACGTGCCCTATTTATGAGTCAGATTAGGAATTCTTTGGCTCAGTCAGCCCATACGTAATGCAGTTGTTAAATTTTACTTCTTTTTCTTCATAGCCGACATCACCAGGTTTGTAATTTTTAACTGTTCAAACTGTTCAACTCTTTAGTTCAAAGAGAAATGGGGATAGAAAACATTTTTAGAAACTAAGAATTTAATCTATTTTCTAAGTTTAATGGATATTTACATGTAAAATACATATATAGATTTTATTAGCATATTTGTCTTATATTTCCCACTATTTTCCTCTGACTGCTTATATTGCAGTTTCATATATAAATATAGAATCTTTACTTCACCTTTCCACTTATCTTAAAGTCTGCCTTGGCTACAAAAGTCTAAACCTTACAGTCAATTTTCAAGGTGGTTAACTCATAGCACTGAATTGTAGAGAAGAAACCAGGGTCTTTCTGCACTTATATACATCTGAACACTGTGGTGTTCAGATGGGGTTAGTGATTATAGTAGAATGTATTTCTTCTTTCTGCAGACCTGCAGACTTTCTTGTTATGTCAGAATTAAATCAAGATCTATTGAAGCCCAAGAAGTTGTTTTCCACTAAGGGAAAGATTGAAGAGAATTTATTTGCCTTATCAGTATTTGTCATGTTGCTAGACCTTAGTTTAAGGAAAACAGGTATTAAGTAAGCAACAGATTCTCATCATATATTCACTAATTTTCTCATTATTTTCAGTGTGAAGTCAAGACTTTTTAAAAATCAGAGAAGTCCACTAAAGAGTGTTTTAGGGATTATTCATGGCTTATTCATGGTTGTGGCAAAGTAACTTTGAGTTTCTTCTGTCCCTGGTCCACTACAAGAACTTGAATAAGCATTGTGTATCTACATGAGTGTGCTAATGTCTCTTTTTGTTGCAGAGAATGTCTCAGAATCTCATAGTGGATAAATCCCACTTGAAATTAATTGGAGCTACCAGGCAAAAAGAGAATAGTAGCAGAACTTGGAAGTGTACAAAGCTCACCTGAATAAAAGCTGAATAGCCTCTGCACTTCATTCAGTTATTTATAAAAAATACAAAGATTCTTCATTTTGCAGAAATTCAAATATCTATATTAGTATTAAAATATGCTGAGAAAGGGATTCAGCAGCTCTTGCTTTACCAAAATTGGTGCATGATCAGTAAGTACAACAGCAATTAAGGCCTAAATTGGGAGAACCCTTCTATAGAACAAGATATGATCTGATCTTTTTGAAAGCAAGATGCAATATCCACTCTTCTATATGAATAGACTTAAAGAACAACAACCATTAATTGTGGAAGGTAATGATTGCGCATTGTATAATCTCACAAGATAGTTAATTCTTCACTTGAAAATGTGTGCAATTTGTAATTTCTTATTTTATGCCTCCAGAAATAGGACATCCAAAATAAAAATTCAATTGCAAAGAATAAATTTTCAGCCATGTTAAAAAAAACCCCAAACAAAACAGTTCAGTTAATATCTTTAGTGATGACAACAGAGGAACCCTTTGGCCTTAAGCATATTACTTGAAAAATAAGAGTCTTAAATGTGGTATTGTACTCTCTCATATATATATGAAATTTGGGAGCTTATTAAAATCCAGGAGTGCATGACTAAGGTTCTTTGAAAAACAGAAATGAACTTTTAAGTGGCAAAATGTGAATATTAAATAACTGCGAACTGCTTGTTTGCCCAGTCCATTTAAGTATAAATTATCTTTCATCAATTCTAATAAATTGACAGTGCATTGTTTAAATAAATTTTGAACACAATAGAAGAGTGTCTGTAATTGAAAAATTAAATTTTGCTACAAAAATTAAGATTTCTTAGTTTGGAGTGCTTCCAGGTTAACATATTGTTGAGAAGTTCCCATTGAATATGGCAAATCAATACAATGAGGGGTTAATTTTGAAAACTGATATAAGTTTTATTTTCTTATAAATCAAGAAGTTGGTAAAATGTACACTTACTGTTGATCATTAGAATACAAAACTATCTGTTGAAATCAATTAACATGCATATCTGATGACTGATTGTATAAATATGAAAGTCAAATAATTGTAATCGTTAACCATGGCTTCAGGTCATTTGAGTTGTCAGCTCAAAAAAACTAAGAGGAGAAAAAGGTTGATTTGCATATATTTAATGTGGCATGCTGTACATGTGGGAATTTGAGATAAACCTTTGCTGGTAATCTGCTTGTTTTTATCTAAAAATCGACTAGGAAATGTGGGTCATAACAGTCAAATGAGATATATCTTGTATTGATAGGAGTTGATTCGCTAGTTTGGGATTTAACATTCCGCTGTGTTTCAATATTTTAGAATTGATTTTTACCTTAGAGACAATTGGAAGAAGCTGATTAAAAAGTTATTCAGAAATACTCAAAGATTTTACCAAGAGCATACTCAAAATTATTCTATAACATTGTAGGACTGAGTTATAGTTTTTAGTTAGACTTCTCAGTATGCATAAAAGACATTTTCCTACTTTTTATGATTAAAAAATTTGGATACATTTCAAATTTTTAGTAAGTACTGTATTGCTTCACAAAAGTATCTTTCTATGTGAAGTGGACCAAACAGATAGTCATTAATTTAATTGATTGATTGCAATAAATAGCCCAGCTGGTTTGTGATACAAGAATGAGCCCTCTAGTCTTGAAATATTTATGCATTATTTAAGTTTCTAAATACAATAAACGATTGCAGGTATATTCTATTTATTTTTTTCATTGTAATGTAAAATATTTTGTGCAACTTTGTAACAGTTCCAGGAATCCTTGAAAAGTGTGTCAAAATATAGTGGTCAGTTCCTTACATTAACTATAATCTGGTTAAGCAGATCTATCCAGCCTTTGTCTTTTTCCCTGTGTTTACTACTGAGTATTAAAAAAAAATCCTGAATTTTGATATTGCATGGCCATCGATTTCTAAAATTTCCCTGTTCCCTATATTCATGAGTTCCCAAAGGAAGCAGCTGTATGTGGTTTCTTTCAGTCTGATTTGTATCTTCAAACTAAGAAACTTTCTTGTAATGGCAGTATGAAAAGGTGGAGAATGAAATAGCTTTGTTGCTCAGTCCTTTTACTGTGAGCCTGATTTATAATTTTGCCATTATAAATATTGGAAGTTTGTTCTTAGGTGTGGGGTACAATCCAGTTCCTTGAATTATCACCCACATTAACTTGAGTGCCAGCAAGGGAGTCTCCCTGTTGTGGCACAGGTTCCCAGATTGGGCAGAGTAGAGCACGCACACGATTACTTGGTTTTTGCTGTTCTTCTCTGTGAAGCACACCTGAACTTCAGTGCCTTCTGCTTTAGACTTCTGTTGACAAATCTTCCTCATGATCTGCATGATGTAAGGCACCTATACAATATTTGAGGACTGGGAGGAAAAGGACCAGCTGGCAGAAGACAGGAAGGGAATCAAATACAGTTTCTGTCTTTGTCTCTTGTGTAGGGTGGAATTTGCATGTGATTGCAAGTGGGAGAAAGGTGGCAGTGTCCCAGGTCATTGGCTGGTTTATGTCCCTCTTTTAATGATTTATGTGTCTTATTTGAGCAGGTAATTATGACCCCTCCAGAAGTAGCTGTGTGAGGAGGTGAGTTCTGTAACCATGGATTAGAAGCCCAAATTAGACATGAAAACAGTAAAAAAAAATAAGTAGCAAGGACAACAAAAATTTGGGTTTAAGACGTCAATAACTGTAGTTGCAGTTTTAGCTCTACTGTAACTCATTGGTGAAAAATCACTGCTACCAGAGGCTCCAAAGCTGCAGATGAATGCTCTGTGACTAAATGGTTCTTCCTATAGAAGGTCTGATTCCAGAACTTCTGGAGCCATTGTATGTCCCAGTAATCCTCAAAGTCATTTTAATGCGTGAAAGCATAGGCTGCTTTTACAAGGACCCATTGCTTTTAAAAAGAAGCATTTGGGATGTATATGATTTGTTTTGGGGCTGGATGGGATTCAGAGATGTGGTGTGGGAATGAATTGTCATTTCCAAAGAGAAATCTGTACACTAAATGAGAATACCTTAATAAAAAAACAGTCTCATTTGTCCCACTTCAGAAACACATACTGTGAGAAGAAAGTGCTTCAGGTTCCTTAAAATACAGAAGTTTTTGTGCTGTTGTGTCTTGGGGCTTGCAGTGTTATTAGCTCAAAGGGGAGGTATGCTTTTTCATGATGACTATATTTAGCCAGGAGGAATAGTCCTTTTTAAAGCAAATTGAAATGAGTGTATGGGAGCGTGAAATTATCAGCAGCGCTGGTGCACATTTACATTACTTCTACATACTCTTTTGAATGACCACACAACAGAACAAGTACTTCATTTCCACTGTGTTGATTTTTCTTGACAAAACATGGCAGTCTATCCAAAGGAGGGTGTTTAGCCAAGATAAATATAAAATTTATGATTAAGCAAAGTGTTTTCTTATTATAATCCCTAAAGAGAATTTGAGACTTGTTAAATATAACGTGCCCAGGTAGTTTTAAGAGTAAATTATCCTTTATGCTTTTAAACGCTGAAATACAGCAGCACCATCAGCAATTTGAGATACTACTTGCAGAAACAACACTGCACACTGACTTCCTTTGAAACAAATAGCAAAAAAACTGTGCATATGTACAATATATTACTTGAGGTTTCATATATTACTTCATTTTTACAGTCCAGTACAGAGATAAAGAATCCATGTCAGTAGCATGGTTTGTAAAACTGTCTCTCTCTTTCCTGGATGTAATGTGTGTTATGGAAGAAAGCAAATAAACCTTTTTGACAGAATGGATAGAAGTTGATAACATGATTATACTTGTGGCACATTTCTTCAACTGCTATATTTGCAGAGTACCACTTTGAAGAAAGCTGTGGTGACTGTCAATATTATTCATTAAAATAAATGGAGACTGAAAATTGATTGAGGAGAAGAGTAGATTTTGACCTTTGTGGTACCATTGTTGGCTTTGGAGTGCAATATTCTAATTAAATTGTGAATGTGTTTAGATAGTGGATATTAAATGATCTCACTGTATTCTTTCAAGGACTATGAACTTCCAAAATCAAGGATAGCATTAGATGTCAGCCAAGTATTTTGTCCTTCTTGTGGTTTGTCTTTACATCTGAATTAGTGCCAGTTTGCACAGATTGTGTGTCAGCTTAAATACAAGAAACAGGCCTCAGTCTGCTTGAACTCGTTCCACCAAAGACTTCTAAAAACTTTGGGTAGTCTGCAAACTGTAATGGTTGTTTCACATTAAGTTGCTTTGTAGAATTATAAAACAGCTTTTCTTGTGCTTTCAAATAAAATGTTGTCATCTGCTAATGAATGAGATACCATCTGTAATAATTAAGGTTATTCTACTTGTTTTTCCCCTGCAGCAAAACTTCTGAAGGTTTGCAGAAGACAATAAGAGAACTACCAAGAAGGCTATTGCAGTGTTGTAAGTACTGCACCCAGGAAAAAAAAAATAAGTGAATTAAGAATGTTGTAAAGAGATTTTCATTTTTTGGGGGAAAAATGAGCTACATAAAGGGATTACATGTAAAATACAGAGCAGGATGTATTGTAGCAATCATGTTAATAATTTACAAGGGAAAAACTGCACTCTTGTAAAATCTAAAATTGTATCCTTGTGCAGTGTAATCAGGAATTCACCAATAGCAATGAAAAATATTTCTCTATCCACCAAAGATTGATCTAGTTTATATACATTTGTTTATTTAAAACTATCAGAATTTAGAAAATCATTGTAGTTTTGTAGGTTTGTCATTTGTTTTAGTGACTTATTGTTTAGGTTATTTTGCAGAATTATTTATTTGCTGATTTATTTATGTATTTCATTATTTATTTATTTGATTATTTAGTAAATTATTTATCTGATGAATTATTAATACATCTTCATGACATGCTTTAAATTATTTATAACTTAATTTTGAGTTTATTGCTTTTCGACGCTGCATTGTTACTGACTAGTTTTGATTTTTTTTTCTTGGTTCTTGAAAATTAAAGTACTAGCTCTAAGGCAAAAGTATATTCTTTGCAGAATCCATAGATGGTTTTCAATGAAGTAATTTACCTTGTAGATACTAATTTTGTTTAGTTTTAGATTGCTTAAGACCACTTTTCTACTTACATAGCTTTTGCTTCTATGGTTTCATAGGTATGTCAAGATCAAATGAGTGACCTTTAAGGGGCAAAGATAAATGTTTACTTTAAACTGTGTAGAAATAGAGTAGTTTTATTTCCCCTTAATAAGTACTCTTTAATTATTCTTCAGGTTAACATATATTTTTGTTCCAGTAAAATGGATGGTTTTAAAATGAGACTTTTGATGTTTGAACTAATAAGTTTAACTTTTAATAAGAAAATAAAATATTCACATTAGTAACCCATGTGGAGAATTCTTTTTCATTGGCAAGGTTTTAAATACATGAGGAGGGATTGTGGTATCTTTAGACACATGCAGAAGGAGATACATGTTGAGGGAAGGAAGGTGGATAGTAAGGGGGCTTTTTCTCCCAGTGTTTTTTGCATGCGTAGGAATTCATAAGCTCTTCAATTTAGCACGCCTGTGTTACTGTATGGAAACTACTTTCAGGTTCTGTGATCACAAAGAATCATTTCTAGTGCACAACATAGTGTGAAACTTGTTTTTGTGTTCCTTTACTCTGCCAATCAAGAAGGTCTGAAATATCATCTTTACTCCATAGAGGCTTGAGTGAATGTGTAAGGGCAGTGTAAGAGGCCAATTCCAGGCTTTAGGTGTGAGCACCAGCTCAGCAGAGTTTAAAATTGGTGCCTGGGATCAGAATTTGACTTGGAGTCAATTCTGACTGAAGGGCTCTTCAGGGCCATTGAGCCACCTTGTTCCTGAAATGGCCTTTTTGGCCTCCGTTCCCAGCGAGTACCTCGGGCAGTCCAACACCACCTTGCAGGACTGACAGCCCTGTTTCAGAGCTGTGTTGAATAGGGCAAAGCAGCAGTTCCTCTGCAGAAGTGCCGTGTGCATAATGTGGCCTTTATTCTGTGTTTAGTGCTTGAAATGAATTACTATATACTTTAAAGTTTTAGCACAGCATGGAAAGGCTGCATTGTACATTTCAAGTTTCAATGCTGTTGAAATACAGTAGAAATGGCCTCTGTAGACAGGTTTCACTATAGAACTTAAATTATGCATGTGTATATCCAAATTCCTTATTTTGAAATATTGAATGTATGAATATTTAATCTGTATCTTGCTTTAGTATCTTCATATGCTTGCCTTAAAGGAAGCTGTTTCCTTTGATTTATATACATGGATAAAAATGTGTGTACAGTATGTATCAATAGTTTTTCTCTCTGTGGTGTTAGATGAACAGCTTTAGATAATGATAGCTACTGATTTTTATTCTTCAGCTTGCTACCATTGTATAAAACGTAAATTTGCTGTATTTGTTCTATTAATCTTACTTGAATTTCAAATTCATTTGCTTTCCAGAAATATTTTCTTAATTACACGCGTTAAGAAAAGTCAAGTATGTTGCGGATCTTAATGATGCAGTATTTTTGGTCTGTGCACAGTAACAAAGCTCTGAATATTATTATTTGGGGCAGAGTTCCAATCTGAAATTTACATTTCTCCTTATTTGAATGTTTTCACTGAAGCTGAGAACTCCAAGGGAGTTCCTCAACATATCCTAGTTTATGCGATATGCTCTCTGAAATTTAGTACAGTCTTATTTCCTTTTGTAAATGAGGTCTTACTGTTGAATAAGACCTATTATAATAGGTCTTATTATAATAAGCAGCTACAAAGGTACGTGCTGTCAGTGCATTCTGCCACCAGTTTCTTGAAGTATGAAACACTGCCTGAAAGACGTGCTACTACTGTTATGGGATAATATAACGCAGCTTATGTGTTGGCACTGAGAGTAGCTACTTCATAATGATGACAAGTGAAAGTACAGCCAAAGGTCACGTTAAACAAGAGATTTCTTTCACACCTCATCCATTTTCTGGATGTGGTATGAAAATAGCTTTGTTCCCTATACTTAAGTATTTTTAACAAGGAAGTTATCTTGAAGTAATTTTTTATGCCTTGTATATTACTTTGTTCATGTTTTAAGAGATAGACTATGGAATTCTAGCATGTTAAATTGATGCTACAAAAGTGTTTGAAATTAGCTTAAATTTTGGGTGCAGTTAGACAACACAAGTAGTGTTTCATCTCACTACATTTTTTAGTTTGCAGATTGGCTTAAATACATAGCTTTAAGTTCTAGAAAAGGAACTACTGATATGTTTTGTGGTTTAACTCAGCTAGCAACCAAGTACTTGTAGCCCCTCACTCACTCCCCTCTCTGCTGTGATGGGATGATGAGTAGAATTGGAAAAACATAAAACCCATGTGACTTGAAATATAAGTAGAAATAAAGTAAAATTTAATAATAATAGTAACAAGAAGAGAGAAATCAGAGAGAAGAAATAAAATGCAAAAAAAAACAATTTAAAAAAATAAAATTGCTCACGCCTTACTGACTGTCCCCCAGCTTGTTTCTGTCCTTGAGCAGTGATTGGCCTGTCACAGCCAGCTCCCCCCAGTTTATATACTGACCATCATGTTCTGTGGTAGGGAATATTCCTTTGGCCAGTTTGGATCAGCTGTTCTGGCTGTGCTGCCTCCCAGCTTCTTGTGCACCTCCACACTGGCAGAGCATGAGGCATTGGAAAGTCCTTTGACTTGGACTAAGCACTGCTTAATAACAACAAAAACATCAGAGTGTTACCAACATTATTCTCATCCTAAATCCAAAACCAGCTACTGAGGAAGAAAATGCACTCTATTGCAACCAAAACCATGGCACTGTGCAAAGTGGTATTTATATTGATGTTGTACGACCATGGGTTTATTCTTTTTTGTATCTTTTAAAGAGAAAGATACAGATTTTTTTCTGAATTAGAGTCTGTTCAGAAGTAGGAAAGGAGTCAACCTGCCTGTGTTGACAGCTTCTTAGCTCTGCTTTAATGAGATCCTACCAGTATTGTTCAAGGATAATTTCTGCTGAAATGGTGAACCAGGATGCTAAAATAAGGCGACATTTTAGAAAAATGATTAGTAAGTATTAGGTAATGAACATGAAGCTGACTTGTTTCACAGAGAGTGTTGAACAGTTAGGAGAGACTGGTTGGGAAGCCTAAATCTGTTATATTATTGGTAGGTATATTTCTGTTCTAATCTAACTCCATAGAAATTGCAGAAGCCATATTAAGCTCTTCTTCAATTTGTTTCATACAGATAAAAGAATTTGCATCTTATGACTCACATATTTCCTGTTGTATCTTTAATACAGCCATTTTTAGTATTTTTCTTGCCTCTTTCCTCTATTGGTATGCTTAGAGAGTCTGTGTGTAGGAGCTTGTTATTTCACCCGTGAGGCAAGGAGGAGTTCAAATCAATAGCAGTGTGTTGTTGACACTAAATGATGTTTCTTCTTGCCACAATAAGACTTGATTTTGTCATCCTAATGATGCTAGCTTGCTTCACAGAATAGGGATCAGCACTCTCCCAAATAAAACTTTACAAGTTTAAAAAGAAGGAAATACTAGAAAAATAATCCAGTATTTGTGACCAAACACATGCGTTGGCTTTGTAAAATGAATATTCAAGTTCTGTTTCATTTTATAGGATAGCTACTTTGCAAGGCATTTTGGAAGTCTGTGTTAAGGGTTGTAGGATTGATCAGAGCTGACATAGATGAAAGCCTGATGTTTTAAAAAAAGATGTTGTAGACATTATTTAAAATATAAGTTCACATGAAATATGGACCTTAGTAAATTTAAGGCTAAAAAAAGCCTAAGAAAAAAGCCTAAACAAGAAGCCTCAAGCTGGTGGAAATTCTGTGTGTTTCACAGAAAAATCTTTGCAACACTGCCTAGAATGTGTGCAAGAGGAAATAGGTACAACCAGCAGGATGTTACCAGTAAGGCCTGGTCCAGGATCTGACTCTACAGCATAGTCCAAAAGGAATAAGCAATTGTTCCTGACTTGAACTAAGGATCCCATAGGGAGGCTGCAGCTATGGGAAGATGTGAATTTGAGAGAAATGATGTCACCATAGTAAGCAATACTATGATGGTAGGAATTTCCAGGCTTAATGTTGGTAGTAACAGTGGGTTATTAAGAGCAAAGGGTCTTTTGTGTTGGACATCTGAAAGCAATTACTGAATTGAATCATTCTATTATATTATCAAAACATCTACCTACTTACAACAATATTTGTGCATTTATTTACATAGTTTTCACTGTATGAAAGATGTTTCCTTTATATCTGAAAGAACTTTAAAAGGTATGTCTGCATGATTAAACATTCACACTGTAAATTGTGAATTGTTCTGTTTGCACTGTTATCATTGTTTTGTATTTTTATGCAAAAAATAGCTTCTCAGATGTTCATAGTGTAAACTGCAATCTAATATTTTTTTGTTTTACAATATCTCCCCTTCTCACTTCTTCTCTAGGATATTCATTAAGTCACCTGATGTAAGCTGTTCATGTATTGTGGTATATTTCCTGGAGAGGAAATGCCTTCTATTTTGCAGGCAGTGAAATAAATCCTCATGAGAACTAAAGTAAATAGTTATATTTCAGTAATGATAGTGAATATTATACAAACTTTAATCAATATTTGGTGTTGGTTTTTTTTTAAGTTATCTGTGGGGAATGGGTAGCACCTAAAAGATGGCTAGCAACTTGAGAAACATAGGTTGTTGAGTTTATTAGCCTCAAATCCCAAATGTTTTTGCTGATTCTGTTTCTTATTGAAATATGTTTTAATTAATTTGGTGACGTCTAAATAAGGAACACTTTGCAAGTTTGTCCATACTGACAAGACACATCTACCTTAGATGCAACTTACTAGCAGTGTGGTGGTAGTCAGAATATCTTAATCTTGTTCATTCTGTCTCCAATGCTGAGAGGAGCTAAAAATCAGTTTTTCTAGTGTAACTTCCCCTTATTTGCATGAAGTTAACATGCTTGTAGAATACCACCAGCACACCTTGTCCTGCCATGTGTAGGTATAATATCTTACCATATGCATTAAGATGCCTACCAGAAAGAGCCTCTAATATCTAATTAGTGATGAAATGGGGGGTCAAGGAGTTCAGAGTTCAGTGAACAAGGCTATGCCTAGTGTGGTGACTTTACTGAAATAGGCTTTTCCTTTCAGTTGAAATTCTGATCTTGTAAACATTCAAGTGCAACTTACGACAAGCTGATAGTAGCACTGGAGATGATGAATATATTCTCTACAGCATTATATTTAGTAAACATTAATTTTAAGCTATTTCTTTATCCCAGATACTTGCATTTGACATATGGTTATAGCTGGATTTAACATTCCTTACTCTGTTGTGAGGATAAGCAAACATTAAAAAAATCCCTTACAGTAGTTACAAAACTGGCAAAAATATTAAGTGTGAAGAGCTTCTTTATTCTCCCTTTCTTGATTGTTCTTTATATTGACTTTCCTGTTTCTGTGTGTCAGAGTATGTGTGTAGTTAGTGCCATATTTCAGTTGACCAGAATTTTACAAGATCCAAGGCATCTGGGACAGTCCCACTTAAAACATATATGTTTCACTTCCAACATTTCATACAAAGGTTTTAGATTAGAACCACAAAACTTAACTTTTATATAATAAACATCAGCATGAAATTCATATGATTTAAACTTTTCTATTTACTTTTTTACTTTTTTCTGTTTCTATACAGTTCATTTTCTATACAGTTTGTTTTTGTTTCTCTGCTAGGAAAGTCCTTGCCCTGGTGTATCTAAGATATCTTTTTTTTTAGTTGATTCAAAAGACAACTTTCTCGACATTTTCTTTTACAGTTTCTGAAGAGTTTTGTTTGCCTTGCTATGCCTACTTGTTGTTAATAAATACCTGTACTACCTGGGAGGGAATAACTTGGAATTAAGAAGTTTATTTTGATAACAACTTCAAAAAAATTGAATCTTTTGTTTCTCTTTAATCACTTCAAATAAGTACTATTCTAAAGACTCTTTCTTAGAGAGGGCCTTTATCATATGCATGTGCATGCTATACATTCTTGGAACAATTAGTAAAACTACAGGCACATCTGAAGGCGTATTCTGCATTTTTAGTGAAATGTATTTTGAATAACTAGCTGATCTATTGAGTAGAGTTGTCCATTGATTCTAAAGATATTTTTTTCTGTGCTCAGACAAATCAAGATGGTAATCATTTATAATTTCTTGCCTTCATGAAAAGGAGTGATGAATAATATGATTGGAAGGAATGCATGAGTCATGAAATGGGGAGCTGGGCAATCATGGAAAAATTCACTTTAAAAGTTCTCTTCTGCTTACCAGTATCTGTAATGTGAGTTCAGTTTTCTGTAACATAACCCAGAAATTACAATGGTAGAGGTTTTAATAAAAGCCTTGGGTGGATTAACAATTCCCCTAAGTTGAATTGAACATTGCTTGGTGGGTTATAAAAAGGAATTTTTTAACTCTCAGCTAAAAGTGATTGCAGATACAGTTATCAGAGGACACTCCCTCTTCTGACCCCTATTTGAATGTGAAAATAAAATGTCTTAAAATATACTACAGTTAATATGGAATGAAAATAGACGGTCTTGAAAGTATCTGCATTATTATGAAACAGCTTTTAAGAGAGCTGTTAAAATATTGATAACTTGGTAGAGCACTTCAAAAATGCTTACTTATATTTCAGAGGGAAGATCTGTGTAGCCAGTCCACATCTGAGCTCTTTTGCTGGATGTACACAGAAGTATTGTTACTAAATAAATGGTTCAATTTGTCATAACTCCATGCAAAAAGAAAAAAAAATCCATCTTGTTTTCAGTTTTTCTCCTATACTAAAATCACCAAGGAGATATTGAATAATTGCACAGCAGAATCAAGCACAAACTCTGAGTCCTGGGCAAGACTCTCATAACCAGCTGTTGTTCTCCCTGCAGTGACCTGGGCTAGGCAGCCTGGCATCTGCCTCTGTTTTCTTTTCAGTGGCCCAAGCCAGATTTCTTCAAAGTCTATTGCTGATATTTTCCCTACAGTCATTCATGCTAATTTCTTTTACAATCTGCAGTTATTTTTGAAAGATCTTTTCCCTTTTGCTTTTCTGACTTCTTTCTGTAAATTTAAAGCAGTGATTTTTTAAAATTGCTGGATAGTCTTGACCATAGGACTGTTCTGGTTGTCTTGCTTTAAGGTATATATCAGCACTGTAGAAAAAAGGTAAATAAGTTTTACTTTCCAAAGGAAAGCTCAGTCTGACCAGTGGTCCTTATGGACAAAGAATCCTGATCTTGAACTGAATTCATTACAGTCATTTACCTTGAGAGAATGAAGGTGATTGTGTTGGTGTTGGCTTGGGACAGAGCAGAGCTTAGAAAAATTCAGTAGCAAAAAGGTAGATACTTTGCTCTGTGAACCAACAGTATGAAAAGATTGTGTGGCAAAATGCTCTAAATGAGAAGAAAGGGCTATTAATGATATAAAACTGTTAATTATGGGATTAAGCTGACCTCAGGAAGGCAATATTGCTAAATAGCTAAATGCAAACCAATAAAGTGTAAGTTTGCAATTTTGGAGGAGATGCGGCTCAGCTTTCACAGTTGTTGCTAATGGAAATTATGGAAAACCTTTTAGAAAGACTAATTTTTTTTAAAGTAAAAGAACCCAAAAGATTAGTGGTTTTTTTGTTTCTTTTTTTTATTCTTTTTTTCCATGTAAAACATTCAAATGTTAAAGTAAGCCAGAGGTTCTTGGTTCTTTGCACATTTATCTTTTAGGAGAGATTGTGCACCTTGCTTTCAGTCTACAATATCAAAATTCCTTTGGCAAACAGTTTATGTAGGCAAGTGAATTTAAAAAATATACTCCGGCTACTACTGAGTGACTAAATTTTGCTTTTGCTGAAAATGCAAATGATATGGATAACATGAGCATTTTATCCTTTCTAGATCAATGTTAAGTGGTTTTTCAACTACCTTTGTTCTGGGACAGCTAGATTAGTTATTGTTTGAATAAATACTACTCTGCAGTCTAAATTGAAGCATAATAATGGTGACTCTTTGGGAGAACCCCTTCAGGTGCTGGAGGAGGTAGCCTTGCTGAGCCCCTTTTCCAGGCCATGTGTTTTCACCACTTTTACACCGTCTGCTGCTTGTGCATCCTGGCACTTTTGATATGTTAGGTATAATCTTTCTTAATTTTCTGATCTTACTGCATTAGTGCTAGTTCAAGGAAGGAGTGAAAAAAGAAGGGGGAAGGAGGCAGTCATGGAGCAATACTCAGACCCAGTGCTTAGGAATGGTGAGAACAATACTGCTGCCAGATTGATGAAATGCACTGGTGTTAGTTGCTTACTGTCTCTCAAATTTCTTTCTCTGTATTTTACAACAGCAGGAGTGCAAATTATGATGTGTTTCGCTACTTTTAACTCTAATTTACTCATTTCTACTGTTGTACATCTTCTTCAGAAAGTACAACATTGTTTTAAAAACTCTTAAGACACCAGAAAAACTAATGCAGAAAAGAAATCTGTATTGTTGGGAAAAAAATAAGTTGTTTGGCTCAATATGATAGGACTTTCTTGAGTAAGTTCCCTGTGATGCATTGTTTCTTCAGTGTTCCAAAGTTGTCTTAAGGTAAAAAATAGATGCATAATTTATAAGGCTTAGTTGACATCCTGTGTACAGGAATTCAAATTTAGGAGTGAAAGTTTTCTCATATACACCTCTATTAGTTCTTCCATCTTGTGAGGCTTTGATTTTCAACATTTACCTAAATTTTTCCCTAAAAATTATTTCTTAACAGTTCTTCTGCTGTTCTGGTACAAACATGAATAAATGTGCAAACCCTCTGTATTCGAAACTCATGCTCTGGTTAGATTCAAGATGTATGTCAAAGCATGTGAATATATATATATATGTCAAAGAAATACTTTAATGCAATTATTTCATTAAGATCATGCTATCAGGTACAGTGTTTTGTTCACATGATGCTTTTGGAACCTTAAAAAACAACAAAAAATATTGTGAGTGACAATATTTGAAAATGTGTATGTATATTTTAACACTAGTGTTGTATACAAATAACTTGAACAGAACCATTTTGCTTTCCCATTAATCAAATTACAGATTCACTTAATATTTAAGGTCAGAAAACTCCATTAGAGATCATCTAGAGCAACCTCTCATCTCAGTGCAGGGTCAGCTAGAGCAGGTTCCTAGGGAGATTATCTGGCTGGGGTTTGAGTGTCTGCAAAGGTGGAACTTTCACAACTTTTCTGGGCAACTTGTTCCAGTCTTTGATTATCCTATAAGTGAAAGAAGTTGTTCATATTTTTAAATTAGTTTCCTTGTATTTGTATCCATTAACTTTTGTCTGTTGACTCATTGCCACTCAAATTAATTAGGCTCAATTTTCTGCACTCCTTTCCATCAGAAATGTCTAGAAATAGATTAAAGCCCCTGAGCATTCTCTTCTATAGGCTGAACAGTCCCAGCTCACTCAATATCTGCTTGTATTTCATATGCTTTAAACCCTTAATCACCTTTCAGACCCTCTGCTGGGTGCACTGCAGTAAGTCAGTGTCTTTCTTATACTGGGGAGCCGAAAACTGTGTTGGGTACTCCAGAAGGATATTACCAGTGCTGTCTAAAGAGGAAGAATCATCTCCCTTGACTTTCTAGTAAAACACTTCCTAATGATTTTGGCCTCTTTTGCGGTGAGTGCTCATTGTTGGCTCATGTTCAGCATGGTGCCCACTAGAATGCTCAGGTTCTTTTCTGCAAAGCTCTGCAGATCCTTGGTCCTCAGCCTGTGGTGTGTGTATGTGGTGAGGCTCACCAGCTTGTAATTCCATGGATCCTCCTTTGTGCTATTCTTCAGTAGAATGGAGTGGTGGCATTTGCTTTGCTGAGGTCCTTGGGACCCTGCTGTGATCTCTACGCCCTTTCACATAATACTTCAGCCCAGTTTGTGTGTCCCAACCTCCATCTCCTTGTTCTTTGTTTTTGTGTTTGAGTTCTGCCAGCTGATGCTTTTCTTCAGCTGTTTAGGTCACTAGGTTTGCTCATTTTCGTGGTGTTTGGCATGTACTGTTCTTAGGTTGAAGGAGGACATTCCTGACGATTAAATTTTCCTGGACCCTTCTCTCTATATCCATTTGCCATGTGCTTCTTCAGAGCAGATCCCTGAACAGGTCAGAGTCTCCTCTGCTGAAGTCTGGGCTTACGATCCCTCTTTTTTCTTTTTTTACCTTCTCTCAGGATGCAGAATTCCACTATCTTGTTGTAACTGCATCTAAGTTTGTCTCCATCTTCTATATCCCTGATTTTCTCTTCCTTGTGTGTAAGTATGGGATCCAACAGAAAGTCTTCCTCTCAACAGCTTATTAATAATTGTCATGAACTTGTGGTCCACACACTTCAGAAAACCTATGGATTGCTTGATCTATGTTATATTGTTCTTTTCATAGATACTGGCAAGGTTAAACTGCACAAGGACGACCAAGTCCTACAAATGTGGTGGGAGTCGTAGGGAGTACTACCCAAGGGACTCTTCCACTCAGATTTGATTGGTGAAGGTAAGAAAAAATAGTGCCTTTTCAGGAGGGAGAAAGGGAGAATGTATGGAGTAAGTTAAAAGAATAATTACTTGCTTTACTTACTAAACAGGAATTTATCTGATTAGGTAGAAAGGATTTGGTTAGAGATTTATTTTTTACCCAAATACTGTATATGAAGCAAAAGATTAGTGAATATTTTGCTAAATAGCTCAGAAAATTGCAACTAAATATTTTGCATTTCCTCATGCATTATTAACATTGCTTCTGTGAAAACATGATCATTCTCACTATTTCTTTTTGACAGCAAATTCCACAAAAATTTCTGCTAACAGATGATTAAATACATGGAAGGAAGACAGGAGTAGGAAGAGGTCGCATAGTAGAATTCTTATAAGCCCTCTGTTGCAAGGTTTCATTTTCTGATATTCACTCTTTTTCAGTCTTTCCCATTCAGTTATATTTTTAAAATATACTGTTGTTTGAACTACAGCTGAATTTTAATGATTTGTCTTTTTTCTTTCTGAAATTTTTAGAATTGAACAGTTAAAGCACGTTAGAGACCTCGTGTTTGAACATGTTCGAGCTTTGGAAGTTGCAATGTTCTAGTTTTCTTATATTGTTCTCAAGTAGATAGTGCGCCCATAATCTTAATAATTTAAGAATAGCAAACACACAGCTGAAGTGCATTCCATTCATTCAGATAAGAGGCGTTACTTGTTCCATATGGTTGTGTCTACCAACCTGTTAGCTAAAACGTGATTAGAAGTTGAGTTGCTTTCTCTCATGCTGCCTTTGTTATGCTGATTATGAGAGTATGTTGCTCCCTTAGTCTGGGCATTTCTTTACATAGAGAGTGATTTTTCACTGCAAAATTATTGTGCCTTTTATTTGTTGTATGAAGTAACAAAATGAAGTGGTTTGTGTGGTGCTTGTTTGTGCAGAATGCAGAAAAGATCATAGCATATGCTGGTTTTTGTATATACTTACAGCTGCCTTATTTCCTGGGTGGGCTGGATATCCCCCAATATGTGGACAACATGAACGAGGCCTGCTTCTAGTACTGAATAATAAACTTTCTTTACTCAAATTGCAGAATGAGCCAGGCTGGAAGAGACCACAGTGGGTCTTCTGATCCAGTCTCCCTGCTCAAGCAGAGTCACCCTAGGGCACATGGCACATCCAAATTGTTCCTGAATATCTCCAGTGAGGGAGACTCCATAACCTCTGAGTTCCAGTGCCTGCTCATGTGGACCAAAAATGTTCTTCTTCATGTTCAAGTGGAACTTCTGTGCATCACTTTCTGTGCATTGCTTAGAATGTCCTATTGCCCAACAACACTGAGCAGAGCCTGGCTCCATCCTCTAGACACCCTCTCTTCAGATGGTTATGTATATTAATGAGATCTGGGCTCAGTCATCTCTTCTGGAGGCTGGACAGGCCCAACTCTCTCATCCTTTCCTTATTAGAAAAATGCTCCAGTCCCTTAATCATCTTTATCACCTTCTGCTGGACCTGCCCCAGGAGCTCCATGGTTTTTTTTTTAACTGAGAGGAGCCCTCCAAGTGTGTCCTCACCAGGGCTGAGTAGAGGGGCAGGATCACCTCCCTTGCTCTGCTGACAGTTCTTTTTCTAATGCACATCATGATTCCCTTGGCCTTCTTGGCCAAACTGCTGGCTCATGGACAGCGTGCTGTCCACCAGGACTCTCAATTCCTCCTCTGCAACCTCCTTTCCAGTAGGTTGGCCCACAGCCTGTGCTGTTGCATGGGGTTATTCCTTCCCAAGTGCAGGACCCTGCATTTGCCTTTTTTGTGTTTTAGAAGGTTCTTCTCTGCCCATCTCTCCAGCATGTTCAGGTCCTTCTGAAGGACTGCACAGCCCTCGGGGTATTGGCCACTTCTCCCAGCTTTATACCATCAGTGATCTAGCTGGTGAGGCATGTGCTCCTTCATCCGAGGCACTGATGAACAAGTTAAACAATACTTGGGGAACACCAGTAGTTTAGGCCTCCAACTGAGCTCTGTGCCACTGATTACAATGCTCTGGTTCAGTCAGTTCTCAGTTGACATATTGACATCGCTGTTGACTCATCCAGTCCACACTTCCTTGGTTTGCCCGTGAAGATATTGTGAGAGGCAGTGTCAAAAGCCTTGCTGAAGTCGAGGTAGGCGGTACCCACTGCTCTCCCTTCATCCACTCAGGTATTTGTTTCACTGTAGAAGGCAGCCAGGTTGGTCAAGCATGATTTACCTTCAGTGAATCCATACTGACTACTCCTGATCAGCTTCTTGTCATCCATGTGGATCGAGATGGCCTCCAGAATGAGATGCTCCATTACTGTCCCGAGATTGAGGTGAAGCTGACTGGCTGGTAGTTCCCTGGGTCCTCCTTCTTGACCTTTTTGAAGACTGGTGTGACACATGCTTTCTTCCAGCCCTCAGGCACCTCTCCTGATGGTCATGACCTCTCAGAGATGACCGTGAGCAGCTGTGGTGTTCTCTGGCTCTCTCAGCACTCCTGGATGCATCCTGCCAGGACCCATGGGCTTGTTGATGTCAAGTTTAGTCAGGTGTTCTTTAACCCCAATCCTCCTTGGCAATGGAAAGCCTTCCTTCCAACATTTATTTACCCTGGTCTCTTTGGTCAGAGATTCCTGAGGTCTGGTCTTGTCAGTGCAACCAAGGCTGCCCCCAACCTTCCCATCACCAATAAGGCATTCCATTGGTTAGTATAAGGCTGAGCATCCAGCACACAATTCTTTGTGGGATCCTCCACTACCTGTCTCAAGTGGCTGTCATCAGTGTTTTTTCAGGAACCTCCTGGACTGTTAGTGCTGTACTGTTTCGCTTCTCTGGGATATTTCAGGGTAGTTTATGACCTCCACAAGAGCCAGGACCTGTACCTTTGAGGCTGCCTCTAGAATTCTTCCTCCACTTCCTTGTCCTGATCAGGTGTCCTGTAGCAAACATCTACAACAGTGTTGTCAGGTTTTCTGCTTTTGCAGAAATTCTCCCAAGCTAATAAGGTCCTTTTTTTCACGCCCGAGATGAAGGAAGAAGCTGAAACCCTTCAGGTCTTGCTTCCAAGGTTGTTTATTTTATCTTATCTAAGGCATTCTTTCTCTGACCTGCTGAGCTCCTTCCAGCAAGACAGTCAAAGGCACACCCCTCGCCCTTGGGGCGGTGTTTATCTTTTATACTAAAAACCACGTTTACATTATTTACAGTTATTTTCCAGTACCTATCACCTATGTTAGACATTCAGTCTCTACTCTAAACCAATCACCCGTGCCACCATCACAGCAGAAATGGAGAATGTGAAGAAGGAAGAAACCTAAAAAGCCATGAGGTTCCTCCATCTTGGCATCACACACCCCCCTCTACTAAAACCCAAAATCTACTTTTACACCCTGTGACAAACTTAGTATTACTCTATTTAAACTCTTGTGACTTGTAGTTCTTCTTTTAAAGTTGGCAATTGTTCCCATGGGCTAAAATCCCACAGGTGTTTTGGCCTCTGCTCCAAGATCTCCAAGCCCCCTGCCCAGATCTCTGCGCCTTAAATGCAGCCAGAGATGAACCTTGTGTTCCCACAATTATCTTAACCCATACGTTCTCAACTCACTCATCATCCATCCCAAGACAGAGCTGTATGCATTCCAAGTATTGTCTCACATAGAGAGCAACTTCCCCCAGGTGCCTTCCTGCTGTGTGTCTCCTAAGCAGCGTGCAGTCCATCATGACTGCTTTCCAGCCAGGAGCTCTCCTACCACATCACTGTAATCCCATTGAGACCAAAGCCCTGTGATTGCACACAGGTCTCTAATTTTTCCAGTTTGTTTCCCATACTGCTTGCATTGCTTTACAGCACTTTAGAAGTATTTGATAGTGTCAATATTCTAGTGGGAGTGAGCAGGGACACCTCCTCATCCTGTGCTGTGGTTGTGGCTTTGGATTCTTGTACTCACTGATGGTATCCTCTCTTAAGCTTCCTTTTGCTACTTTGGTGGTTGCTATGGGTTTCCCTTCTCACACCTCATGTATGTCAAGCCTGGCTATGTCCCTCTTCAAACCGAGTTTAAAACTTTTTCTGTGAACCCTGCTGACTCCTAAAGTCTGAGCTAATGTCATACTCCCCTATGTAATTTCACTTCCTGTCTTATCTCAATTTCTTTCATCTGTTTTGGTTGTTGAGAATGATCACTATGCATGGAAAGAAAAACAGACTTTATAGGAGAATGGACCCAAAATTTTTGGCTTGAAAATTAGACTTTTACACATTGCTGGTTTAACCAGGCTGACCAGCTGAGTGATTTGATTAGAACTAAAAATAAATCAAAAGTAGCCTCCTTCAAAAGAAGGGGGGAAAGGGGATATTTTTGCAATTTTTTTGTCAAGTATTTCTAAGTTGATGTAGTTGACTTTCTTTGATGAAACATGTGGGAGTGAACTTTTTGGGTTTGAGTTGTGTGTTTGTTTTCTTTTCCCCAGAGTCTTCTTCAGGTTTGAAACCTTTCTGACAATTAATTATATGTCTCAGAGATCAGTTCAACATCTAGGGATAGTCCAGACACTGGATTTTAACCTTGACTCAGGTCAAAAAGTTACCAGGTACTTAATAGCTTTCATGGGTTTTCACAGACATGGTAGACCTCTCTTTAGCATTTTTGTAAATAAAATTCTCTCTCATGTATTTCAGTCTTGTTGTTTAAGGTTCCTATTCAAAAATTTACTCAACAGGATTCATAACTCTGGCTTACCTTTCATACCTTGTAGATTGCTGTGGCTTTTTTGTGGTAGTGGACAGAAAAAGGTTTTATGATAGCTCAGGTTGAAATGCAGCTCTGGAGGATCTTGGAGGTTGAACCTATGCTTTCTGCCAAAATGGTAATGATGGATGCACTGCTGACTTGTGTACCTCAGAAAGTGTTGCTGTGGGAATCAGGAGATGACAAGTTCAATCCTTAATTCGCCACCACATACGCTCTGTGGCCCCTCTCTGCCTCACTTCCTTTTGATGAAGTGGAAATGACAGATTTACTGAATGGTAAATACAGATAAAACTGAGTGTTTCTTTCTTCTTCCTCAAGGTTTTGTCAGAATGTACAAATAGCTGTGATGAAAAAAAGTGAGGAAAGAAAACTAGATTGATGGAGGTGAAAAATCACATCAAGAGTAACTGAGGAAATCTGTGAACCTATGCCTTAGGTGGGGATGTTTTGTCAAAGCTGACATTTGCCAACATGATACTTCTTTTGGGAAAAATACAAATATGAATTTACTCAGTACTCACTTGGGAACATTTCTTTAAAGCAGGCGTTATTCACGATAGATAGACCCAGAGCTGATAGGAGGATGAAGAAATGGAATTAGTTTCTTATATGCTAAGAACCATGTATGAGAATTTCTTGTATACTTTGTATTCTTCCAGAGGCAGCAAAGATTTCAGTGAAACTTTCTAATTGTGGATATTAAGGCTGATTTATTCTCTTCCTTGGGCTTGATCCTTCNTGTAATTCTTCTTTTAAAGTTGGCAATCGTTCCCATGGGCTAAAATCTCACAGGTGTTTTGGCCTCTGCTCTAAGATCTCCAAGCCCCCTGCCCAGGTCTCTGCGCCTTAAATGCAGCCAGAGATGAACCTTGTGTTCCCACAATTATCTTAACCCATACGTTCTCAACTCACTCATCATCCATCCCAAGACAGAGCTGTATGCATTCCAAGTATTGTCTCACATAGAGAGCAACTTCCCCCAGGTGCCTTCCTGCTGTGTGTCTCCTAAGCAGCGTGCAGTCCATCATGACTGCTTTCCAGCCAGGAGCTCTCCTACCACATCACTGTAATCCCATTGAGACCAAAGCCCTGTGATTGCACACAGGTCTCTAATTTTTCCAGTTTGTTTCCCATACTGCTTGCATTGCTTTACAGCACTTTAGAAGTATTTGATAGTGTCAATATTCTAGTGGGAGTGAGCAGGGACACCTCCTCATCCTGTGCTGTGGTTGTGGCTTTGGATTCTTGTACTCACTGATGGTATCCTCTCTTAAGCTTCCTTTTGCTACTTTGGTGGTTGCTATGGGTTTCCCTTCTCACACCTCATGTGTGTCAAGCCTGGCTATGTCCCTCTTCAAACCGAGTTTAAAACTTTCTGTGAACCCTGCTGACTCCTAAAGTCTGAGCTAATGTCATACTCCCCTATGTAATTTCACTTCCTGTCTTATCTCAATTTCTTTCATCTGTTTCGGTTGTTGAGAATGATCACTATGCATGGAAAGAAAAACAGACTTTATAGGAGAATGGACCCAAAATTTTTGGCTTGAAAATTAGACTTTTACACATTGCTGGTTTAACCAGGCTGACCAGCTGAGTGATTTGATTAGAACTAAAAATAAATCAAAAGTAGCCTCCTTCAAAAGAAGGGGGGAAAGGGGATATTTTTGCAATTTTTTTGTCAAGTATTTCTAAGTTGATGTAGTTGACTTTCTTTGATGAAACATGTGGGAGTGAACTTTTTGGGTTTGAGTTGTGTGTTTGTTTTCTTTTCCCCAGAGTCTTCTTCAGGTTTGAAACCTTTCTGACAATTAATTATATGTCTCAGAGATCAGTTCAACATCTAGGGATAGTCCAGACACTGGATTTTAACCTTGACTCAGGTCAAAAAGTTACCAGGTACTTAATAGCTTTCATGGGTTTTCACAGACATGGTAGACCTCTCTTTAGCATTTTTGTAAATAAAATTCTCTCTCATGTATTTCAGTCTTGTTGTTTAAGGTTCCTATTCAAAAATTTACTCAACAGGATTCATAACTCTGGCTTACCTTTCATACCTTGTAGATTGCTGTGGCTTTTTTGTGGTAGTGGACAGAAAAAGGTTTTATGATAGCTCAGGTTGAAATGCAGCTCTGGAGGATCTTGGAGGTTGAACCTATGCTTTCTGCCAAAATGGTAATGATGGATGCACTGCTGACTTGTGTACCTCAGAAAGTGTTGCTGTGGGAATCAGGAGATGACAAGTTCAATCCTTAATTCGCCACCACATACGCTCTGTGGCCCCTCTCTGCCTCACTTCCTTTTGATGAAGTGGAAATGACAGATTTACTGAATGGTAAATACAGATAAAACTGAGTGTTTCTTTCTTCTTCCTCAAGGTTTTGTCAGAATGTACAAATAGCTGTGATGAAAAAAAGTGAGGAAAGAAAACTAGATTGATGGAGGTGAAAAATCACATCAAGAGTAACTGAGGAAATCTGTGAACCTATGCCTTAGGTGGGGATGTTTTGTCAAAGCTGACATTTGCCAACATGATACTTCTTTTGGGAAAAATACAAATATGAATTTACTCAGTACTCACTTGGGAACATTTCTTTAAAGCAGGCGTTATTCACGATAGATAGACCCAGAGCTGATAGGAGGATGAAGAAATGGAATTAGTTTCTTATATGCTAAGAACCATGTATGAGAATTTCTTGTATACTTTGTATTCTTCCAGAGGCAGCAAAGATTTCAGTGAAACTTTCTAATTGTGGATATTAAGGCTGATTTATTCTCTTCCTTGGGCTTGATCCTTCTCACCCCCATTTTTTAATCTCACACAATTTTTTATTTAACCTTTGAAGAAAGTCTGCTTAAAAGAATACTAAATCATTTCTGTGGGAGAGAGGTCATTTCAAGAGTCTACGATCATATCAATAGCTATAATTGCATTTTAATCAGAAAAAGATCAAATATTGAATCCTGTTTCTTGCCAGAATTACTTCAGCCTCTGATTAGCCTATTATTTTCTGTGACCAGCTGTCACTTCCAAACACTTTTGCCTAAGAGTGTGAACAGACTCCACAGATTTTTGTGGTGGGCTTTTTTGGTTTGAGTTTGTTTGATTTTTGATGAATCTGTGAAGAGACCTGTAGAGAAATAAAACTTCATTGTGTACTTGCATTCAGGAGTCTTTATTAAGGGAATTGATGTCCAGATCCATTTTTCTCCAAGTCAAAAAGTCCTTGAATTTGTTCAAGAAAGATACCATAACTAGTTGGCATCAAGAAACAACAAAACAGCTTCCATTTAAAGGACCTGTGTCTGTACTCTGTATGGAACAGGCAGCTTACTTTGTAATTTTATTTTTTTTAATTTGACAACAATAAATGCCTTCTTTTGAATCTAGATAACTGACTGCAATGGCACATGACTTTTGGCTTAATGGCTTAATGATTTGATGCTGAGATCAAGTGTATTTTTGTCTTTGGTAGGCTTCCCAGAGTACTTTCTCTCTGTCTCCAGAGACCTAAGGTTTTTGAAGGTGATTTTGGCCCAGCTTACTAGGATGGCATAGTTGTCGATACCTACCTACGATTTAGATTCTTCAACTTCTGCTTTATTTATGGTATTGCATTTTTAAAAATATTTCTGTTTGTTTTAGAACATCCTCTGTCATAGTAACGGAAGTACCCAGCCCTTGTAATAGTGTCATTCTCCTGAAAATTTTGGGAGGTTCAGTTCAGATTGTGCATGGTTGGTTGCAGAAGATTTTGCATTTTAAATGAAGAAAGGAAATACTTTACTACAGATTAAAATTGGGAGTACAGTTTTTATAGTCTTACAAAAAGGGATAATTAACATTTGAGAAATACATAGGATAATTGCTTTCAAATAAATTGTCTTAAATTTCCTGTGTTTGTGAAAATTTTTTGTGTTGCTAGAAACAGTGTGAAAGCATATTTTTATGTCAGCTATTTTGGACTTGTAGTTCATACTGTACTTTTCTCTGTGTTAAGAATAATGTTGAGAAAAAAGGTAAGGCATTTTTGTTAGGGAAAATTTATTTTATTTCAGACTGTATTATCACTTGGTGAAAGCCCTATTGATAAACCTTCATAGCTTTACGAAGTTTTTCTTATAAGCACTTAGAAGTTTGAGTTAGATAGTCCCATAGGACAGAAAGAAGGCAGTACCATGAAATTCTTCTTCTGTATGTTTCCAACAGCTTGAAGCCTCCTCTTGGAATGCAGAATATTAGCACGTTAATGTTATTAACCCCTTTAGTACAAAATGGTTTTGGGAGTAAAAATATTTTTCTATCTTCAAAGTCTAGGTTGTTTCTTCTATGTCAGTACAGTTTCTTAAAGCTGAAAAATGTGTTGCTGTGCAACAAACAGATGCTGCTCTAACAATGCAATACATTATGTACCAAAAATGATCTTGGTTTTAATCATAGATGCTGATTTAATGAGAGAAGACTATCTTACATCAAAAATGGATTTAGGGTGTGATTTTGTTTTCTCTATGTTTTCTCTACATAATTAATAGGAATATGGTACCTTATATATTCTCTTTTAAATTCAAAAATGTACTTTGGTTTTATGCCGTTTTATACTCCTGTTTTCTAATTCTGCCTTGTACAATACTCTTTTTTTTAATTCCTTTTTTGTGATATGAACACAAGGGCATTAGTAAATCTTGTATCTTTAGTGTATTTCTTCAGAAAGTATTGCCTTTTTACAGAATAATTCTGTTCATGTTTAATCCTTTCATTTAGTGCACTTCTCCTTTTCCATTTATTTTCTAAATGTTTCCTATCCAGTGTTTTCATCCTGCATTTGCCATGAAGGACATGTAAGATGTTTGTCTGTAACTAATGTTAGTTTATGGATCAGGAAAACAATGCTCATCAATATCTTCAGACACTATCAGTACTTTATATCTTGAGAACACGCCTGACCCCCTGGGAGCATTTCATTGTTGATATCTCGTCAGTCTAGCTTTCATTTTATTCTGCAGATATTTTGTAACTTAACTTTAGTTGCTAGCTCTAATCCCTTCTATCACCAATACAAATTTTGATTGACAATTTTACTTTTAGATAAAGTCAGATAATACTGTACTTGGGGGGGGAAAAGTCTTCATATTGTGTTTTTAATTCCACTGAACCCAGCAGAGTTAAATGTAGTTTGGATGCACAGGGAAGAATTAATGATTGGAAGATACAGAGTTGGTAAATTATTTATTCTGGCCCTGAGGAAGCTGAAAAGCTGAGTGAAAGACTAATAAATCATTTGTGGTAGTGCTGGTTGTCACTTCCAATTATTTTAGACGGTTTTGTGATAAACTGCAGCACCTGCTAGATATCCCTGCACCATCCCTTGATGCTTGCAGTGCAGCTTGTTCAGTCGATTATCAAAGGCAAATTTGTCTAAAGTTTCCTCAGGTTGGAAAGAGAATTACTTTTCTCAGTCACCCCTTCCCCCATTTGTTAAGTTCCTTTTTCATTGCATGCATGTAATAGGCAAAATCAATGATATATGTAGAATTTTATTGACATAATGTACATTCAGGTATGGTTGATGAAACCACAGAGGAACAGGATGAGGGGTGATGTGTCTGTGAGTGTAAATGTACCTTTGAAAAGCTCGCTTGCTTTCATCTTTCTGAATAGCAGTTGTTTCTAAGGTTTGAAAACTAGTATTTGTCCTCTGGTTTTGAGGATTATGTTGCAGCTTATGCTGCAGTTACAGAGGAGACAAACTTGAATATCAGTTGACTTTGTCACTTGTTAACTTTTCTACTGCTTTTATTCAAAAAGTCTTAGTATAAAATCATTATTATGTATACAGATCATGCATGATCTGTATGCATGCAACACTTGCATTAATAGATTAAGGTAGATAAAAGTAGTTGAAGGACTGGAGAAAAGATTTAGAAAGAACAGTGGAGTGATTTTTAAAAAGGAAAGGAATGTTGGAAAGATTAAGGCTGTTAGAGAAAATCTGGAAGTGAGGTAAAAGGTGAAGAAGTAAAGGATTGAGATGGGTTAGTGGGAGGCAGCTGTTTCTTTATACCACTTCACTGAGAATAACACTGTTAGTCATCATCTCATATAGTTGCAGTCTGGACACCCTTTTCTCTGAGGCAGAAGAACCAGGCCTACCCTGAAAATATTTGTCTTTCCAAACTAGGAAGGTGATAAAATAAAATGCCATTCTATATGCATTGCTTGCAAGATTTTAGATTGCCATCTCAGAAAAGAAAAAAGTTTCAGAAAGTTGAGCTCAAAGTTTACATTGTGTTGTCTGAAGGATAGGGAGGAGGGAGCTCCTGATTATTCAAGCACTTAACATGTTCTATTTCTGCTCATCTTGGGGAAAGAACTGCAAGGGTTTAAAATTGCATTTATATTGAAATAAACGAGAGTGCAAAGTAGTCAGCTTAAAACTGTTGAGATTCTCTTTCGTGTCTCTGTTACTGGTGAACAAATGCATCTTACATAGTGCTGAAAGACTTGCTTGTAAATGTTGAATACTGTAACTTAAAGTTTCACAGTAAGTTTTCAGTATCTTCTCAATTATATTCCTAACCTCATCCCTCCAAATAACACTGAATTCATACTATTCAGGGTCAATACAACATATAGCTCCAATCCTTGGAAGGTAAACAATTCAAGTTTTTTAATATTGATTTCGGTTTTTCCATTAGTGGGTCCCAGCTTGGAATTTCAAGTGAAATCTTTGTCATAGGAAGTGGCAGCTTTTTGATGCAGATAGTTCAAGAAAAATCAGAGAAGTGTCCATTCTGACTAAAATCAAAATTAAAATGGCTTTGTTTCCTTGTTTAAAATCTTGTTCAGACAGATTTGCTTTTTCATTGTGCTTCTGTAGGTCAGGAAGGAATCAGGTGAAAAATTCAAGTGCAGCCACCTTGCTTCCCCAGATGACTTCAATACAGAGAGAGATCTGTAGCATTTCTGCTCTAGATCTGTGAACTTTAGGAAAGCTCCATGAATATATCTGTTCAAGTTTCAGCAAGTAGAAACTAGGTGCCAGAAAAACGTACAAAGCTCTGTCAAGATGTATTTACTGTCTGTGGGGGCAGGATTTTTTACTTTTTCCTGGAAGGTTATTTTATTGTATCAGTGTCTGTTATTTGCAGCCAATGATGATAATATAGAAATGCAGGCTGTAGGAGCTGATTTATATTATTATAATTGTATTATTATTTGAGAGTATTTCTGTAAGAATAATATATCTGATAGTAACAGAAAATCAGTGGAATTATTCCTGCAGCTTGAATCAGCCATTTATTCATGATTTGAACATTGAGACTTATATGGACATTAATTATCAGGTTTTTACTTTCTAATGTTCCCAAGGAAAGGTGGTATCTGTAGTTAATTTGGTTTTCAAAAAACTATATTTTTACTGTAGTAGTTTTGTATTTATTTATTGCTAAATACAGTAAGTACATTTATGCATTTTTAATGTAGTTACATGTACAAAGATATTGTACATATTGTTTACATGGAAAAAATTAATTTTTTTTTTTAACTTTCGCATGAAAATGAAAACCCAGTTAATTTATATTTAGGACTTCTAAAATTCATGTTAATTCACATTGCATTAAATGCACAAAGATAGTGATCTGTTGAGTTTTTAACATACGTGTTAAAATGAGTGGGGTAAAAAAATATGTATTTTAAAACAAAGATGGATTTCTTCAATGAGATATTTATAAAAGACTGAACTGGCAACTTTGCTTTAAAAAAAGGTGAATTTTATAATCAGAAAATATTTTTATTCTATTTAAAATAGAAAAGTCTTTCTGCTTCTCGTGTTGCTTTATGACATTTAAAGCTGAAGTGTCCAAAACCTTGGAAAAACCAGATAGGTTATTTAGAATCCATCTGAGGGATTGTCACAGTCTATAAATGCTAAATAAGTAATTGAGCAGACTATTTCCAGGTTTTTGCCTGTCTTTTCCTTAAACCTTTAGCAATGAGGCATATGACAACCAGAGTGACTCAGACCAGACACACTTCTAGTCTCCTTTGCCCAACCTGTGCAAGAAGAGATTCTTAGAAAGTTTGCTTAGCAGTTTGAGGTGTCTGTGACATTACTTCTCTCATACTCTTCTCTGCCTTTTGGAGATGCAGAAGCTTTTGCCAAAGAGAATCAGCAGTGGTGTCTTTTTACCTATCAACTTGAAACTGTACTGTTTGGGGCTTGTGAGATTTTTGTATGTTTTGGTTTTCTTTTAGGTGGTGGTGTCTTTTTTCTCTCCTCCAAAAATTCAGTTGCTTTTTGATCCTCTGTAAAATTTTAATGTCCTGTGGCAAACTGTTCTGTGGCTTGACTTTTAACTCAGTGAACAAGTAACTCCTTTTGTTTGTTTTACAAATGCCACCTAGTAACTTTGTTCAGTTATCCCGTTCTCTAATTTTATGCTCTAAAATGAAAAAAAAATAAAACAGTGGGAAAGTACATCGGCCTGGCTGAGTTTAAAAAAAAAGAAGAGGCAGGCAGCTTAGGAATACAAGAGTGTTGTGAGATAATGAAGGGAGAAAATAAGGGCCAAGGCCCATCTAGAACTTCATGTGGCCACTGCTATAAAAGAATAAAAATTTCTGTAAATACATTAGCCACAAAAGGAAGATTGAGTACAATCTCCATCTTTTATTGGATTTGGAGGAAATATAGTGACAAAGAATAAGGAAAAGGTTGTGAGATGTAATGATTTCTTTGCCTTGGTACTTAAAAGAGAGACCCGCTGTTCTCCAGGTACCCAGCCCTCCTGGAAGACAGGAACAGGGGCCAAAATGAAGTTTCCACGCTCCCAGGGAAAGTGTTCAGTGTCTTGCTACACCACTTAGACACACACAAGTTGGTAGGGACAGATGGGATCCACCCAAGGGCAGTGAGGGAGCTGGCTGAAATGTTCACAAAGTGCTTTCAAGCGTTTACCAGAAGCTCTGGCTCGCTAAGGAGGTCCCAGTTGACTGCAGCTTTCCAAATGTGAAGCCTGTCTACAAGAAGGGTCAAAAGGAGGATCTGGGGGACTAAAGGCCTTGTCAGCTTGATCTCAGTGCTGGGAAAGATCATGGAGCAGACCATCCTAAGTGCCATCACATGGCATGTACAGGACAGCTGCATGATCAGACTGAGCCAGCATGGATTTATGAAAGACAGGTTCCAGTTTTTCTAACCTAATGTCCTATGACATGGTCATCCATTTACTAGATGAGCAAAAGACTGTGGATGTTATCTCCCTGGACATGAGTCATGGCTTTGCCACTGTTTCCCATAGCATTCTCTTGGGAAGCTGGCTGCACAGAGCTTGGATGAGTGTACTGTTTGCTGGGTAAAAAACTGGGTGGGGGGATGGATGGACAGACAGATGGATGGATGAGCCCAGAGAGTGGTACTGAATGGAGTTACATCCAGCTGGCAAAAGTAATAAGTGGTGTTCTCCAGGGCTCAGTACTGAGACCAGCCCTGTTTAATATCTTCATCAATGATTTGGATGATATGATCAAGTGCACCTGTGATCATTTTGCAGATGTCACCATGTTGGGCAGGAGTGTTGGTCTACTGGAGGGTAGGAAGGCTCTACAGGGGGATCTAGACAGGCTGGATTGATGGGCTAAGGCCAGTGGTCTGAGGTTCAACAAGGCTGAATGACAGGTCCTGCATTTGGGTCACATCAACCCCAGGCAGTGCTGGGGCAGAGTGGCTGGAAAACTTCCTGAAGGAAAAGGACCTGGGGCTGCTGGTTGACAGCAGCTGAACAGAAGCCAGCTTTCTGTGTGAACAAAAAGGCCAATGGCACCCTGGCCTGTATCAGCAATAGTGTGGCCAGCAGGACCAGGGCAGTGATTGTTCCTCCCTACTGGGCATTGGTGAGGCCACACCTCAAATCCTGTGTCCAGTTCTGGCCCCATGAGTACAAGAAAGACACTGAGGTGCTGGAGCATGTCCAGAGCAGGGCAATGAAGCTGGTCTGGAGCACAAATCCAATGAGTAGCAGTAGGAGCTGGGGTTATTTAGCCTTGAGAAAAGGAAGCTTGTGAGGCTTTATTCTTCTCTACAACTATCTGAAAGGATGGTTGTATCCAGGTGGAGGACTCTCACTTCTCCCAGAGAACAAGCACTAGGACAAGCAGGAATGGCCTTGATGATCTTAAAGGTATTTTCCAACCTAAACATTTCTGTGATTCTATTATTCTGTCTTCTTAGGATTGCCCTTTAATCATCTTACATGCTTGTACAGAAAGAAAATATGACATAAAAGAGCTTTCCTCCACAAATAATTAGTAATCTGTCTTTGTGTACTGCACAATGGAATAATGTCATCAAGGTAATCTGCATACTAAAGGCAGTGTAAAGTAAACAACAGTATCCTTGTTTTCCTTAAAAAAAGATAAATGTCAATTCCAAATTGCTAGTGAAGATGTCCGTTGATTTGTTGAACTAGACTGCATGAAGTGATTAAAATACTGATTTGACAACAGTTGTATCACATCTGTAAATATTTATGTAATGCACTTTCTTCTCCAATAAAATTAATTTAGGCTATATTCCCAAATATTCAATCTTTATTTTCTTTGCTGTTGAAAATAGGGATAAACTATAGAGCTACTAAGCCTTACATCCTTTACAGGGTATTTATTGGAAACTATTTTAAGAGTTGTGATAGGAGTATATCTGGAAAAAAATTCCAAGAACAGCTAGCCTTGATTCAAGCATGGGAGGTCATACATACCTGATAAACTGAAATTCTTTGTTACGTTTCTGCCTTAAGTCTTATGAAGATTGCAGTGCATACAGTGCAATCAGCAGTTCAAAACAATTTTGGCTAACAAGCCAAAAGAAAATAGAACTGAGAAAAAAAAATGATACAACCTTTTATTTTCTACATTAGACCAGTTTTCAAATCCCATCATCTCTGTCATTTAAAGCAGATATCCAGAAAGCACAGTAAAGGTGTTTTCCAACGAGAAGTTATTCATGTGTGAAGATGATTGTCAGCTTTTTAGTGTTTACTTCCTCTGGAACAACAGTGAGAAGTGCATGCTATAAAAAGAGGGGTAAAGCTCTATTAGTAATAGCAGAGAAGGCAGTAGGAGCATGGCAGCTGTTGGCAGACAAAAGTAATACTGAGGTGGACTTGGTGGGATCTTGCCTCTCTGCTGGAGTCCAATGATCTCTTCCCCATTGAAGCATTTGGTGATGCTGTGTTCTATCAGTCTGCTTCAAGGGAGTAAGTATTAAGAACATAAAATCTTGTTTTGTGCTAAGAGTTTAAAAATGTTTTGATGTGTAGGATGGCAAGAGCAAAAAAAGCACTTTGGACTTGCAGTTGATGATGGTGGTTGCTGCCTGGTAGGATTGTTGTCCAAGAAAGTTTTGTCCTTCATGTGGAAGAGTTTTGTCTTTCTAATCGCAGCAAATTTTCTTCCCCATGAAACTCTGGGTAGTTATTTAACTGAAATCAAGTAAGTACACAGAAGCGAGAGCTCAAACCCGGAATTTTATGCCTTGATCCTGAAATATGCTGCAGCTGAGTGATGATGAAGATATGAATAATTGAGTAACTTTTAGTCATTGCTGGAATTGAGTAGAGTTTTCCAGCTAACAGAAGTGGTGATAAGTGTTTTTTGTGCAGATGCTGCCAAATACCAGGTTAGCATCAACGAAGAATGTAAGAGTGTTGCTAAGCTACAGAGTAGATTGGTGAACTGTGAACGTTATTTAAATAATGTTTTCAGTTGTTGAGTTTTTTTGACCATCCCTTATCCATCTCTTCCCTGGATTACATTAGCCAGATGTTTGTCCATGAGGTGGTTTTGTCCAGCTACTTCAAGGTTGTGGCATGCTCAGGCAGTTAGAATGGTGCATTGGAACCCAGCTAATCCTATGCCTCTGTCACTTAGCAAGTCTCGAAACAGCTGCATGGAGCTCTCGAGAAGGAGCAGAAAAAGAAATGATGCTTAAGAAATTTCACAGGCAAGGAACTGGTGGGAATTGTTCAGAGTTTTCTGCCAGAATTACGTAAATCACTCTACTTGAGTAACCAGGACTTGTGTCACATCTTTTAAAGTAGGTGAGAGTTCATCATAGGTCAAGAGCTGTTGAGATACACAGAAGAGTGAGAATAAATGTTTTTTCTTTTTACAAAGAGGTAATTCAGAGATGCTGCTAAGTGCTTTCAGTCCCTTACTTGATCTGAAACTAATTATGCTTGTAGTTGGCCTTTGTCAAGTGATTTCATGACTTGCTTGGGGACACAGGTTGTGTGATACTGAGAAGTAAACTACTTATGGTTGTGTTTGCTCACTGCTAGATTGCTGAGTGTTTGAGAAAGGATTCTCACTACTCGCTAGTGCACTATTATTACTGCACTATTTTTGTCCAGAGCTGTGCAAGTTCATGACTCTGCCATGACAGTCACAGATGATGGATTATATTTGGAAATCTTTACATCTCAGCCCAGACAGATCTTTTTAAAAAATGTGCTGAAGATTGAAAGCATAGGTGATTGCTGCTTGTGGGAATGAGCTAAATAGTTCCTTATTGTTGCAAAAACCATATATATGTGGCTGGTCTCAGTAAGGCTTTTATGTGCTCAACATTGAGAAGGATAATTCTTAGAGAAACCTTTTCAGACCTGTGCTTCACATTGTGTCACTGCAGTTATCTGGTGATCAGGAAAGAATCCCTAGGGTTGTGGTGTGCCCCCAGCCAGGGATTTGAAACGTATGTTTCCCTTATAATCCTTTACTTTCTGTCAATTAACATTTTAACTTTTGAGTGCTATTTTATTTGTTAATCTTTCAGAAAATCTGTTAACTAGCAGGGAAGCTGGCTGTTGTGATGGGCTGCCATGTTCATGTGTGGAACTGAAATACAGTGGTCATTTCATTGTGGTTTCATCACTGCTGGAGTTTGTGGATGCCCTTGGCCCTCTCTGGTGTAGCCAACAGCCTTGGACGCTCTTGTTGATCACTGCCTTAAAAAGCCAGTGTTCTGTCAACAGCACTGGTCAGGTTGCATTGATCTTAGTTTTGGTATTTTGCTTCTATACTTAAATTTCAACTAGTCTTTCCTGTTTCTAAATGCCTCCTAAAATGCCTCCATCCTGCTGCATGGTGTTGGCAATAGTTCTCTTGTGCGCTGTTTGCAGAAATACCAACAGAGTCAGACTAAGGACAAAGTTACAAAGTTGCATCGTTGCTCCAGATTATTAATTTTTCTCTCTAAAGATTTAGAAGAATAAATTTCAGATGTGGACATTATTGGGTAGTATTTAAACTAATTAAAGGTACTAAATATAAAATTGTGAATATTGCTGTTCTCTTTGGAGGATGGCATTTGCTTCATTGCAGCACAGTATAGGCTGCTAACTGAACAGTGACTGCAGTTATCTCTCAACTTTGCTCTTACCTGGATATTGTCATTGTAGATAATTTCAGACTTAGCAGCTTTGACAGTAGGAATCAGGCTGATTAATGTAACTGGGAATTGGAAAAATATAAATATGCTCTTTGACCAAGATGTTCTTGATGAAAATGTGTGTAATGAGATGTAATTTTTTAAGAGTCTGTATTTCTCTGTATACATTGTGAATTTATTTGAGGGGAAGGAGATGAAAGATGTGGGCATTTGATTTCCAACTTCTTGCTTATTTGTGTGATGCATTATTTATTTAAATGGTAAAATAGTAAATTTAAGCTGGGACATTTTTTTTCTATCTTTAAAGTGTTTTTTACTGTCTTTATATCAGCACTACCATTTACTGAACCGTGCTTTAAAAAGATGCTTTTGTTTTTTAAACTTGGGTTGAAATTTGGTTTTTTGCTTATATCTAGGAAAACACCATTACACTGAATATTTGAGTGAAGAGTTAGGCCTTCACTTTTAGCCATTAGGTCTCATAGATAATTCTGTCCTTATTTTGTCTAAAGATGGGTCACTTCAGGCTGCAGTTCTTCATCATGTCATATTGGGAAAATGCTTTATTTTATAAAAAGGACTCTGGGAATTGGGGATGCAAAGATCAAGATAATTTGAAATCAGTCTAGAGTTTTATTCAGTTCAAATAGCCTCTATGCTATTCTCAACCTGCTGGTATTTTGAGTATTGCAGCTACCTGAACACTTGTGACTTCTAATGCTACATTCGTGCAATGGGAGAGGTGATAGAAGATCATTGTGTCTGGATAGTCTTTGTGATTCATATTACCATAATAATAAGAATGAGAGTTTTCATCCTGACTGCAAAAATAAAAGTTTGTGACTACTTAAAAAGCCTGTTTTAAAGATGTGTGAAGCACTTGTTTGTTTTCTGGATTAATAGCTGTATTTCAAAGAGAAAGAGTTTCACATTGCCCAACTTTTGAGTCTGACATTGGTGACTCTGCTAATTGTAATAGAGCTGTGGAACTGTTTCATTCCAGATGGAACTTTAATCTGGCTTCAGATTGAGCTGAGTGTCCTTGTAGAGTCTCTTAGCATCTGCTTTGGATATGTATATAACATTATTCAAAATTTGTACCAAATTAAACCACCCTAAGGCTATAATTCAATTTTTCTTTATTGAGAAATGTATTGTCAACAACTTTATGCCACAGAGTAAAATCTGCACTAGGTCTATTATTTTTTTGGCTATTAACTGGTCATTTAGATTACTGTGATTGAATTTCCACGTTCTTCGAGTTTACCTTATCAATTGTAAGCTTACACTAAGGACTCAACAAATAAGGCAAATGTGTTCTCTTGTTCTTTTGTTTACAGGCTTTTTTTTTGCTAAAGTAGATGAGCTTGAATTGATACTTTTTAGCATAAATGATTGGATTTTTTTTTATTTATCAAATAAATAATGTAATGTTTTAATAATTCTGGATAAATTCTGTGAATGAAGTTTGAGATACTTGTTTTGGTATCTGGATTGTAAAATTAAAATGTATGCATGAAATATATTGAAATACACCATATCACATCAATTTAATTCTGTATGTTACTTTAGTTTCTCTTGTATCTCTAACAGTGATTGTGACATTTCTTATTTCTCAATTTTCAAAAGTATGCTGTATTACAGTAAAAACTATAAATTAGTTTTTATTATAAAATCTTCTTGAGCTCAGTATAGCTGCTGTTTTGAATACCAGTTCTGTTACTAAAGATGGTCAGATTAGTGTAGCAAATTGATGCAGTTTTTCAGTTAAGACATGATTTGTGAAATAGTCCCTAGCTAAGGTTATGAGTAGTCTCTAATGAAGTTATGAAGTGTTAGGCAGCTGTGTATGTTGATGGTAATGTTCAGTAGATGCTTTTCTTACTTCAGTTTTCGGCATGAACAAAATTTAAAATCACAGAATTATGAACTGAATTTATGATAAGCTGACTACCAGTATTACTGAATTATGCCTATTCACTTTTTTCTTCTTACATTGCTGAGTGGAAGAGCTGTAAGCACTTAGCCAAGTTTCAGTCCAGTAAATAGTTAGAGCAATGTGTTAAGTCCCCTTATAATTTACTTTTCCTATTACAACTGTGCTACACAACAGAAAGCAAAGTAGAATTTCTAATGTACAAGTCCACTTCCAGCAAACGGACTCAACCAGCTTTTTGGAGAATGGGTGTCATGGTCTACCACTGAGAGTGGAATCTGAGCCCTGGTTCACTGACATCAGCTCCACTCCAGCTTCAGGCAGCATTAGATGTCCTCATCCTCCTTCATTAAGCTCCTGTGCAAGTTTCTGTGCATTCATTTGGGTTTGTGTTGAAGGAAAAACAGAAGTTATTTATTTTATATTCCAGATACTTCTGGTATTTGATTTAAAAACAATTAAATTGCTATGAGAACAGAATTGCAACCCTGCAAAATGGGCTAGCTGTTCAACTGGTATAACAGAAAATCTCCACTTCCCTAACTTATCTTCCTTTGGACATACTAGCTGCCTTACTCCATCTTTCTTCATGCTCCATCTTTTATGCTTGAAGAAGTTTAGGCATGTTTGTATTTCCAAGCTCTTTGTCAGTGAACAGAAGAGGTTGCACATGAGTTGATTCACGGCAGAAGCCCATCTTGTGGAGGAGGGAAGTGACCAGGCCAAAATGGGATCTGTGTCTCCTGTCAGACAGCCTTAAATCAGCATTAAACTGTCATGCAATTATTAGAGTGCAAAATGGCAAAATTTTTGTGGTTTCTTTCCTTACGCCTCAAGCATCCTCATTTATGTGTTGCAAGAGACAATAGTTACAAAGTGAGAGTACACATGAGATAGACACACAGTTGCCAAATCAATCTCTCTGGTATCTTAATGCCATCAGCTTCTACTGAAGTCTGAAAATATCTGACCAAATCACTCATTAGTTTCTTGAGAGTGGTTGAAGAGTAAATACCATCATTCAGTCTTTTCCAGCACAGTGTTGGAAAGATCCCAAAACTAACACAATATCAAGGAAATGGATATCTAGGAATGCAGTAATAATATTCTACCTTTTCTTCTACCATCTTTCTTCTAATACTTTGTATTTCAGTACCTCTTGGGAATTTGCTTTTTCAAGTTCTTTTCATATCAAAAACAAGTGAAAAAAAACCAAAAAACCCCATCTTTCATTTACTTCCCCAGATTCTTCTATCCATGATGCTTACAAAAGCCCATCATTGCTTTGTGACTTGACTGTTCAGTTGGTGATTTTAAAACCTCTGTTACTTTTTTTATGTGCAGAAAATTGTTGTAATCTGGGAAATTTTACTTTGCAGGCATATATCTGGCTTTGAAAGGACTAAGTATAAATTAGGTCTTGCTTTTAGTCACAAATAAAAAGGAAATACTCTAAGGTTTTTTTAAAGCACCCAATGACAATTTTCAGTCTCCATGGAATAAGAATTTTGTGATGGTTCTTTTCATTTATTCTCATCTGATGACATGAAATTGAAGAATAAAGCATGGAGAAAAATGAACCATAAGAAACATGGTTTATAGGAACACGACCTACTTTCAGAAAATCACTGTTTCCTTCTTCTTTCTCTTATATGAGAATTTTTTTTTGTAGGTCACACATACTCTCAAATACCTAGCATGATCCCCAGATTAGTGGTGTTGCCAGTCAGCTGGCCAGCTGCAGGGATGAAGCTATTTCAACATCTATGTGATACATGCATGGTTGTACCAGGAGGAGTCGCAGATTGATGTACAGTGTATTTACATTGTGGATTTACAGTTGTTAAATTACTGTTAAAATTATTTATAAAACTGTGAAAAAATAATAGGCTGTTTCATGTGAGTTTTTAGCCATTGGTTATTAGTAAGTGTAACTTATACTCACTAAAATGAAATTAAATTACATAAATACGTATCTCTGATAAATATAGACATACTTCAATTGTTAAAATTTAAAAAAAGGGGTAAAATAAAGTGAAAATATTTAATGCATAGATACCTTGATTTTGGTTTGACCTATGTTTGTTAAAGGCAGATATGTTTGTCATTCTGATGAAGATGTATTTCTTCCTACCTTGCTGTTGACAGAATCTCACCTACTTCTCCCATTTATTATGATAATAGTCTTCCAGATGTCATATGTCACAGCCTAGTGAAGTTGTCTCTGCCTATTACCACTTACATATAATGTGCATTCTAGTTTTTCTTTCCTTAATTTAGAAAATTTTATATGCTCTTTGACATCCCTATTTTATTAGTAAAAGAATAGAGGCAAACTATTTAAAATACTTGAAAACAAGTTTAGAAAGAGTAGACTATTTTATTCTCATTTTAAATAACATTATCTTAAAAGTCTGCTTTTGTGTGGCTGGATAACCTGAATTTCATGCAAATGGTAATACATCTTTCAGTCTTTTAAGTTATGCTGTGCAACTTTTTTTGAAAACTGCCTGTTTTGGTGGACAGATACATAGGTAAGTGCAAATAAGACAGGATGAAAATACAAATTACCATATGTTATGGGTACATCCAGTGATAAGAGCAACAGAAATCACATCTCTTTGGCTAAAACATAAAACTAGATAATAGTCTTTCTCTAAAGAGTTATAATCTAAATGACAGGATAATCTCTTGCATGTATGTACAGATAGAAGAGTCAAAAAAGGTTCTAGCACAGGTACAGCAAGCTGCCTTCTGATTGAAGGCTGAGTTGTGCATCCCTGTGAGCTAAAACCACAAGGAATTCACACCAGGCTTGCAGTGATGGGAACCTCATGTTGCAGAAGAAGAGCTACCTGTGAAAGCACAGTCAGACTGGGGCACCAGCATTTTTCAATTGGATTGGAAAATGTTATTTCCATACAAAGCTTTGTGCTGAAAAGGTTCATATCTTGAAAAATGTGAATTTCTATAAGTTTGAGCTGTGTTCATTTTGCATTGTGTATCAGGAAAGAAGATCACACTGACTTTTCATTCTTACAGTTTGTTTTTGTTTGGGTGCTTTTTTCCTGTTAAAAAAGGGTAAAAGTGCCCCTTAGATTTACGGATTTTTTTGCTTACATACTAGAACCTTCCATTTAAGATGCTTTTTTTTTCTGTCAAAATCAATCTTCAGAAGTTTAAAGGCTTTTTTATTTTGTCCAGAGCAACAACAAGAACCTGCAACAATCAGCAATGTAATGTGGTTTTACTGTGGAATTGTTAATATATAAGGGTAACTGTTGCATGAAAATGCTTTTGTTCTTCCACAGTAACATTTTAGGTGAAAGAATGAGTTCTCTGTACGTTCCTGAAGGGATCATTTTAATCCTTAAAGCTGCATTATATAATGTAATATAGATGAATATGACAAAAGTCAACTTAGGAAACTTACACTTGAAGTAGAAGAAATCAGTATGAAGTCTGAAATTTTTATTTCCTATTTCCAATATCTATGCAACCAGAATTGACTAAGGCTCAGAATATTTCAAATTAGATTGTCCTGAAAAAAACAATTAAGTGAAAAGTAGGTTACTGTGTGAAATCAGTATTGTACTCCTGAAATTTCTTTCAAAATGAGTTTTAATTTCTCATTAATAAAAACCCAATAGTTAGGTTTAATTTATAGCCCTTTCAAAGACTGTGGAATTTTCCAAATGACTGTATTTAATGATTATCTGTCAGATGTCCATCTTTGTAAAATGAAAAGTGGGAGAGAGGAAAAAAAAAGAGGAGAGAAATTTGCATAAAATAACGGATTTCTTGAGTTGTTTTCCTCCCCTCTCCTTAAACAGAATTTAGATATCAAATCCCAGTCCTGCTGCAGAGCTGTTACACTGAGCAAAAGGTAGACTTGATGCACAGAAAGGAATGTTTTATTCAGTCTTATGTTGAGAATATTTTTCTAAGTGAGCAAAGTCTATACTTAGAAGATATTTCTCTACCTTTCTATAGCAAAGGCATCTGAAAAATTTATACCAATTTTAATAATGAGGCAAGGATCTGTTTATGCTAATGGAGTAAATATGGACTAGTTGATGAGCTGTCTGCACTTTTTATTCAACACTTAAGACATAGTTAGAGGATGTATGCACTTTCTTCAATGTGGAAGCAGTAGCAAGTTTCATAAAGCTGAAATGACCTTCAGTTTTCTCTCTTTACAATCCATAATGCCAACTAGACAAATAATACTTAAATTTCTTACAGAGGCCGAGATCTCAAATAAAAGAAGCGGTTGTTACAGCATTTAGAAATAATTCTACCGTAATACCTTTCTATAATTTGTGGTGTGGGCTTTAAATTTGTGGTGTAGGTGGACTCTGCTCTGTCTTCCAGAGATTTTTGTTCTCTTGTGCTGTTAATATGACAATATAATTTTATATGGTCAGATTTATTTTGTAGTATGATTCTTGCTCCGTTTTTTTATCCACATGTTTTACATAAACACCAGTAGTACAGTTGGTGGTGTTTTCCAGCATGCAGTGCACTTCAGTTGCTAATACCTGAACTTGCAGAATATACTTTTTAAAGTAGAATCAATAACTTCATATAAAATGAGCCATTTTTAAATTGTTCAATCCTATTACTTTTTTTTTTCACTAATAGCTTCATCATATTCCATACTTGATCACTTTGTCTGCAGATTACCACTTTGTGTGTTTGTAGTTCAGTACTTGTTTCTCAGCAGCAACATCTCTTCAGCTCTAAATCCAAGGAAGAAACAAGTATACAGATTTAGTTTTATTCTTGCCTTTTGTCTGCATTTCACTCATTTGTTTTTATTTTATTGGGCCAAATAGGCCAAAGAGAAAACTATGACTTGATGTATGCAAAGAGGTGAGATTAGTTTGATTATGAATTAATATCATTAAAAAAACATCAGAATTTAACTGTTATTAAAGATGCAATTTTAAAAAGTACTGTCACTGACATTCATTCAAAAATATATTTAATGTAGTATCAAAACCATTTAATTTCCTTTAAAATAATACCCAATCTCTGAGCACTTTTTATGGAGAATAGGTGTAATCTCATGTTGTGCGCTCTTACTAATTTTAGCTAAAGTCATTCCTTTGCCTTATCAAAGTCGGCTCCACTGCAGGGAGGTGGAGGTGTGCTGTGCAGTAGTGGTTTTCTGAGAAGAACTCCAGCGTTACCAGTTCCTGACAGCTGCAAGCCAGCCTCTGGGCATCTTGCTAAATTTTCAAATGTAATTATACAGTAGACTTCCTTTAACAAAATCTGTGTTCCCCGCTATAATTATAACAGCTCTTGCCTCTAGCCTGTTCCTTATCTTACAACCCACCTCCATATCTCCCACTGCTGGCTAGTGTTATCCAGTGGAGCTGGTGGATCTAGAAAAGCAGAGTTTATTCTCTCTGTTGTCTTTCATCCCTACAGAGGATCCATTTCTTCTGATCCATTATACTCAAATAACATGCCCCTTAAAGCTGAAGATTCTTCTCTCTTCCTCAAAAGGGCTGTTGATTAGCATGCCACTTTCATTTTTCAAACAATTTTTGATTGTTATTACACAACAACAATTAAGGAATTATTAAGAACTATCCATGAAGTGGCTGAAGAATCCAGGGCAAAGAAAGGTGGTCTTCTAAAAATACTTCATTTTTATGCTGTGCAGTTCAGGATGTAATTTCTAATATTTATGTATTAGGTTTTCATGTATGAAGCTGTTCATCCTCCTTTTAAGAAGAGACAAGTAATGTAATAATAAAAATAATCAGTGATTCTTCTTTTACATGAAACTCTATGTAATTTTAGCCAAAAAATGATGAAACAGGAAAAGTTGACCACAGATATTCTCTAATACTGGCTCATGACAAGGAAATTTAAATACAACTATGCAGAATAATAATCTCCTGTCCACCTGTCTGTTAGCAAGGGAAATGGTGGGTTTGAACATGGAAATCTAAAGGTAAGAGATAAATCAGAGAGAACTTACACTGTTGAAGATGTGCAGAGACACTTCTCCTTTTTCTTTAGTTTCTTACTGTGGTGAATGGACTGCATTGAAGAGCTGTATTGCCTGGAAGGTGGCAGATTACCATTCTTTTCACTCTGTCCTGCAGCAGGATCTAGTACATTGATCAAACCTTTCCTGAGAAGCTTCAGCTAGTGACATGCCTCAGCACTCCTTGCAGTCATGCTCCCACTGACTTTCCATAGCTTGCCTACATCTTTCTAAGAATGATGTCCAAAACTGTATAAAGTACAGAAAGAGATGGAAAAAAGTAATTTTCAGTTGTTCAGTGCAGGTGGTGCTGCACCCAACCACATGCACTGTGTGTGCTTTCCAGTGTATTTCAGTAAGAAATGTTTTTCAAAGGTCCAACAAAATTTTCTCTTTTGATTCTCTATTCATTGATACCTTATGTAATGGTTCACTGCTGGTCCATTTTGTGTTCATATCTACAATGTGCCTTTTTTCTAAATGGAGCACTTTTGATTTGTCTTTATTGATTCCTGACTGTATCTTCCATTTCTCAAAAGCATTTGGAAATCTTTCCTTTGAGGTGCTGCTAGTTTCTACCAACATTCTATTATCTGCTGATTTTAAAAGTACTTACTTGGAGTCACTAGGATTGTTATGAAAATACCAGACAGAAATGGATGAAAAAAAGGTCTCTGAGTAACGTTCATCATATATATATGTGGTTTGAAAGAGCTGTTGAAAATATTTTTTTAGAGCAATTGCTCTCTGATTTCCATAGTTTTTATGTCCAGCTTATAATGATTATGTCGGGACAGTACTTTGTTATATATGACATCAACAATGCAGAACATGTTTAAAATCTCTCTAATCTAAAGTTTGTATCACATCTGCTGTTACCTCCCATCCATGACGCAATTAGCAGTGAAGTAATTCAAATGAGTTTGAAGAGATCAATACTTTTTTAATCTATTTTCTTTTATATTCTTCTTGAAATTTATTTGTCTGATACAGGGTTCTAGAATCTTTATAGGTTTCACTGGTAGACTGTAACTTGAAGGTGGGACTTAGACTGCCTGAGGGGAGACTGGAGAGGACTTGTTGTAAGTTTGGTTAATTGGTTTTTTTCTTTTCTACTTCTTTTGATTTCCTTTATTCTGATCTCTTAGAGATAATGAGACAACACATCCTACTCTGCTGTGTCTTTCTCCATAATTTTCAGCATGACTTTTCAGGTTGGTGTTTTTTTTTCCCCTCATTCCTTTTGTTACTTTATTTCCTCTTCTTGTTTGTAGCAATGGCATGTGTGTCTTGTATCACTGTAGGTCTCATTGATCACTGATACAGGACATGGATGAAAACTTTTTTTCCAGGGAGACAAGCTGACAGGATGTGTAGAAGAAATTTTATTTGCTTTTGCATGTTTTGTAACTTCAGAAAGACACAGTTAGGCTCATAGCAATAAGATTTCAAAGGTTACCATCAAAATATTGTGTTCCTTTGTCATAGCTTATATACTAGGTGGAATGGCAATAAACAGGTCAATTCCAAAAGGAAATGAGATCTGAAATTTTGCTTCGCTGAAATGTGAAATTAGAGGTGATTACCCAGTACAATAATCATTGTAGCCTTTTGAACTTCAGACCATTAAAATGGGTCAGGATTGAGGTAGGACAAGGGGGACTTTGTCCTGGGTTGCTACAGCAACTAAGGAATTCCTTTTATCCTGAATGACTGTTATTTGGTGTTGGGTAGGATGGCCTATGAGTAGCCTTTTCTTGGTGTTAAGTAAATTTGTGTCTGACCACTTACTCTTCTATACATGATGGAGAATTTCACCCTAAAGTAAAACTACAGAATTAGGAGCAGTGAAAGCAGGGTGGATTTTTTTTTCAGGTCTCTCATATAAGCCGAGCCCTCTTGCCCACCAACAGAGAATGAGAACAGAAGCCAGTATGTTTATACCAATTGATACTGTCTCTTTAAAATTCAATGTTTTGTCTTTTGTCTTTCAGTTTGCTTTATAGGTCACTTAATTTCTGTTGCTTTCCTTTATTATGAGCTAAGAACAGAATGTTGCTGAATGCGCTAAAATAGATGTATATTTTTTAAGGTTGGCATTTAAGCAGACAAAGGATCATGCTTAATGCTTCTGTGATAGTAAGTAGTACTATAATTGATTGTTGATAGAAACCCTTAAAATATATTTTTATGGTTGAAATGTACTTTGGATAAACAGTGTTCAGTCTGCCTATTAAAATAATTCACTATATACCATGGTTTCTTTGAGTATTAAGGAAGTAGGACTTTTCCAACAACAGTAATTGGTTGACACTGCTTGACCTTAATGCAAAGCTACAGTATTTAATGAACAAACGGAGGGAATAAAGTTTTGATAAATAAGGCAATTTTCATGAAACCTTTAGAAATATGCTTGAAGTCTTTTAGTGTTAGATTGACGGTTTCTCCTTTTGTGAAAAGAATAAGTGAATAATTTAAGGCTATATTTCATGTTTTCAGATCTTCATTCTGTCATATAAATAATAGACTGTGAAATGCAGCAGCTCCTGCATTCACAGATTTAATAGACCTGTACAAGTGAATATCTTGCTTGGCTTCTGGCATCTTAAAATGCTCTTTTGTGTATATATATACCTGAGAAGCAATGCAGAAGTGGGACTCTCTTCAGTAACCAAATTCCATACTTTAAACATGCCTATATTCTGTTTTTAAAGGAATTGTCCTTCTTAAAATACTTCCATTACATCTTGGTGTCGATGTTAGTATTTTTGGATTTTAATTCTGTGTTACGGTGGACTGATGTCAAAAAAGCAGAACGTGGCTATTTGAAATTAAAATCTAATTTTAAATTTATTTACTTAGAGACTGTGTGAAAAACATTCAAGTTTGAATCCCTCAGCATGAATCTTTGAAATACCATTGAATCTTGATGTGAAATTAATAAAATGTATTTACTAAAATAGTGAAGTATCAAAGTAATTTGTTTTGTTTTCTACATTTATTCTTAGTTCTGTAATTTTTTTTAATGGAAGCAGTATTGGGGGAGGAAGAACAGACAACAGTGAAATAAGACTCATTTCTTTGCTTTGTTCCCATCGTCTTTTCCTCTTCCTGCTCTTTAGTTTTATGTCTTTTGTAAGGAGACTGAAGTAAGGCTTAGTGAGAACAAGTGGCAAAGCATTGGAATGTTTTCGTGTTCTCAGTCTTTCAAGCAGAACATAGTTGTGTGACTAGTGGACCATGGGAAGCATAAATACTTCTTTGAAAGGTATGTGCTATTGTACCTGGTTTGTTACCTTGAAAAAGCAGCTTCCCTAAACACTTCCATTTCTAGGTTTAAAGCAGATTACCTGTGTTTTCTTCCTGATACCTACTCCTTTAAACATTAGAGTAATTCTAGTCGTTCAGAACCTTCTACTAGTATATGATAACTGAACTTCTGCTTTCCTTCATCCTATGTGGGAGTGGAGGCATTTGTGCAAGTAAGGAAATATCTTTATTCATATATTGAAGACTGCTTTCTGTAAATGAGGTTCAGGATGTCTGACAGTTGGTCTGCATTTGCCATGGTTTTGATTTATGCTGTCCTCATGTAGGTTCCTGAAATACCTAGTAGGTATCCTTCAAGGTGAGATGTCTACATGAGTATGCCCTCACTTTTGCTAAAATACAGGCAGATTCTGTTTGTGCTTACTAATAGTTTAGCTCATGTAGTAAAGTTACTTTTTCTTACTTTTCAAGAAAAATTATCTTTATATCTTTTGTCATGGTAATAAAAATCTTAACGTACTATTCTATTCTGTTTTGTAAGTTACTCTGGTAACTTATTAATGTCTTCATCTTTTTTCATTTTCTCTGATAATTTTCCTCATGTTCACAGTAAGTCCATCTTTTGATTTCAGCTAGACCAAATGCTGAAATGAAGATCATACTTTCCCCATTCTCCCTACTTTATCTGACTTGTTTGTAACTGAGAAAACATCAGTGCAGGCATAGAGACCATTTTGCAGTCTAACTTGTTGAAAAAACTGTCAAAACTATATGAATCACACAAAAATTTTTGTGCTGAACTAGTGTGAAATACATTGTCATCACCTCTGTTTTCAGAATTTACACAGAGAAATATTCTCTATTTATTTTGCTACATGAACATTTTTTAAGCCATTAGCTGGGGATATTTCTGTCATTTCAGTAAGAATTTACAGGATTAGTGTCTTAAATATATTGATTTTATTAAACCAACCAGTCACTGCTTTGGTCCACCTGTGACTGAGTTGGCTTGTGATACTTAAGCAATGCATTTGTTATTATTCATTGTTGCTTCAGTACAAGACTGTGGTCTCACTGTAATAAGTCCTCTGCAAATATACACATGCAGAGTTTGGGTGGAAATGCAGGAGGGAGGGTATAAAAAGCAAAGGAAGGCAGTGGGAATGCAGAACAGAAAAGGATGCTTTGCTAATGGCTAAATGGACACATTTGCTAATGCTGATGATTTCTTTTAAATTCTAAAATGGTTACTGTTCTTTATTTAGTCAGTGTGGCATTTTTGTTTAATTTGTTAACACCTATAGAAATTAGAAAGAACAGTAGTTATGACAAATGGACTATGTAATTTGAAAATTGTATTTTGTCACATGTTTTAGTCACAAAACCTAGTTGAAATCAATTGTCCAAACATTCACTTAACATATTAATAAGTAATACAGGAATACTCTAAGCCCTCTTGAATTAGATATATTACATCTTGTTACAAAATTTAATGCCAGGCTTAATAACTCAAAGTATGCTCTAGAATAAAAATACATTTATGTGCTAGTATGTTGTAATTAGAAAGCTAATCCAAATTAGAAAAAACCCCTAAACCCACTATTCAGTTGGAACGGTTTTATATATTCAAGAGTAGACAATTATCTTTAATTTAATTTCTTAAAAAATAAATCCTTCTTTTTTTACAAGTGGGTATGCTTTTTGTGATATTTTTCTAAATATTACAACACTATCATTTAACAGTGTCAGATAACACTGTAATCTGACAACAGTGGCCAGATATCAGGACCTATTTGGGTATTTACCTGCAAAATCAGTGTCATTTAGAACTTTTTAAAAAATGTGCCTAGATTGTTGTGTTCTTACATTTTCTGTGGAAAACACTATAGAAACAGTAAAGCACCACCTTTTCAAAAAGGGAAGATGGTGTTTCCAATTCAACAGTACTAGTTTTGCATATTTGTAACAGGAAGAATAATTTTAAAATACCATTTTATCCCACTGTGAATGGACTTTAGTAATCTCACAGTAGCTGAAAAATTCTGCATAAATGTATTTTGAAGAGGGTTTGTTTGAATTTTTTTGTGATTTTTTGTGATTTGAACTGTTAAAGGAGACTTAATAAAGGATAGATGGCTGATCTGTTGCCGATGTTTCATTTGTTAAATTTTTTTTAGAACCATAACCTTCAACATTTTTAGTGTGTGTGTAGCTGGCTGTAGTGTGCTGTTCAACCCCTATAAACTTCTTGTGGTCTTATCAATAATGATTGGGCAACTTTCTAGATAATATATCTAAACCACCAAATTAAGGAAAATTGTAAGACAGGTGTTTTTAAGAAGTTCATTCACAGGAGGAGAAATTGAAAATAATGCTGAGAAATAGCTAGGAATTACATATTGATAAAAATTTCAGGTTGAATACTGAATAAGTCTCCATAATGCTCAAGTTGTTAGAGTTATCTGTCTGCCATGATTGTCAACTTAGAAATAAATAGGTTAAACCACATGGACTAACTTTACATACTTTTTCTATCTCTTCTGATAGATGATTATGTGAAATACAATACTTACTTGACTTGAAAATACTTAAGCTAATTTCAATCAGTTTTGTTTTTGTTGTATTGAAATGTCCAGAAGAAATGTAGTGCTTTATGTCTTGCATCCTAAACTTGAATCCCGTTAGATCAAATAAAAAACTAAAACTATTTTTATTATTTTTTTCGTTAAGTATATTTATTCTCCATCTGAAGGTCAATTCCAGAAGTTTGGTACCAGGACTGCCACTCCAGCTCCCTCAGTGCTCCTGGTGGCTGGGGCATATCCCAACGCTATTTGCCTGTTGAATGTGTGGAGAATATCCTTCTGAAGACAACTGTCTCCTTTGTGTTTCAGCACCTGCCACTAGGTGAGGGTTTTTCTTTTGTATTTTTATAAAAAAGCAAACTGGGTTTGCCTCATTTTCATTAATGTCATAGCTACACATTTAACATTTATAAAAATGTTTGTAATGTCTCCTGCAATTGTCCAAGAACTATTTTCATACCACTTCTGTATCAAAAGAAATCTTGCTTTACCAACATAGGTTCTTTTCTCCCCAGTTTGCTGCATTAAATTTTAAAAGACAAGTGAAAATAGTGACTAGTATTTGGTTTTAAAACTGACGGATTACTGTGTTGCAGTCTGCTTCCCCCAGAACTGGTGAGACACAGACCGTGTCAGTGGGGGCTTTTCTTTGCTTTCTCCCATAATGTGCCCTAAGTCCCGACCTGAAGGGGCAATTCAATCTCTAATTTAAACCTCTCCTTAACATTAACAACATGGCAGTGTTTAGTAATGATACAGTGTTTACTGTTAAAGACTTGCCAATTTGGCCTTAAATAGCTAGACTATATTACCTCAATTTGCCATATTCCCTCTGTTTAGTTTGGAATTACCTTGCAAATGTAAAGGTGATAGTATTGAATTGTATAAAGGAATTATAAATTGGAAATCCTAGCAATGTGGATTTAAAGTTCTAGTATTGGTCTATAGAAACGCAGTAGTTCAAGTAATTGAAGGTTACTAAACTCATTTTAACAGTTAGTTGTTTTTTTTTTTGCTTTTGCTGACTTCCATCAGTTCCTTTAATTAGTTATTTTTCCTTCCTATTCTCTGGATTCAATTCCTTTCTGAAGTGATTTTTTAAGACGTATCTGAGCTTGTATATATAGTTTCTGTACCTCTTAAGTGTAGTTAGTTTTTTCCAGTGTTGCAATAAAATACAGAACACTACGCAGTGCTTTAAAGAAATAGAGCCTATGCATCAGAACAATTTTCATGCCTCACTCAATTCTTAATGTAAATTAGTAGGAACATTGGTTATCCATTTGAGAAATTGAGTTGGTATAAAAATAAAAATGCACTTATGGTATGTGGTGCTTTGTGTATCATCTTGGGAGTGTTTTGCTGTTTATCTGTCACTTGCATTAGAAAAAGCAGTCACTGGCTGCAGGTGACATTAAAAATTAAAGGTTAACCTCAATTTCTTTACTGACCAGACGTGGGGCAGAAAGTTCTTTTGGATGTGTGCCTGGATTTTGGAACTGTCAAATAGAGTTGAGAAGCAAAGACTGGTGCTTTTGGTGGCTCAGTATTTTTGTATGTGCATATGATTTCACCATTTCCAAGTGTTTAGACTGCTTCTTATAGGTTATATCAAGATCATTTTCCCTTGCATCCAACTTTGTGAAATTAAAAAATTACATGATAACACTATAGTAAGTAATTATAATGAACTCATTTTACTGATGTACATAATTCTAGGAATGTCTTTTTATTTTGTTCCTTAGAAAAACTAATTAAAATAGCTGTCTTTCCTATTACTAGAGAATATGTGTCTTTCAAAAACCAGTTAAAATTGTTCTTGAAAATTCTCTTGGAAGCTTTTGAATATTCTGGTTAACTCATTTACATTTAATGTAAGACAAGCTTTATATACTCATGAACAAACCTGGGAGATCTTTCTTTAAGTTTTTGACAAACTTGGCTGCTCCCTCACTGTGCCTTCAAGGTGAGCCAAGTTCAGTAGCATGAGCTTCCCTTGTCTATCCCTCCAAATATTGGAGGCAGCATTCAGGCTAGTGAAGAGGTTTCCATGTAAGCTGCCAGATATCTTTCCTTTGTTAAAGAGATGTTGTGCTTCTTCAGACTACAGGCAAGTCTTGATCTTTGAGATGCAACTTGAAGCTGTGGCTGCTGCTCTTACCTTCCATTTCATCTCTTTAATTTTCTTAGCCATGCAGTAAGGTAGGAGGTATGCCGTGAGTAGATAACTTTTTTTTGTGAGTAAAATAGACTGCCAAAATGCATCTTTTTCTTTCTTCCACCATCCACCATTTACCAAACAGTGAATCTCTTCTGTCTATGGCCATTTTCCCTCTTACAGCTCTTCATAGGAAAACAAGAAAATACAAGTTTCATTAAAGAAAGCAACACATTTTGCTAATTTAGAAAAGAACACCGCAATTGACATATTTGAGGACCCCCCCACTACAATTTCAGATGTGGATAGTCTTAGTAAATTTATTTATCTATGTACTTGCTTCATAGTAAGCTTGGCACAGTTGTTTCAAGACTGGTATACCGTGAATTGTTCTGACTACAAAGTAAATCATGTTAAGAATTCTTTGGTGGGAAAGTGATAATGCTCATTTAGTGTGCTTTACTTGTTATTTGTATTTTTTAAACCTATATTTAAGACAGATAATTTCTCTGAAGACAAAATATTATTAAATGCTAGTTACTTATTTTCCTGTAGTACCCACTGGTTGAAATTTTTCCAGTGTTCTTTGAGATTGGTTTCACTTAATACTTCTTAGCTTCTTGTGTTTCAGATATTTTTATGTCAACATAACTGGTCAAACAAGTTTCACTATTGAAGTGACTTATAAAGAAACTGAAACACTATATAGCTTTAAACATAGCTCTTTTGACCTAAAGAGTAGTTAAATCCCATATAATAGTTGATAATTGTTGGCTTGCAGCCTGGTTCTAAAGTCTTTATTTTACAAACTGGGTTATGAAGCTTCAAGAAAACTGAACATTGGGTTTTTTCAGGTGAAATATCTCAGTTAATTAAATACTTTAGGAATTTATAACTTGTTTGTAATTTGAAATACAGTGCTTTCTAAGAAGAAATCTTTAAGTGATTTTATTGTTGTTTTACAGGCTCTGGAATAGGTAGCATGTTATAATTTGTCAGTTAATTTAAGTTAACTTCTGTATCAGTCTAAAAAGCACTGGTGATTTGCTACTATATTACAGATGGCATCTTTTCTTAAATAGTACAATAATCTGTGTTTTGTGGAGCAAGTGAATTACCCATTTGTTACACTATTATGCGGCTCACAGAGGTCATCACACATCTGTATGAGCAGAACATACAAGTATTTTAAAAATCCAAAATCGATTAAAATAGCCCCATTCATTGCAGTGTTTCTGTTGTTGCTGTTCCTACAGCGTTGGTGGTCCATTTGCTTGTGTTTAATTTATGGCTCTATTGCAGAGATGGGCTTGAGAAAGATATGCATAAGATAAGGACTTTTGTCTCAGATGTGGCAAAACTTACAGGACATGCATTTTCAAGCAGCAGAAGAACAGGTCCAGGATCGAGAGTTATTTTGCAAAGCACTAAAATCAGGTTATATCAGTTCCCCTCGAGGGTACATAATATCAAGTCAGGACTCATAATTACTGCAGCTTTATTTTCAGTAGCTGTCTGATTCTCCTAGTGAGGACTAGTGGTACAGTGTGTTATTAGCCCATTCTCTTCAGACATCCTTCTTGTTCCTCCTCTTTTTAGCATGTTAGATTACCTACTTTATGTAGCTGACAAATTTGGTAGTGCATCCTTGTTAGTTCAAGTTTCCTCTGGCAGTGGTCTTTGTGCATCTCCCTTGCCATTGCCCCTGCCCCTGGCATGTTGCCCCGTTTCTCTCCTGAGCCTCCTTTTGGGGCAGCATGACTCTGGAGCCTGAGCTGGGACAGAGCCCAGATGATTCTGGCAGAGCTTTTTCATTGTACTTGGTGCTTGCTTTTCAGTTCATCTTCATTTTAACCGCAAAGCCACTCTTGCCAGTACAAAGGAAGAACTAACTTCTGCCTTGCAGTACTTCAAAGTGAGCTTTATAACAAAAATGGAGAGAGACTTCATACCAGGGACTCTAGGCATTAAAGCCTCTAAAAGGATGGTACATTGAGATGAAATCTAAGCAAGAAATTCTTTACAATTAGAATGTTGAGACACAGAAATGAGTTGCCCAGAGAAATGCCATCCTTGGAAGGGTTCAGGGTCAGGTTGGATTGGACTTCGAGCAATCTAATCTAGTAGATGTCCACCTTTCTGCCCAGGACAGGAGGCTGAACTAGGTGTTCTTTGGAGAGGTCCTTTCCAACCCAAACCAATCTGTGATTCTACCTGACAACAGCAGCTTCTTGCTTTTGTTTTACCTGATTAGTATTGTGTATGTCACTTATATAGTTTCGTTATATAATGTTTCCTCTAAATTTTGTTGACTTCCAAACTTGTTCAGAGACATTGCAGTGGTTGCAAGTTGTGTTGATTGAACCTGGTCAAAAGACTTTAATATGTGGTTTGTTTTGGTTTTGTTTTCAGTAAGAGATAAGTGTTACCTTAGATGATCATTAATGCTAATCAGAGTTTGTTAAAAACGATTTGTTAAAATTGTTCTTAAAGGATTAAAAGTAGCAGCCTTAAGCATAGCTGCATGAAAAAAAGCGATGGAGAGAAGAAACAGTTGGGTTGCCAGCAATGTTAATAGTTAAAAAAAACAAGATTGTAATGATGTTTTGGTGTATTTGAAGTGGTCCTCCTACCATAGATGTGACAATTACAGACAGTTGTCTCTGATGTGTTTAGAGCTGTGATAATGTTCCAGTAAAGTTTTAAGGACAAAAAAAGAATTATGAAATACTGGCTGTAATTTCCCTTGAAGGGAGGGGATGCTATTTCATGGATATCCTTGGCTCTCTTTTCTTTCCCTCTGCTCCTCCTGAAGAAATTCTGTGGGATTTACAGAATGCTTTGCTTTCAGGACAAATTCTAAAGGATGTTCACAGAATTTGGGTTTTACTCTTAAGTTATATGGATTTAAATGTCTAAACATGTACTGAATGATATTGACAGGTACCAGTGTAGATGCCAGCCGTGTGCAGTTGGAGTCCTCTACTAGGGAGTGATCTGCAATGCAAGCAGCAGCATTTCTCAGTTGTTGTGACTGGCCAGCATTTGTAATTTGATGGAAAGCAGATGAATAAAGCCAAATTAAAGTGACAGTGATGACCAACTGCCTAGTAATTTAAGACCTTCCACACATTGCTTAGTGCTATTTATTCAATAAACACATATAGTAAATATAGAACTCTATACATTTCTTTAAGGTGATAGAAGACATGGTGGGCAGAAGTTACTGTATATTATCGGCACTTTGTCATATTTGTATAAATTAATGTGGGACATAAAAACCAGAAATTTCTGAGCAGCTTCATATGGTTTTGTTCAAGCTTTCATTGCATGATTTACATTACATAACTTCATATTAAACACTTTCTTTGCCACATAATTTCTACAGATTTGTAATTTTTAAAGAATTAAAATCTTGCCACCAACTTTTGCAGTAATTTTCTCCATATTGTGTGTATGATCCTTTGGGATCTTTTCTCATAAGCATTAATGTATTAAGAGTTGATTCTGGTATGAATGGTTCAACTATATTTACAGGAAGTGGTTGAATATTGTTTTATCATTTTTGTTAAGCAGAATGCATGCCTTATAGTTACAGAAAAGTTTACCTGTATCTTGAAACTTGCAATATTTATCATCTTTTGCAAGGGAATTGTAGATCAGGTTCAAGAATTTCTCTATATTATAAATGTTCTAAACTTGTTTTGGCGTATTTATCTTGATTATTTTAAAATCCAGAAGTGTACTTTATAGTAGGATCCAAGCTGGATGTGAGGAAAAAAATCATTATTCTCTGTCATTCAGCAGAAAGGAGTAAGGGATAGAAAAGAAAGAAAATGCTCTTCTTTTTAAGTGAATGTATTGTTCCCATAGAACGTACCAACAAAAAGTAGATCAAGACAGTCTTGCTTGGAGACACTCATACCATCTGACAGGAAAGTGATTTTAATTCATTTAAAATCCGAAAGCAACAGTATTTCTTCCTGAGTAAATGGTTGGAAGACCTTAATTACACATTGCTCTTGAAAGCACAGATTGCACTTAGTTTCTTTTTGGTCTTTTAGACTCAGACTTTGGAAAGTATTTAACTTACAGGAAGTAATGGAGTACTTTTCTGAATTGACAGGCTGTTACTAAGTTTTCTCAGTATGAATATAGCTACTTGAAAATAATAGGAATTCAGTGGAAGATTTTGCGGTTGGGGAGTTCGATTTGATTTGAGTTTTACAACAGGAAAGTCATCCAATACCTTCAGCTGGATTTTGGCATCAAAATTTTAAAAAACATTTGCTGCTTAAAAAGTTAGTTTTGACAAAAGCAAAGGAAATTGCCAAGTATTGAAGTTGTGAATCAATATCTAGTTATGCCTAATCATGATTTAGTGCTCCAGTTGAGAATATTTTATAGAGTGACACTGATCTAGGTGAATAGCGACCAGGTAGAGGAATAGTGAGTGACTAATTGTATATCTAGATTCATTCCACGTATTAAATGCACTTTTATGAATGAAATGTAAATGTTGAATGGAATTGTGGTTACTTCTGTACATGAAAACTATAATTATGAAACCTGCATGGTTTTGTAGCATTTTAGGGGGAAACAATCATGGTTTTGTTTTACTTTAATATTTAGTTTTTAGCAAAGGCACATTTAAATATTAAAATATAATATAGTGAACATTTTTCTTATTCCAAAAGATATTGTAATAAACATCATTAAAAGGATGGACTATTTAATGAAAAAAAGAAAGTTCCTCATTCATGACATTTTTTACTTTACACAGGGATGTTATTCCTTTTGCTCCTAGATTGTTTGAAAAGAAAATTTGACTAATGCAATTTTTAAAACTTTTCTGATACTATTTTTCAGATGTAATTCCTTTCTTGAATATATTAATGGGCAATGCAGGAACTTGAAACACAGAAGATTTCATATGCAAGCTTGTTTGAAGCTTTTTAGTAAAAGCTGCATTTAAGACTTTGCCAGTATTAAAATAGCTTCCAGCATCTTGTTTTTTGTGACTATTTTAAGTTTTGTAATTAATATTGAGATTTCAGTGTTTACTTCATCGAAGTACTAAGGAATGGTATCAAATTTTTCCCTGTCTCCTGTACAGACAAGCTCTGAGTTTGGGAAAGTCTTAACATCCCTCAAGGTTTTGCAGTTAAAAGTCCCACAAAATGACTTTACCTTTTCGCAGTATTTGTAGGGTGCTAAGAGGAAGGTTTCTTTTTTGATAGCCATTATTTGGCCTGGTGTAGCAGTGATACTGACTTCCCTATTGCCAGGAATTCAGCAGAAACTTGGGAAATTTAGTACCTTACACAGAAAAATAAATTGGTTCAAGTAATTGAGAAAAGGGAAGTGATATTTAATGGAAGAGACTGATCGTTAGGGATCTGAGTCTGTACTTCCTCCATTTGTCAAAATGGAACAGAATCTTGAAGTCCTTTTAGATTCATTTTTATTACAGGGCACAAAGCTAAGAGAGATCAGAAGATTCACTGTTCTTTAAAATATATCTATTTGAATATATACACAGTCCATGCTTTTCAAGTTGAGTCGTCTAATGATCATATGTTGAAAAACAGCACATATAACCAGCAATTTCATTATGCACAGAACTCATAATTTATGAGATCTGACTCATCTTACCTGCCCAGTTTTACTTCCTTAAGATGTGTGGCATTTTTTCCTTCTCATAATGTTTCCCAGTTATCAAGGAATCACCTTCTTAAAAATAACATATGTATCTGAGACTGTGGTAGTTTGGGAGCTGTTTCATTACATATGTTTACATTTGCAGTCTGAAAATGCCACTCTAAGCTCTTACCAAAACACACAAAAAAAAGTTCCTCATTTAAAAATTATGTCAGAATATTTGGACCAATTTGATTTGCCGATTTTTCATTCTGGAAGCATAGATTTTTTGAGTCAGAGTTGCATGTTACAAAATTAAAGGAAATACTTAGTTGACCATCACAGAAAAATCATGATAGTGTGTGCATTGAATAACAAAGTGTTTGTGTGTGTGTACGTCTCACAAGAGGTATGAGAGATTAATGTTCTTCTTAACTGAAAAGTTCTTTTTCCACTCTAAGGATATTTAAAAATCATTCTATCCATTTGGTGGAGCAATAGCTTAGTTAATGAAATTTGATATTTTGGAGTTTTTCATTCTTGTGTAACATCTGTAAACATGTTCTCAAACCTTACATGCAGTTCTGTAATTAACTTAGTGTTTCCATGGTGTTTTGTCAATGAATAGAAAAAATTCTATTTATACAGATGGGAGAAAAAATTAATTTTCCTCAGCAATACAATTGTTAGATTTTGGTGGGGTTAAAGTATAAGCCATCAATGCAAAATCTGCTTTTGTTGTTACCTGCTTGAAATCCTATGTAGTTTTTACTCACTTCATATGAGCAGTGAGGTGTAGTCCAGCCCCCTGTCTGTACAGGGGTAAGATCAGTTAAGAAACAAAGCATTTTTTAATTTTTACAGAAGACCTGTACCTCTCTGATCACAGCACTTAGTTTTTTATTTTCATTAGTTTTTCTCTCCATGTAATGTACATAGAAAGTTAATGATGAAAGAGTAGTAAAGTGTTCATTGAAACTGAAAATTATAGTATTTGCAAATATAAAATCATAATTTACATAAATTTTATAGTCAAGAACATTATGAATGTAAATATGCCTTCATCTATTCTCAGTCTTATAATGCCATTCGTTGTCCAGTGGGAGATGAAGAGTGATGTTGAGACTGCCGTTTAACCTATTATAGCAGCCTAAAGAAATTAAATAGCCTTGATGTAAATATGAGGTGGGAAAAGAGTATTCATCTCCATTAAGTGACATAAAAAACCATGGTAAGAATAACAGGCGGGTGGGTATGCGTTAAGCGCTGAAGTCCCTAAATTTGGACACTAATTATAACCACAAGGACAATTGCCTCCCACATACTTAAACTGTAATTTCAGTATGTTTTCAGACCAAAAATATGCTTCACAGTTCTTTAGGCACCTAATGTGGATTTTCTCTTGCTTTCTTTTTTCATCTGATGCATGATTCCTTTTCCCTTGCTATTAAATGAGAACCTAATACTAAAAAGCTGAATTCATTATGTACTCCTTAGTACAATTAGATCTTTAGACCTTGTATTTTACTGGATCTCATAACTATGCTGAGGAAGTCCTACCCATTTTATAGTGGCATAAGCAAATGTTGCACCATTATATTCAAATTATTTGGAGCAGTTGTTTCAGCTTTATATTAATGTTACATACACCTGTGGATGACCAGTAGCTACTTAACCTGTTGCACCACATAAGTCACTCTTACTTTGTTTCTTGATGGTGTGTTCTTGTAAAGATATGTAATATACTTGCACCCTTTCCTAAAATTTTTTTTATGTTACATGATATAAAGTAATATTTCTATTGAGTAATTATATTAAAGTATGACCCATAGAATCATAAATGAGAACAGAAATGTTGTATAAAATTATCTTTTAAAGTTGAGTGTTGCAGTTTCTTCAATATTAAATTGGTTTACATGCAAGACAGATCATTTTGATATTTAACTGTTCCATCTTTGGTATAAATCAAGGTAAAGTATTAATCATTAAAAAAAAATACAAATCATTACTTCGCCTTTACCTTGAGATTTAATATACAAAAAAAATTCTTTGTGTCACTGCCTAACCTGATGTAATAATTAAGATGTGGTATTTCTAGACCGAATTTGTCTGACATTTTTCAGTAATTCTGCCTTACTATCCTTTTCTATGCTTGATTAGATAGTTATTGGCTATTACACCTTTTCCACGTGTACTGAGCTGTAGATCTCAATCAAGTCCCCTCTAATCTTACTATAAATAAACTAAATATACTGAACTTTTATCCGTCTCACACACACAATAAAAAGGATTTCCTGACTGTAATTCTTGTAAGTCCTTTATTTGGCCCTTTTAATTTCAACTTCCTTTTGAATTAAAGATACCAGGCCTGGTTATAGCATTCCAGTGATGCCATATGTGCAGATAATTTCAGGTCCTTAGTACTACCATATATTTCCCTGTAATGCACCCAGGGATTGTTTTTAGCTTCTTAGCTATAGCAACATAGTAAGAGCAAAAAAAGCATTTCGTTATTTACAATGACTTGTAAGTTCTTTAGGGATTCACTGCTTTCTAGGATGTAATCCCCCATTTTATGTGGCCTGTCTTGTAGGTTCTTAATGTTCTTAAGGTAAATAAATTAAAATAATGTAATTTCTACTCTGAGATTTACTTAATTTATGCAGCTTATTGGAAGGATTTTTACTTATTTTTGTCATCACAGAGCTTCAGCTTCTAACATAACAGTGAAGAATCAGTCATCAGGTTTTATGTGTATTTTGTGTGATTGATATTTTTTAAAAGACAATAAAAGGGACCTCACAAAGCATTAGAGCATTAATATAGCACGAAGAAGGCTTCTAATGTGTTTGGCTTCTGCTGATACCTAATGATACGGCAAAAAAGCACTCTTCTACAAGGCTGCTTTTAAGATACAAGGGAACCAGAGAAATTGTTAAGAATAATAGATAGCATATCTTGGATTAATTTTTTTTAAATTTGTTTTTAGGAGCAGAAGCATAAAAATCCTGTCTTAATCTTTCTTTTAGGTATGCTGCTTATTTAGCTTTTAGTAACTTGTAATTTAAGATCACAGTTATTAGGTGTATTCTGCATTTTATATATCGCTCCCAGATGCTACAGTATTAGTTTTTATCACTGCATATTTTATGAAATGTCAGCCTTCTGTTGGCTGTTCGTGCAGCATTGTTAGTGATCAAAGCCACAACATAAAGGAGAGGAATCTAAACAGTTGGCTTATCTTTGTCCTTCATTGTGACACAATACCATAAAATTACTTTACTATATAAAAGGCAGGCAAAGCTTCATGTAGCACATTCTGAAAAGGTGAACTTTTTGTTATGCTCAACAAAATAGATAAACTCTTCTGGGGGATATTTTGGGCAAGGAAAGTAAAAGATAGCAATGATATCTTTGGAGTCTGGAAAAAGTTTTCATCTTTTCCTGCCTTTTTAAAGCACAATTTTTTGTTTGTGTGTGTGTGTATGTGTGTATTGTAATGCTATTATAAATCTATCCTTTAAAGCTTTTTGAAATAGAAGAGATGTGTCCTTTGAAGTAGTCTGTATGGGGTGTTGTGGACTTCTTTGGGATACAATTAATCAAGATATTACATCACTCGAAGAGGGATAATTGGGAAGGTAATAGTTGGTCTTTACATGATGAAAACTGCTGGTGATTATCAAGTATATTTGGCTTTCATTTTGGTTTTTCACACAGGAGATTATTTTGAGTTTATCCAAGTTTTTGGTTAAAAATATCAGAATATCAGTCAGCCTTAATTTTTCTGCTTGCCTAAGTGAGTTGTGTATCAGAACTGAAATAATAAGGTAGGAAAAACTCTACAAGCTCTGGAGATATTCTAGGAATAAAAATCTTGAATGATTTTGATCAGCTGTTGTGTATGCCCTGCACAGCAGTTGGTTCAATCAATTTTATGTTTTGGGATGGTTTTATTAAAACGAGCTGCTGCTTTCAGTAAATCATTGTAAAGATGCTAGCTTTCTATATTCTTTTTGGAGACCTGTAGCTTACCAAGGCAGTCTCTTAACATAAACAGACTTAACTTGGCTCCTCAAGAGGCTATGCTGAATTAGTAACCCCCTTACCATGTGGAGTATTTATCAAGATGGAAGAGAACCCAAAAAAGGAAATAGTCTCCTAAAATGATAGTGGTACAGGAAGGAAATAAAAGATCAAAAGTATTCCTGTCATATTCTGGGGGCCTATGAAAGGCATGTCAGTCAACAAGGCTCTTGACAGTATCTCTTAAAGAAGATGACAATGCACATTACCTGATTACATGTGTTTGTGTTTGTCCTTCCAACTGCTGCTGCTCAGTCGTGTATGCATGTATTCTCTCACAGTATGTGATCATATTTCAATAAATGTTTCAGAGGTTTTGAACAAATCAACAGTAGTATTTTCTTCATGCCATTGGGATCAAGATGGCCACAGTGCTCCATTTTATCTCGACTTTATGGATGAGATGCTCATTTCATTTATCTTTCTTTAAAAGCTGGCACAGGAAGAGACCATTTGTATGTACATTCAAAGGTTTCATTACTTCTTTCTTGATGTGCTTCAAAAATACAGCAGGTAGAAACTGTTATCAGGTGAGTTAAGGTTGAAGCTACTTAGTATATCAGAAGCACTAATTAATTAATTTTGAAAAGTGAAATTTAGGAAAACAAAACAAAGAATCTGATAGTGGTAGATCATTTATCCATCAACTATTCGACAGTAGTGTTCTCAGTGCAGCTCATCCTTCCTGTATGAATATGGCATCACACAGAGTATGCAAAACTTTCCACCAGCATCAAGTTTATGATCCTTTTCCTGCCCTTCACAACTGAAAGGGTGGAGAATTGAAAGCTGCAGGCCTATTCCCATCTTTCTAGATAAGGTGTGATTGTAATATGTTTCTCTTCTGATTTTTTGAAGAAGTAGGTTCTCCTACTCCATGTTTTCATCCATTGTCCACATGAGTAAGTGAATTTTTCATATCTTATATTTACTGGGATTCTGGTTTGCTGATGAAGGCAGAATATCTGCAATCTGACCTGGCCATGATGAAGGATTTAGAGTCACCAGAGAAACTGTGATGCTTAGAGCAATTTTAGTGTTCACAGCAGGAAGAGATGTGCTCCTCAAAGAGAATGATGTACAAGGGTGCATAAGCAAGGATAAGTGTCTGAGAATTAGAAGGCCAAATATGTTGGCACTTCTTGCAAGTCTACAAGTTCTGTTGATCATGGAGAGAAGACAGCATTAAAAACAGCCTTTAAAGGGAGTAATTTTTCCTCTACTGATCTTCATAACTTTAGCAGGTGTTTTGAACTACTATAGTTGAAGGGTAAACATTTTGTTCAGGGCTCCTTTATATTTGTATACCCAAGACTGCTTCAAACACCTGATAACAACACTTCAGGAGCTGAAAACATGCAGACCTTATCCAAGTAGATTCTCTTATCTTTATACAGGTAAGTCTCTGGTTCCCTGGCCAAGAAGTCATGCATTAAATGCACAGCTTTCATATATCCACTTGCTAACCTAATATACTCCAATTTCAGTGACCAAAAGTCAAGTCTTGGTGAAGCATAATATGTAGTGGTATTTCTTTCTGTAATTGGTGCTTTGTGGTCCACAGTTTCATGAAGAGGTAGTAAATAGATGAGATGATAGCTTTTTGCTAATATAATACTGGATATAATCAAGGTAGCTTGGTGCCTTTTAACCTGATATTCTTGAATCTTGATAGGCACTCACACAGTTGATATGCTTTGGAAACATAATTTGACTTTATAGATGTTTTGTATGTGTATATGCACAAAATATTTTGTAGATTGGTCCCATAATTTGTGAGCGTTTATGTGAGCTTATTTCTGTAGAAAAAACTTCCATGACTGTTTTGGCCACCTTTCCCAGCTAGTTCTAAAAGGCAGTCTTCACTAGGCAAGTGAATGTAGTGGTTTGTTGAGCATTTATCAATGCTAATACCAGTAAAACTGAAGGCTTTTCAGCCTTTTTTTTTTAGTGCCATTATCCTCAAATCTCTAACCTGAGGGTTATAAATGTAACTGACAGAGAAAATTGAGCAAAATTGACAGTTAGAAACTTCTTAATAAGATAAAAATTGTTGGTTTGGACTTGATTCCCATTCAATGAAAATGCTGTTTCTGAAATGTAGCTATATTAGTTTATGCAAGGGTTAGCACAGTGCTTGTACCTATGGGGTGTAGTAGATTGCTGCTCTGGACTGCAGAGAGCTCAGTGAGGGTGACAAGTACTTAAAAACAAAATTATGCACAAGAGATCCTGCAGCTATATATTTAAGGACTTCATATTGACCCCATCCTCTCTTATTAGCAATGCATTTTTTGAGTGCATTTTGCATTTCCATTTTTTGGTGAGCTTGTGTCCCTGGCCTGCTCGAATTGGCAAAGTGAAAAGTCAGCAGGGTTTCTAGCAAGCTGTCTTAGTATACTTTTTTTAGTTAATACGCAGATTAATATTAATGATAAGTACAATAGGAACTGTGAATGTTAGGTCACCTGAAAGAATTAAAATGCATTCATGATAGCAGTAGTGTAATTCAGATATTTTCAAAGCTAATAAAGTTTTAGTTCAGAATTTACTGTTAAAATCTAAAGTACAAGTCAGGCCTTTCCCCAAAGTGAGATGGGCAGGATTGGAAAGGGAGGACAAGGCCTTTGGCATTGGTGAAGAAGCTCTTCACTAAAGAAGCAATCTGACCAGCCAAATGAGGAATTTACAGTAAGGAGGTGCTTTCTAACGGGCAAGGTTGTGAGAATTAATGTTGGATTTTGATGCATTAATTAATCCCAGTTCACTCTTCTTACAAATCTACATTTGTACGTATTCAAGCTGATAAACATTTTTTGTGCTAAAAACATGCAAAGGTAAAGGAAGATGCTTAGAAAGCTCAAAAGAGCTGAAGAGTGCTTCAGTTTGGACGATATTAGCAGAATGCTGAGGAAATACGAGCATTGCAGAGATTTTGGCTGTATTAAATATCCTACTTTGCTCACAGAATGTATGCTGCTAAGCTCTTCCCTGTAAATACTGGCAAAGGCCCAGGTTTCAGTTTCATTGAAGTCTACCCCACCTGTAATAACTGTAGTCAAGAGATTACAGTATTTATATATTCATCAGGTGCACTTTGTTTAGTTGTGATATTAAAATGTGTCAATTGCTATTCAGGTATGAATGGAGAGTTCATATTCCTAATTTTTATTGTACTCTGAGAGGATTACAATTTCACCTAGAGGTTGATTATTGTGTAAGAGTGTTCAGAAGAAATTTAACATGTCCAACTTCTGATTAGGGAACATAAAGACTGATTGTTCCTTTTCACAGCAATTGAGAAGGTTACTGTTTTAAAATATGTATGTCTGAGGTTGCAAAGGGGCTAAGAAGAAAGATAAATGCCTCCTGCAGTTAACTTTAGTGCCATTCCCAAGAACAGGTTGCTTAAAGGTAACACTAAAAGTGCAGCACTTTTTTGGTCTCCTTGTTGGATCACTTGCCAGTGGGGTATTCTGCCTGTCTTCCTAACTTTGCATCTCATGAAACCTGAAGAGAGAAGGTGCTAAGATAGTCAGAGCTAATGGTGATAGGCAGTGATCACATCTTCCTTTCACTGGTGAGTAGCAAACAAGATATAATGTCTCTCTCTTCGTAGTGGCTAACGAGGGATGAGCTCAGGGGTGTCTGCACTTCAGGCATGACAGACTTTCAGATCCAGGAGGGCAAACATGGGGCAGTTCAGGCTTGAACAGGATGGCCATGCTGTTTGTAGGGATCAGTAGACTTCTGCCATGAATCGCAAAACAGCAAAGATCTTCCCTTCCCGCCTCTTCTCATGTTTTGAATTGCATTATGGCCTTTAACTTCCCATAAATGTACTTGATATATAACAGTGTTAATGTAGAGTATACGTAGAGAAGATGGTATGTGCTTTTATTGCTCTTCATTTTATATTTGTGGCAAGATGGAAGGAAGAAGATGGACTAAAACATATTCACAGTTCTAAGGCCTACTAAGGAAGATCTCAACTGTATAAACATACACTTTTTTTGCTAAGTCCTGTAAATGTAATGGGATAAATTATTTCCACTCCTCTTAATTTATTGTCTTCTCAGGGTTTTAGATTTTGAACTTACCTTTAACAATTTGATATTATGTGAACAGCACAATGTAATGTAATATTTGCTGTGTTTTTAAATCTGTGTCTGATATAGTTGACTTTCAGTTCTTTGGTACCATTTAGTTCAAGTGAGTGTTTTAAATATTGACAATGAAAAATGAAAAATACCCACAGCTGTGGCATCTTACATCACTAAAATTTGATTTCCCTAGGCTCAGAGTTTTAGTCTCTGCTTTTTTATACAAGCTGAAAGTAGAAATGCTGAAAGTTTAGAGGCTTTGACATACCTTGGGCAGGGATAGGGGATCAGTGATATTCTACTTTCGATTCATGAGCAGGAAGACTAGATTTTTTTTGAAAGTCCCTTTATTTTTATATTGTAAGCCATTGTATCCCATTTTTTGATTATTTTCTTAGGGTATTTTTTTTCTTTTAGATAGTCTGAGCTGTTTTCTTTACTATGCACTCGCACTTCCCCCAAGCAAATTTAATGCTTCGTCTATACTGAGCACCCCACAGGAGCACATGACTTAGGAAAGGGAAAAAATCAGCAGAAAAATAGGTGGTCTGAGCATTTATGTGTTAAATATGCATGTTAATTAGAAAAAATTAGAAAAAATATGAAAACAGATGTTACATAAATTATTTCAGTCTCAGGATAGTAGTAACTTATACACTGACAATAACTTTTATACGTGCATGTATACGTGTATGTCTGTGTCTGGAACATTTATGCAACTGCTACATGCATAGCACTAGAAAAATAACTTCTAGCTTAGATAAGCCTTCTGAATATCATCTGTATTTGTGAGTGTTTCTCTCCTCTCTTGTGCTGTCCATTGAGCTCCTGAAAAAAGGTTCCTCAAAAAGGCACTGCCAACAGAATCGGTCGTATCATGAGACTCATCAGGAGTATTTGAACTGGCATTAAATATATGCAAAACATTTTTCTCTGCATATTGATATTGTATTAGGCAGCAGAAATTTTAAAATGTAAGTCCTTTATGTTATCAAAGAGCCTGTTCTTTACTTTGGTCTCTTTATTTCTCTTAGCTTCTCTGCAGTGGAAAAAAAAAATCCTAAGGCTTTTTAGTGGAAGGTACTCCAGCAGAGACAACTAAAATGTTGAGAATGTGTTAACAGAAGAGAGAATTTTGTAAGTGGATATTCATGTTAGAATTCATCTGCTCTTAGCAGAGTCATTTTGTCATTTTATAAAGAAGACTCTTCTGACTGACAACCAATTTTCTGAATATAAATTCTGATATAATTTGAATAATTACATAATTTCTGTCCACGTTAAAAAAACAGACATATGTGCAGTTCGTTTTCTAATTATCACCACCAGAGACTGAAAAGTTAACTTCTCAGAAAATGAAGGCAATATAACATGAAGTAAAGGGAAATGTTGGAAAATAAAGACCTGTAGCCTTCTGTAAATTTTCATATAATTATTTCGGTATAACATTCTACTTTTCTGGTTTGATAGATTTCATATTCTTTGAAACCTTGTATGTTTCTGTTTCATAAATTTGATTTTATTTTTTTTTTCTTTTGTAAAATCCAGCATATGCTGTAGGAAGGTAAAAGGGTGCAAGATTTAGACAATGAATTGTGGAAGAAGATTCTAGCAGATTAGATTGTTAGTATTGAAGACTTTTTAAAACAGTGTTGGGGGTGCACAATTGCTATTCTAGCAGATGAATTTCACTAGTAAATGTATGGGAATGTGATACTGTAAGAAAATGAATTACAGAAAACTATTAAGAAATCTTATTTATGTCTTGAAGAGGAAATATATTATCATAAATCCTACTTTATACCAATAAATTGTGTTGCTTACACAGAATTATTTAAGCAAGAAAAAAAATCAGTGATGTGTTAATTCTTCACTGCACATTTATTCATTCACATTGGAAGAGTCAGATCTCATGGAGACAAAAGGAAATTGTACCAAAAGAAGTAAAATGGTTCTAGCTGTGTATCTTAAATTTTCAGGAAAAAAACTACTTTGGAAACTTCAATATTCAGTCTCAAACTAATAGTGGTGATGACAGGTGATAGCCTGTTTGAGTCACCATTTTTCTGTGAGGTATTGTTGTGTTTGCTTTGCCAGACTCACATATTTTCATGACCAGGCAGGACATACTGATGATTCTTTTCCCCTGGAAGATATTTCTTTTATTGCTAATTTATAATGGAATAAAAGTAACCTTAACATCTGATGCCACACGTGTAAGAATACCTCCATGCCATTTCTGCCCTGGTTATTTTAAGGAAGTAACACAGTTGTGCACTTGCATGGATCTGGCTTTGGTGGAAATATTCAGATTTTTCTCCTCTATCAGCTGAAAATAAAAACTTGTAGTCATTGTACCTTGGTGCTCTTACTGTTGTGAACATTAATAAAATAATAATGGCAAAATTATAATTTCAGCTCAAAATAGTAACCGTCTCTTAGTTTTGTGATGTTGGGAGAGAGCAATGCACCTGTATTCAGCCATCCTTGTAGTTGAATGTAGGGTAGATATATGCAATTCAAGTGCATTTCCAGAAATATTATGAACCCCTATGATTTTGCTTCAGTAAAAATACATGGCTAATGAAATTTTATTTGGCTGTTGGTCATAGTGAAACTCCTTTCCTGCCAGTAAACAGTGGTTCATTCATGTTCATTCTCTGTTATTCCTTGGCCTAGTGACCTTCTTTCCAGATTAGAGCAGCTGCTTTGCTTTTGAAAACTACAACATACAAAGTCAGAACCAGACCTTCCAAGAATCTCTGCTACTATTTAGGCATCAATGAGTAACAAAAAAAGAGAATTAGGATAAGTTTGTGAAAGAAATTATGGCATAACTTTGTTTATATATTAAATACTGTATATTAACCCTGTGGGCCCCAGCAGTGCCATTTGTTTTGGTCAGTCTTCATTACTGTCTGGATATATTTAGACTTGGATATTCTTGTTCTGGTGGGGCCATCTAATTTTCTGGATCTGTGGCTAAACATGTGGATCTTTAATGATGCTGAAATTGCATTCCACCTCCTCTGCGTGATTGCTCTTCTGTTTAGAGTTTTGAAAGATAAAGGATAAAGACAACAATAAGGATGAAATGTGAGACCTTTAGATGGAAATGATAAAGCCTTCTGAGTCAAAAGATAGGAGAAATAATACTCTTAAGAGATTTTTGCTTTCAAATATTTCTGTAATCGCTTTTTTATTGTAAATAGTGGTATGAAAAAAACATGGAAGTTTGTGTTCTTTTAAAACTTGATTATTCCAATATAAGACTCTTTGAATAGCCAAATTGCTAGAGAACATTGCAGGCTTTCCCACTTTTATATATATATTGGTTTTACCCAAGTTGATTTATATTTCAGAGTTTTCTCATTATTATGAGCACTAGCACATTAAACACTTGAGAAAAAAATAAATGTCTCTGATCTAAAAAAAAAAGTATATGTGTATACGTACACACGTATATAAATGTTTCATTTTCACAAATCCAGTTGTAGTAAAGATGATATTGTTTGTATTACAGTAAGCATTTGTATTTCATGCAGTGCTTTTGTACATTTTTTTCCTACCCTCGTTAATAAATATCAAGGTACTTTCCAACCCAGCAATATTTCTTAGGATTACTGGCTTTAATTTTATATCCCTATTTATTCATACTCATTAATATGACTAGAATTTTTATATGGGGAAGTTCTCTCTCATTCACTTTTCTGGGAAGGCTATGATTTTTGTAGGTATGTGCTTCCATCTGTCAATGCTAGATGATGCCGAATTGTAGGAATGTTCCTTGTGTTTGAAACAGAAGGTAGTAAGGCTTTTGGCTATAACTTAGTTTTTGTTGTGAATTTGTTTCATGATTTCTGATTGGCTTTTGAGAGATCTCTGTCTGGTGTACCAAAAAAAAAAAAATCTTGTCATAGAAAACTCTGCTTTGGTTGACAAGATGTGTGGGAGAGCAGACGTAGCATTCAGCAACTTTATGCTATAGTACTTATTGTATTCAACAGAGATAAATACTCTGTTTGGTTCCTGTTGATAAAGGTGGTACTGTAATCTGTGCTGCTGGAAAGATGCTCTGAAGCATTCAGTACAAGTTGACACTGGCAAAGAGCTAGGGGTGATTCTGAGGGGTCCCTGTGAAAACTGATCAATTTGTGCAACATCACTGAGTAAGTCTCAGTGCAAATCTGAATTCCAAAGGTGGGGATTGTCAGAGGTACTGTATACGGAGCTAATATGTGAGCTTCTGTTTCTGAATTGTATCTTAAAATGAACTTTTTGCCAAACATTCTTCTCTTAAGCATTTTTAATAGTTTGCTTTTTCATCATTTTTCAGGGGAGCAGTATTACCTGTGCTGCAGTATCTTGGTGTCTCTTTTGTGTGCCTGTGTATCTGTATGCAAGTTATGTGTGGTAGGGAGAGAAAGTGCAAATAAGTGATATAGAAAGTGATGAAACTCCATGCTTGAAATATTTTCTTGTAGTAGCTTGTTCTGTACTTTGAGATTCAACCAGAAGAGGAATGTAGAGGAACGTTTTTGTTGCTGCAGAATGTTGCTTCATGTCCAAGGAAAATGGTTGTAAGGAATGATTTCATCCTGAAATTTTTAGAGATGCTGAGGATTAGTACATATATATACTGGGCTGAAAAAGAAAACACTGGGAAATTCATTGAATTATGGGAAATAAGTGCAGGAAAGCCCAGGATGGTATTACTGCCTTAACAGTAGTTAGTGGTAGTCCTGGGGAAATATTGTAGAGGATTTCTTCGCCAGGTGCCTTGTAAGCAGTGAAGGCTTAAGTACAAGACCTTTTGGAAGTCCAGCTGGAGTGAGAAGTAGTAGAAAATGTCTGCATTTGTTAGTTGAATGAAAATGAGAGGGGAAAAAGTGTGTTGTTACTGCAATCTGAATATCTCACAGGAGCAACATTGCCAAGAGTACTCTTAAAATAGGTATTGAAGTGACCATGTAGTGTTGTAGCAGCTGATGATGAGTATCACTGAACAGCAGAACATACATTATTTTTCTTGATTTGCTACAAAGCTATTTGGAGGAATTTTTCAAATTGTACAGGTTTCCAAAAACAGTTCTGTAATTTTATGCATTCCTGATTCCTCTGGACTTTTCGTATTTTGATGGCTAGTCCAGCAGAAAGTTATTACAGTAGTTGAATAGCAAGAAACATATTATTGAAGGTATGTAAAAATGTTCCTCTTGCTATGAATAATACAGTAAGAGTCACATAGGCAGATGAATCAAGCAATTTCTTTAATATGTAATCTGATTTTCCATACATGCTCATAATTGTCAGTAAGAAATTTTTCAGAAATACACTGTGCCTATAATTAAAAAATAATATAGATGAAATGTAACAGTGAAATATCTGCTGTTTTTTTATTGCATGTTAGCAATCTGCAAAGTAAAATCTAGATCCATTTTTTTTTTTAATTACACTGATAGCACCAGGATCCATAGCTCTTGAATATCCTTGTTTTCAGGTATTTTTTCCTCCACTCACATTGCATAGTTAATGTGGAGGATAACACATTCCAGTGCATTGTGAAATATATTTAAAGCAAACCTAAAACTAATAATGCAGAAATTAAAAATATCACAATAATTCTAATGTTCTGCTACTCCTAATCAGGTACTGGGAGTAGCATATCTGGAGAGAAAGTGAAAAAATATTTTTCAATACCTCAATTTGATAAATAAGGTTAAAACTTGTAGCTAAAACCACTTCTGTGAGCAGTTAATCCCAGTATGCATGAGTTTGCAATGACTTCTGTTAAATGACCAAGTTAGCAGTGAATTATTTTCTTTCTGTAAGCAAGGGATACATTGCACACTTGATTTTGTCTTTCCAGAGTGTGCCTCACCCTCAGAAAGTAGATAATAACAGTAGAATAATATTTGTCAAATGTTTCTTGGAACAGGAAAAAGTATAAATTGGACCACTTAAATGTGGAAATCCTAGTAAACACAGGCTGGTTAATATTTGTACTTGGGAATCTTGAAGTGCTTTACAAACAAAAGTGGGTATTGTACTGTGGGATTCAACAGAGGACACTGTTCCTCCCTAGCAACTGATCTGAAGAAGGAGTTGAAATGCCAGTAAAGCATTTTCTTTAGTGCCTGAAGTTTCTAGCTAAATTTGATAAATTTACTTTTCAGTTAATTTCTGAGAAGGGTACAAGCTTCAGTCACCTTCACTGACCTGGGATTCAATCAAGGTCTTCCAGTTTGTGAAACTTAAAGACATGTCAGAAAATCCATACAATAGCGCAAGCCGAGGGGTGCTCCAGATGAGCACGTGTTGCTCATGGAGTTAGCCAGCACCTGGACCTGTGCAGTGTGCTTACAGTGTTTGCATCAGACTTGATTTCCTCCTTTGTGGTCATCCTTGCATTGAAGCCAATGTCACCCAGAAAAGGTTTGTCCTTTCCTGGTAACTTCTTGGTCGCCATAACATTTGTAGAAACAATGTTAAGAAATTCATCCCTTACTTCGTGTGGATTTTCTGTAGCTAATGTCTCTTATGGTACAATGTTAAAATTCTAGCACCCCAGTTTCTGTGGCTGAGCTTTCTACATCTGTGAGGTATGTAACAACAAAGAGATGGCACTGTCCCCAAGGGGAGATTTTGGGGTGTTGCAGATGCCCCTCCCTTTACAGCGGGGTCAAATTGCAGAAGTTTTCATCTTCCCCTGTTTATTCTTAGAGTTTGCCTACAGCCTTATCAACATTAACTTGTTTTGGGGAAAAAAAACAGCATGGCGGGAGGGTGGAGGAACAGGAACAGCTGGAGATACAGGAGGCCACAGAGCAGCAGAGGGATCTGGCCAGTGGGGACAGCTGCAGGCCAGAGCCACCCATCTCCAACAGGCTTTACCAGCTTACTCTGGCTCCCAGGCACTTGGGAACTCTGACATGGATTCCTCTCTCCAACATCAGCTTATCTGTTACTGACACAGCATTTTTAAAGGATGAAACTTTGGTTTCTTTCCTAATACTACAAAAAGTGAGGTTTTTCTGGTTTCGGTTTGTTGTTTTTTTTCCCCTGGGGGAATCTTTAGACAGTACTTGGCATCAGTTATTCTTATCCCTTTAAAGGCAGAAATAGATACTCAAATTCTTAAACTAGTTTAAACTGGAACTTTTTAGAAAAGGCTGTCAGACCTCTGATGTTCTTGTATACAGCTCAAATCTGTGCAGCACTGTGTTATTTCCATGATGAAATTTTGCATGAATAACTTCTCTAAATTTTTTATGAATACCTTCTCTAAATGTAGAAAGTTTTAAACAGGTAATTTTTGCATTTCTCATTTGATCAAGTGACCTGTTTGCATAGTGAATTCTGTATTAAACACAGTGGTTTTTATTAACTGTTGATTATAAAGTGGTTAGACAAATGTTAAACACTGTTACAAGTACAGTCCTCTATCAAAAAATTAAGATGTCTAAACAAATTCTCAGACATTTAAACAAACTATTTATATACATAAGTAGGATTTGTTGCAAACAAATGAAACAGATGTAATTTTAATTGAATTGTTTGGGTTTTTTTTTAATTTTGTGAACATTAATATCAACTGAAGAATTCCTGTTTAAAAATGCTGCTTCTCTTATGTTGGGTTACTGGAAGTGGCTGTATTATAAGGATGTTATACTTCTGATAATGGGAGATGTGTTCATATAAAAATTATATACATATATTTTTCTTAAATCTGATTTGATACTCCAATTCCCATTGTTAGGTGCAAATTAAAAAGAATTTTACTCTGCTAGGGGGTTCTAAAGCCTTGACATTATTTTAATCTGATAACGAATGGCTCTGAGTTCATGTTCTTTCAGTTGTTGGCAACAAATCTAAACCTGTGTTTTTTGGATTTATGAGGATAAGTCCTGCTTTGGCAATCTTGTAGATCCTCAGGAGAATAGTTAAACAGTGATTAATCATTGTTTCTTCACTGAGTGTGCAGAAAAGAATGGAAAAGCTGCATTTCACACTTCTGAAGCAATTAATCCCCATGATCTTAGCCAGGTTTGTCTTGTAGATAAGTTGGGATACAAAACTGTACCTAATTTATCAATGTATGCATGCCATAAAGTATAAAACACACAATTTATTTCATATCATTTATAGTCAAATGTAAAAAAAGAGTGACTTTGCCATATCCAAGAGTGTTTCTTACATTACCTTCATATAAACTAAGTACCAGAGATTACAATGGGATTCCTGTTTATTGTGCACATCTGGTGCAGTCACTATGCATTTTCTCATTCACTTGCTGGCATTTTTAGTGATTGTGGCATAAATCACCTTGCTAATCAGAAACATAAGTGACGGGAAGTCATCTCCTTTTTTTGAACAATGGGAAAAAACATATGGCTTCTTAGACAGGACTTGGCTGTTATACTATTTATGTGGCATTATATTCTGTATTTAGAATTTCATATTAATTACTGTGGTTTGATTGAAGGCATAGAATGCCCTGTGGTTTTTGGCCAAAGTATTTGTTTTATGATCTACTCATGATGCCTTCCATGCTTAATATCTGTTGTACTTGTATGTATCAAAAAATGGAGCTCAATATGCAGGCTGTATTTTATAATATGATAAAATGTTTTAAAATGCTTTTTAATCAATATGTTGTGTGTTCTGAGTGACACCATATAATAGAAGGCTGTTTTAAATTGTGTGGCATAGTAAAAAAGAGAAATGTTTGTCCTTATAGGAAACACATATACTCTAAACTTCTCTTCTTGCACAGAATAGGACTGTAGAAAATCAGACTAGGAGGAGATGAGACTGGTAGTTTTTGTGAGGCAAGTTTATTGATAATTGTGCTTCTGAATTAAAATTCCCTGTGGGATAAAACATATAATAAGATGCCAAAATTATATTAACATGTGAGGAAGATAATTGCACCCAAAAGCAATTCATGGACAATATAATTTTTGTGTATCTAGTTCTTCTTACATGAATGTTTTGCACTTCATTTTGTGTCACTTATTTTGTGATTCATGACAGTGTTTGCACCTTTAGCCAAATAGTTTATTATTAATAATAATTACTATGAAGAATTTTTAGTAGCCTTTTGAAAGAATATATTAATTTGTGGCCAGTGGTTCAGAGTTTTATTTACTATTATATTATTTCTTTTAAATAATTAATTAAACATGTAACCTAATTCAGTAGTATTATTAACCAAATTTCTCCAACCAGTGTAAAACTCGAGGTTATTGCATAGCATTAGAATACACTAAGTTCTGACTTGTCAGGAGTCTGTACATCTAAAGAAGATCTTTATTCTCTGCCAGGAAACTCAGAAATAATTACAAAAAATGCTGAATTAAGTAACTTATGATTAATACTTTCATATGAGGCTCTTGTAATTGAAGGAGGCAAGCAGGATGTAAAAAGAGACCATCCCAAGTGACCAGTTATTATTGGTAACACATCTCTGGCATTACAAATTCTGCCTCATTGGTAATAAAGAAAAATAGATAGTGGAAGACTGCAGAATAATGCTAAAAACCTCACATTAAACCTTACAGTGGAGGTCTCCATCTTTGCTCAGGTGTGGGTCTAAATGCACGTTGTAGAGATGCTGCTTTTGAAAACTAGTCAGAAAGTTTGTTTTTGCCCAAGAATTTGCCTTCTTTGTGAAAAATCCTGAGAAGGATACCTGAAACTCCCTGATGTGACATCCTTAAGATAACTTACACAAAAAAGAGGAACTTCAAAAATAACAGGACAGCACATCACCTTAATTTTTTTAATAGCTACTCACTGTGAATTTTCCGCTGTTTCTGCTGTTATCTTACATAATGGAACAATCATTTCACTAAAAATTTTCAAATTTGGTGTATTAGTTTAACAGGAAAAATTCTTCAAAATTACTCCGAAATACACAATTACCCCTATTAAGTGCCTTTAAATACTAAAAAAATAAGACTCATCTTCATATATATAACGTCTCACTAAGTTTGATTTTATAAATCTTATTTTTTTAGCATTTCTTTTTCATAGTTTCTACTCACTAAACAAAGCAGCCTTGAACAAATGCACATAAGCTTCCTGACTCACTTAGTATTACTGGAGCATTTTAAGTGGACCTTTATGTGCACCCTTAAGTGAACAATTTAATAGAAAGCATGTTTGATTTTCCTGGTGTGGTCCTAGGTTAGCCTTCTAGTTTGGATTAGGAGTGTATCTTTGAAGCAGATTGTCCCCACTATGCTTATGTTCATTCTGCAGAGTTGTACCAGCATTGGGAAAATTGATTTCGTTTGGTTTAAGCTAACTTGGAAGTTGTGCACCATCAGTGTGTAAATGGACTTCTTTGGTAATAGCTGCTAGGGGGCTTTTGGTCCTGAACATCACCAGTTCAAACTAAACCCCCTAAAATAGGTTTTGCTTGAATGTTGGTCCTCAGGATTAACTATTTTGTTCTACCTGTCAGCCCACATTGAGCAGTTGCCACTTGCTGGCATAGATCCCCCTGTTATGGATCTCCTAGAGGTACCCAATGGAACTCTTTACTGGTTTGTGCAAAGTTCTGACTGGTCACCAGGCTTGGATGGTAACACATTTATCAGTGCATATATTTTTTAATTATGCATGTGGAGTTACTGTCATGAAGTTTAGTTATCATATTTAAATACTGAGTGAGTGCCAAAATAATCTCCTCTTCTTTGACATTGGCCATGAATGAAATCCAGAAGTCAGCATTAGGTGCAGTGACAGAGGGCTAAAAGGGAAAGGACAAAGGAGATGCTCATAAAATTAGGAGATGGAAAGGAATAAAGCTCTTGTGCAATAAGTATAATCCAATATTTTTTACAGGCATAAATCCACTAGTGCTCTAGTCTGTTAAGGGAAAACTGTTTTATTTACTTGCGTGAATTATGGACAGAGGTTTTTGCTTTATGCTTTTGTTCCTGGTAATTTAGACATTTTCTCTTGGAAAGAATTAGGTGAGATATAAACTTCAGACTTTAAATTTAAGACCCCTTTCAAAATGGATAATGGTAGAGTTCCCCTCTTCACCCTAAACCCAAGGTTACTTTTGCCCAACACAGTGTAAAAAAATACTGTGGTTATCAGACCATCAGACATTTTGATGAGACTCATTTAAAAACACCAGTCAATGAGCTGCAAAGTTCACTTTCTTTGATAAATAGTCAAAAACAACTCAGGAGAGGGTTAAAGACTGTGTTGAGATAAATTCATTCTTCTAATAAGGATGGTGGATAAAATGATTTACTTCATGTTAATACAGTTATTTAAAACTTAAATTTTGAGTTTACAACCATCTGTCTCAAGGGCTAAGCTCACTATAAACTATTATAATCATTTAAATAAATAGAGGAAAAAACAATCCGTTCAATATGTTGAATCAATATGTCATGCTTTGAATATCTATATAATTTTCCTCACATTAGGATCCATGGCACATGTACGGTACAATATGGTCTATAAATAGGCCTGGGAAGAATATGACTGGATCTTGGACTGCAGAGGGAACGATAGTGCTCCCCAGAACATGGTACGTGGTTTTGCCTGTAATCAGAGTGTAGTTCAAAACATAACCTAATGGAATTAAAAGGAGGCAGATTTTAATGACTGAAAGGTAGCAGAGCATATCTTTGTCCTTTCTTGTGTCCAGCACAGGCAGAATCTTCCTTTGGTATATGCATTTCATTTCTTGCTTGGGTTTGGTAGAAAAACTGTCCTGTTCTGCTCTCACCAGGGCTATTTGGAGTTCCCACTGTGAAACCATGGAATTGTGCAGTGTTCCCTCAGCTGGCTTGGCCTAAGGAGCTGAGTGCACGTGGCTAGAGGAGTTCATGCTTGCTGTCAGCACCCAGTACAACAGTGACTGCGTGGTACAGAGTCTTGCATCATTGTGGCTCTACAACAATGACTCTGCTGACTTGGAAAATATAGATTGGAGCATGAGCTATAGGCCCAAGTAGCTCAGGAGTACTGATGAAAAGAAAAACAAGGAGGAAGTGATGAATGGTCAGACATGGCTGAAATTCATTTAAGTGTGGCTCTAAGAGAGATTTATAATACCTAAGTTTTATGTCAGTGTTTTAGTCCTTTTTTTTCAGCAATTTTTGTTCTTTTACTGCTAAGAATTATTTAATCATTTTAAAATGGATTCACAGACTGTATTATGAAAATATGGTGAAAACATGGATATTGTTAAAATAAGTGGCTTTGCAATATTTAAGATAGTATGTATAGTGTCTAAAAACTCTGTAGAAAGAACAGCATGCACGTTTGTGTAACTGAAAATACCAGCTCGATTATTGTAAACTGCCAGAGTCCTTCTGTCACACAGGAAGTGTAAAATTATATCTGTATTGTAGGAATGGGACAGAGGACAGCAGTGAGGGAGTGCTAGAAGCAGAGTAGGTCCTAAAGCACATTCTGGGCCTTCAGTCCATTAACTACATTAATTGAGAAGCTACCATGTTCTTCTGAATTATGGAACAAGAGCCTCCCTTGAGGATTTGCAGTGACATCACAAACTATTAGAGGTTTGGTTTTGATGTCACTAGAATCCCTTGATGAAGTCATGGCCCAGTAATTCATTTTTCATCTGTATTTATGCTGAAATTAAAAATTCTTAGGGCTAGATGGATGGATGAGGCTTACATTCTGTTCCTCACTGTTGGAAATAACATACAATCTCAAGGATATTTAAAAAGATATATGCACTATTTCTCGTTACATCATGTCCTGCTGTTTTGCAGTTGAAGCTAAATTAAAGCAAATCAAATGTGTGTCTGTTGTGTGGATGGAGAATATTAGGATTAGAAGAGAATATTGACGATAGGAAATCTGAGTTCTTGTTTCTCACATGTTCTGACTCGGACCATGTGATCCTGTAGGAACCAAGTCTTGACTGAAACCATACTGAAATCTTTGTGTGCCTCCCTTAAAAGAGTTCCACATGAACACAGGAAAGTGTAGTGTTCCATTTATGTGGAGTATTTTACCCCATTGGAGCCTTGACATATGGCTGTGGGTGTCACCTAGCATCCATGTACCTCAGACTCTGTATCCATAAGATGGGGGAAATGCTTTGCAAGGTAGTTCAGCTCAGCACTATTTGGAAATCATTGTGGTTTTCATAAAGAACAAAGGTGTCTTGGGGTTTTTTTCCTGAAACAGTAACAGTCTGTTGTTGACTGATGGGCACTCTTAAACACCTCGAATCCAATTCCTGGTCAGAATGCAAATACTCAAAATTCCTAGTACAACAATATCTACTGTGCTGCAATAATATTAGGTAAATTCTAACCACTTACATGCTTGGAACCTTTTTAACAATATTTTGTGTAATTCTGTTCTCAGTTTTGTTCCTATTTCTCTCCTTTTGATATAGTATTTAAGAAAATCTGGATCATCTTATTAAGTTAGATGAAACACCTCTTTTTTATAGCATTTTGTTTTGTTAGATGGCTAAGGCAAATTACATGGTTTTGCTCTGAAGTTCAAAATTCTGTAAGTAGAATGTAAAAATATCTTAACTTTTCTAGATATTTAGTTTCTTCAGCAGCAAAAATACACATTGGTTTATCTAGATCTGTTCAGACTTATGCATGCTAAGATGCATTTGAAAGCTGAAGTCTCTATGTAATTTATTTTCAGTGTGTAGTGTAAACTGTTGTGCTGTATATACATTTTATATTTATGTCAGAAAAGGGTTGCAGAGGGGTACTTTAAAACCACCTTTTCGGCTCTAAATAGCTATTGTGTACATATGGTAAGGTACTGCTGCTTAACAATTAGTAACTGCTTTGATGAAACTAAATTACATGTTTAAGTTCCCATCAGGAAGTCGCTTCACATATCTGTATTAATGTATTCAAGGCTCGAGAAGGAAAGTTAATTTTCCAGCTTAAATATTTAATTCAAGCTTAAAATTTAGTCTGTAATTAGAGCTCCCAAATGGCAGGAACATGGAGTATTTGTCCATTTTAATTAGATTGTTGTTTACCTATTAATTATATATCATATCTTGTCATATAGTTTTGATGGTAACAGATGGTGCTAGGAGTTAGGGTTTGAACAAAATAAGATTTCACATGATTTATTAAGTTGCACTTTATTAGTGAGTGGTCTGCTTTCGTCAGGTTATTCTGTGGAATAAGAAGTTTGAAACATTTCACTAATTTTAGTGATTACTCTCTGTGTGAAAATATCAGACTTAAACAACAAATCCAAAAGGTGCATTCTTTTTTTTTAGAGGAAGTTGTATTTCTGCAAAGTTACAGTCTCTAGACTATGCACATGACAGTAAACTTACATCTCTTTTTTTTTCCTAAATTTTGTGCGTAGGATTTTTCAGGAGCAATACCTCTTTTATCTGCAGAGTACTACAGTTTTTTCAGAGGTGAAAGACCTGATTCAACTATAAAAATGTTAGCTTCTGCACAGAATACATTTTCAAATTTCAATGGCTGAAAAACCCAGCGTATCAATTTGTTCATTGGTGCTTCCAAAATGCAAACATAAAAACATACACAGCCATCTCCCCAGCAAGCATTTAAATGTAAATTGAGATTTCTCAGAGTTCAGTAGTTGTGGACAAGCCATACTATATACCTTCACCCAGTATGTGAACATTTTTCCAATTCTTTCACAGTATCTGCTGCTGATGCAGTTTAGGTAAATTCTCGAGTCCTGTATGAAATGTAAGTATGTCTTCTATCAACAGATATTTTGATGAAATTAGCACAGATTACCTCACACTGGAAGCCATGTGCACACATCTGGAAATCCTGTGGTACCTTACTTGTGATATTTTGGACTTCTCACTTAAATAGTCCCTTTTAAGACCTCGGAGAGAGAAAAAGGAAAAAAAAAAAAGAAAATAATGGAAATACCTTCTGAGTTTCGGAACATTAAAAAAAGAAAGAAACAAAGAAATTTCAATTAACTTTATGACACAAGTGAAAAAGGAGAAAGTCAAAAAGATACTTGAGTAAACAAGAATGTATAATGCAGGTTAGAGCAAGAATATGTTATTTCTTGTAAAAAGATTGCCTTAAAATGGATGAAGATTCAGGATATGTGTGCATGAGCTGTTGCTGAACAACACTGGTAAATGGACAGTGGCTTTCTCTGTGGGGAGTTTGCACAGTGAAACTAATCAGCAATGGAGCTTAGCACTGTGGTGTTTGTGGGTGGTTTAGTAGTGATTCAGGAGCGTTTGAGCTTTTAATTCCACTTTATCATAGATCATTTGATCTGTTCTAATTTTGGTCACTGGAGGGAAGAGATCAACGACAAGTTTCTTAAGTCCAGGTCAATTCAGCAGCTCACTATTACAAAGCTGAGTAAATAAATCATTATTTTGTGGCAGACCAGTGTCTTCCTGTTTTCACTAGTTGTTTTCATGATACCTTGATAGCTTAATCCCCTTGGGGCATAATATTATCTGAATAAATGAAGATCCTTTTCCTGTAATCCTCCCTTTTTTTATAAACTAATTACATACTTCTGTTTTCCTTCCTTCTTCCTATTTTCCCTCTGTCAAGTTAAAAAAACATGCACGATCATCAGAACTGTACCTGTTTCTTGACATTGACCATGACTTCAAAGAGATGGTAAAAGTCAAGAGTTTTGCTAGTGAAAAGTAAACAGATGGCCACAGTACACACACTGATTTCGAGGCTTGCTTCAGTGGGCGACTTGACAAACAGTAGATCTACAAAACTGCCTCCTTGTTCTGGCACTCGCTTTGTCCTCACACCAGCAGCAACAGATGCTTGATGCTGACACTAGTTCGGTTTTTCTCCGCATAACTTTGGTCACATACTCTTGAGTTGGATTTGCTGTGACCTCTCTCTTGTTTCATAATTGTCCCCATCAGCATGATTGCTACCTTAAAAAGTATTGATAAGTATGCCTGTGTTCAAATCAACTGGAGGTGGGGTGAGTAGGGGGAGGTGTTTGGGAGTGTGTATGTATCTTGGATGTGTTCCCAAGCCGAGGATCGTTTTATCACCACCTACATCTAAAAAAGAACCACTATGCTGAAATTGTGCAGTTTGATTAGCTAGGAAGAGCTAAGTGACTTGGCCTATTGCCTCTTATATGTGTGAAAAGATTACCTTCTAAAAATGCGACCTTTCATCCTCTTTCGCTCAGATCCTGGATTTTTCCCTGTGATTTGTAGAGCTGTGCTAATAACACAGAAAACGGCATTCAGTTGTTAGCGATTGAGATATAAGTGATTACAAAAACATTATCACAAGATAGAAGTAGTAAAAATATTCCACTTGCTGAGCTTGCACCATGAGAATTTATTTATACATTTTATGCAAAAATACAGGGTTAATTTTTTATTCCTTTGACCCTGTATATCAAATGTGATAAAATATGCTATCCTGCAGCTAAAAGCAGATGGAAAAATAAATTGAAGAACAGCGTTTAACTGCAGTCTTATCCTAGTTCATATAAAAATATTACAAAAATAAAACAGAGACATAACTGGGTCATTGAAATGTTCTTTAAGAAAGCCTGCTTACGCAACAAAATTACCCCATTTTCAAATACTGTGGTTCATAACATTTGAGAAAAAAAAAAAAAGATTTTGAAATATAGTAGCATGAATTTTTGTTTTTAAATTAGTTTATACTCTTTGGAGTTGATCATTCATTGAGAATTTTTTTTTTTGTTTCTTTTGCAACATTATATAAGGAGCGGGCTTACATTAAAGCTTTCTTATGGCCATTTGAGAGTTTTGAGTCATCACTTCTAATGTATTGTAGTGCCTAGCTGGGCTTCAACAGTGCTCCCTACCTTTTTTTGAAATATCAGTGCCATTTGTAGTTTCCAGAATAATTATTTTTCCATACTTGACTTTATAAATAGATTTTGAAGAATAAGGTGAAAAATACACAATTCAGTAAAATCTGTTGGTATAGATGCTCTGATAGTGAAGGCAGCCAACAGTAATATTCTGTAATATCTTGGCTCTTGGCCTAGTCTGTCTCAAGTATCAGACTGAGAAACATTGAATATCTTCTACCTGTTCCACTCCATTGTTATCTAAGCAACTTCAGCCTCTAGTTTGAGTCTGTAAAGCCTAATTTGACTTAGAAATCTTAAAGAAGCCTAAGTTAGGCAGTTTTAATAACTCCAGGAGTGGAAATGTAAACACCAGATAATCATGTAGTAGCATCAGAGTGAAGCTTATTGTTGATGCATATGGAAATTTCGAATAAGAGAAATGAGATTCTTACGAAAAGAACTGTGAGAAAGAAAGAAAGAAAGATTCATAGAAGATGAGTAATAAAATGTCATTCATCAAATATGCAACCTTTATGAGTGCCTGTAATACAACAGACCTAGCTGGTTTGTAGCACTGTGTGGGAGAAATGGCTCAATCTCAACTGATTGTCTTGGGGATGTTAATGCTATTACCTTTGATGATAAAATACACTGCTTTGATGGTCATTCATAAAGGTGCTGTCCACACTGCCCCATGATAGTGACTAAACAAACTATACAGGGCAGGCAGTAAAATACCAATATGAAGAAAAAATATACAGGCAAAAGATTCTGGTACAGAACAGTCAGGTTAAAATTCTTTTAGAAGAAAATCTTGTCTTCACTGACTATAAGAGTGCTTTATCATAGTTCTTTAAAGGAAAATGGAAAGCATATGATAAACCTTTAATACATGCTGTCAAATTGTCTACAAAAATGGCCCATGTGTTGAAAGAATAAGTATCATATAAGGAGACAAGTACTTTAACAAAGAGACTTCTTTTCATCTCTAGTCCCCTTTTTCAGATTTAGCTGTTGCTGCTATAGCTAAGGTCAGCATCTATATAAATAAATAGTAGGATTAGTTAAGAGCTGTTCTGAAACTGCCTACACAATTCTTGGATCCATGAAAGTTTTTCCTTCTAGCTTTTTTCTCATTGAGTTTACTTTTGAGTTGAGTTTATGGTGATTCTTTGCTGAGAAAGTAATGAGCATAATTTAGTTCTGAATTCATCAGAGATGCACAGAAAGAGAGGGTAAGTTGCAAGGTATGAGTGTGTGTCAGTGATTAACAATCATTTACGAATAAGGCTCCAGTTTTAAAAGGTGTAATAAATAAGAGATGATTAGCTCTAAATGTCTTCCTCTTGACATGAAAGTGTGAGAAGAGCATTTTTCTCCCCATATTTTCTTTATATTTTTTCCTAACATATTGATATTGAAACTTAGTAGAGAATGAACTTTATTTCAGCAAAAAGGATGG